>JABTTQ020001786.1:31-377343 GCA_016081115.2 Rehmannia glutinosa | reverse complement strand
ATTTTGTCAATTATCATCATCCATATAAATTATTCAAAGAATTTAGAACTTGTCGATTTTTATTTCAATAGAATCATTTTGAATGTTATCTATATATAGATATTTACGTTTTTATTTAAATATTTATTAATCATCATTTGTGGATAAATTAATTTTCAATGTACAAGATGCCCTTTTTAAAAAAGTTATTTTATTTGAATGATTTGTTTTGTAACCAAATGTTGGCTACAATAATATGCTCAAGGAATATTGTTTACTTATATATTATACACATATATTGTTTTCAAATTAAGTACTTACCATATAATAATTTGTCAACTACAATTGTTTTCTCAGAGATAACATGCTTGGGGTTGTTGGTTTAAACAAAATTATATACCGATAGTGATACATTTGTTAGTATTTAGTTGTTGTCCTATGGTATACACCAATGATCTTGCCCTTCAACGTGCCAAAAGCTATTCAAATTTATTCTTTTAACTTTATCTACTATCCTCCTCTCTCTATGCATAGTTCAAAGAATTGTGTGTTAATTGTGTCACGCCCAAACGTGACGCGACAACGATCAATCACTAAACAGAAATAATTCAATAGTCTAAACCAATGATACAAACTCCAAGTGAAATAGAGTCTAATGCAATGGAATAAAATACACACAAATACAAATTACATCTTAAGGTCCGACGAATCCGAATACAACCAATAGATTATCCGAATTTAACTTACAGTCCAAACGAATAAAATGAAAAGTCTAACAACAATAAAAGTAAAAGGAGTGTCGCTCCACATCAACATGAGGGAATTCAATGCTGTGGTAGTTCGCGTCTTCAACGTACTCTTCATCTAAAGGTTAGAAAACATGAGGGAGTGAGACAGAAATCTCGGTGGATGGGGTGATCGTGTGTGCAAGTGTGGCAATATATATAGTTAATGCGAGAAAACGGTTGTATGAAAACGCGTGAGGTATGATGCATGTTTTTCATACATAGCCCACAAAGCATCGTGATAAATATATATTAAGTAATATATTTATATAGTTTGAGAAATAGTTCGTCAGTCACACAGGCACGATGATTCAAGCGACAGGGAGGATTGCGTATTGAAGTGTAGCGCCAATCCCATGCAAGACAATTAGTGGTTGCGTCTCAAGTGTAGCGCCAACCCATGCATTACAAGTAGCGGTTGCGTCTTTTGAAGTGTAGCGCCAACCAAACGTTCCGTTCAACTCCTGAATCGTGTGGATCAGACAGCGATTCCTTCGTTCTTCCTTGTAACTCCCCGTTCATGATGGTCCAAGACCTGTCACCTTATTGCTCCATAGGCAAAGACAAAATCCACGTTGGAGCTAGCAAGGCTCGGATTCGTCATAATCATGATTATACCTCAAGTACTACGACCCGCTTCCTTTCGACAAACTCCGTCCCTCGATTCTGCGGGATTGGGACGATGGGGCGGAAGAGTGGAATAGCAGCCGAGCTGCCCGATTCCATCCCCGACGTATCCACTCCGACTGTGAGCTCGACACACCAAGTTGACTCAAGCAGTAAATTAAATACACGTTCAGGTAGTCAACCAGGCAGTCGAGTATATTGATTCGGGAAGCAGTTCATGAAAAGTTTTCAAACATTTGCGTAAGGTAATTATGGCGTTGGTGGAGTTATTTGGATGAAGATGATTATCGGGAGGATAAGCAATCTTCGATATCTTGAAATATTAGGTGGAACATAAGTCCCATTATAGATTCAAATCGCAAGACGAGGAAGTCGCCCTGCGATCGGGTATTAATCGGTCAAGGCGGTCCGATAAGTCAAGGGGTTTTTGAGAAAATAAAATATTTTAATTAAAAATTGAAGTCAGAGGGTCCAGGGCTGTTTTAGTAAAAGGAAAATAATTAGAGTTAGGTCCTTGATAAAAAGAAAATTTACAATTTAGCCCCGTTTTGTAAAAACCAATACTTTTGGGGTTAAAAATTGAATAAATAAATATCCCGACCTTGAAACATTATGAGGTCAGTTTCTAAATTCTTAAAATTGTTCATAGATTCAGATTTTTGAATTTTTGAGGTCGAGTTTTTATAAAATTCTCATATTGGCCCCAAATTTGTTAAAATTGCCATTTCGGCTCTAAGTTTAAAATAATTGGAACTCACAAACCGGAAGGGCTTTTAATGTGATTCCAGTTGAAAAATATCACTATGGTTAGTGGGATATTGGGACAAAAGTAGTTTTAAAAAGAAATAAGTTTAGGTCCCTTAAGTTTTGAAAATCTCATTTTTGTCTCGTTTTGAAATAATTGCCTTTAAGGCTTTTAGGGTCCAATTGTTATGAAATTTGAACCTTGGGTCCAAGATATAATTATGTTATAGATAAATTAGTATTTCCAGGTGCATGGACTGCATAAGTCCTGGAAATTGTATTTTGGTCCTCAAGTTTAATCTTTTACAATTTGGTCCCTCAAATTTTATAAAATTACTTTCCAAGCTCTAAACACTTGGATTTTTGGAATACACTTAAAATATGTTATTTCCAGTCCCTTAAGAGTTAAAATTTCAAAATTTAAAATTAGGGTCTGGTACAGTTTCGAAAATTGCAAAATAGCCCTTAAACTTCTAGAATTTTACAATCTAGTCCTTGGGCTTTTAAGGGTTGATTTTATTTATCTAAAAACTCTTAAAACTTTATTAAAATGTCAAAGAATAATTTTTGAACTTGAGTTCAGTCCCAAAATCGAAAATTACAGAGGGGTCCCTTTAGTTTTATTTTCTTGCAATTAAGTCCACCAACTTTCCATTTTTGCATTTTAAGTCCAAAAGTTAAAATTTAATCAATTATGCTCGACTTGTCCAGGTTATAAATCATTCAAAACATAGATTTCAAGAGTCATACACATACATATCCTTTTCATACAAAATTTCATCAAGTATAACAATAAAATGTGCATGTATGCCCTATTTTTCGATAAATCACATTTTTGAGCAACACTTGAGAATTTTTCCAACTTGATACAAGAAAATAGCATGCAATACATAATATATATCTCAAGTGCTCAATAACAAAATACTACATGCATATTTTCAATTTAAAACACCTAGAAGTTGAAAGAATTTTTCCACCCACCTCGTAGTAGTTTCTCGGGTTGATCTAAAATGTGGTCTTCTTCCTTGAATCAACTTCTTGACTAAAACTCTTGAAGATCAGCCCCTAAATGGTATCCAAACCATATTTTGGTGTTAAAATTAAAGTCTCAAGTCTAAAGAAAATATACTAGTACCAAATGGTTACTACTCACCTTAATATCTTCAAGTAGTCTCAAAAATGGAAATTTTCCTTCAAGCCTCTAACCTCCACTTGAGATGATGTAGGTCAGCCCCTAAACTCCAAAAATTTATATTCTTGAGTCAAAAATTAATTCTTCATGTTGTCAAGAGAAAAATACTAAAACCATAATTTTCTCACCTTAATAATATGTAATCTTGAATTTCCTCTTCAAGCTTGTAGTCAAATCTAGGTCTCTAATTCTTCAAGAATTTTCTCTAGGAGTACCTCAACAAGAAGGATTCAACATCATTAGATGGTGAAGGTATAAGGTTGAGGATTGGAGAAGAAAAATAGAGTTGGGAGAAATGAAGACATTCTTACCTTATGCTTGAAGAATTTGATCCTTTAGAGAGGAAAATGGAAGCAAGTCTTGTGTTTTTATGATAATTATGAAATGAATAATATTGGTAGATAAAGAAAAAAATAACAAAAATGATTGATTCCCTAAGACAAGGAGCCAAAAGTTGGAGGAATAATAATCATGTAAATATATATATATACATATATTGGTATTTTTATTTATTAGAATTTGGTGGAAAGAAAAGTTTGTCCATCCTTTAAGCATGTGACCAAAAGTTGAGAAAAAAAATATATATATGTAAATATATATATATATACATATATAATTGTAGGTCTTGAAAAGAATATGAAACAACCTCCCATTTATGGTAATTTTCAAATCTTTTAAAAATATAAAACAAAAATATTTTTTTTTTTTAAAAAAAATTGATTGGGAAATTGGTTGGGATGAATTATAGAATAAGATGAAATATTAGGATAAGGATTGGAATGTACTCCTAAATTGTTGGAGGTCTACTATTCCTAAAGTAGTAGTCATTCGATCAAGTATTAATACTAGAGGAAGAATATAAAATTGCTAAGCTCTAAAAATGCGAAATACGTAATTGACGTGGGAAGAAATAAATAAAAATAGAGTCCATTTCATTAATAATAGGTTTGTGATACATAGCCGAATAAATAATCACTACATAACACCGAATCTCACGTTAAAATTGGGGGTCTCACAAATTGTATAGATATATGTGTTAATTTTTCTAAAATCTTATCAATAATCATTTGGCAATAAAGTATTTTGCAACATGTAATGTGGCCCTTTTTAGGAGGTTACTCAAATTTTTCTTTAAAAAAATCACGATTGAGTTATTGATAAAGATCAAAAAGCGGAGAAGAATGACATTTGAGCATAATTTAAAACTATATTCTATAGAATCAACAAAGCGAGAAAAAATTAATTGCGAGATGATATGAATACTTTTTACGGTTGAATTTCTTTTCGAAATTTAATAATAATTAAGAATTCATAACATAATACATGTATAGACTCATTAGGATCAAGAATCATTTATATTTTTGGCCGTCGTGCGGTGGCGGGGAGTAAGGTGGCCTTCTAAATTTTGGCTTTGGTCATCGGATATGGAACAAATTGGTGGGGCTTTTTATATATTTTTTGGAGAAAGGATGAATTAGTCTTTTTATATTTATTATTATTAGTAGTAGTATTTGGCATGTAACAACCTATATTCTATGGATTTTGCAACTAATTAATCACCTCCCGCCAACCACACTAGAATATTCCAGTTATATTATAACATGATAATATTTAATAATATTGCACCACAATTTTTATCAATCATCTAGTATATATCTCAACTTTTAAGTAGTTTTTTTCATAATTGAATCTCAAGAAATATAATAGATTTCCAATTTTTTTCTTCAAGTTTTATTATCATCGTCTCTATGAATGGTTCAAATAATTTAGAACTTGTATGATTTTTATTATTAGTGAAAAGTTTTTTGAATATTAGCAAAGATAGATATCCATATTATTTACTAACAAACTTATCAATAATCATTTGGGGATAATAAAATTGCAACAAGAAACAACCCTTTTACGAGTTTGATACTCAACATCTAAACTTGTCCGTAGTTATTGCTTTCAAGATCTTTCCCTTCCAAAATGTGATTTGATGCTGAGATGTATGTTGACAATTGACAAATCATGATATATGATCGAGAGTTAAAAATGTGTAAGTGATAAGCAATAACAATAATTAGTGATTCGATTGGTTTTTTTTAATAATAAGTAGAAGTGATTGGCGGAACAAAAAAGTGAAACTAGGTTAATAATGTATTCTAAAAAATTCACAAGTAGTTGTATTCGGCGAAAAATATTTACAGATCTCAACGAAAATGAGATTTTTGATATCCAATCGCAAATGCTACTCTCTCATTACATATATATTTAGTATTGTTTAGACCATTTTTATGAACCTCTTTGTTTAGACCAGTGTCTAAGAAAGCGTGATACTTCTTTGCCAACTTACTTCACCAATTTCTTTTTTTTTTTTGTTCAACGTTTCGAGAGCCTCGACATCCATGAACTCGACACCCATTTTTTCTCGCTCAGACATGTTTGCACTACATGTAAGTGGAAAACAGCTTTGGAAAATAGCTGACTTCTACGTCTTTCTTTGCCAAAGAGACCGAAAGAAGCTTCTATTTATAGGCCTTGAGGAGAATAGCAATCGTAACCATTAAAAACAGCGGGGTCATCGAAAAATTCATTTACGGAACAATAATTCAAATGGAAACAACAAAGAAAGAATGCATCTCTGAGCATAGAGATCAAGTACAAGATCAAATTAACAAAAGATGATTGGCCAACAAGAACAACTTAGATAACATCACATGCTCAACCTAGCTAACAAATTAAGTGGCTCATGTGCATACTCTTCCAAGGTACGCAAGGAGAAAAATAAAACAGATACACATACTTCAAAAGGCAAAATCAAACACAAAAGTATCTTGTACACAATATTCTCATTCACCAAATGAAGTGTTCATTAATACCAAAATAATGTGGAAGTGCAATCTCTTTCGGGGTGATTGTTTAAATTTGTTTTTAAAGGAACCTCCAATGTTAATGATATGTCCTCCTTTGAAAGGCCAATTTGTGGTGATATCCGACAGCACTATCTTTGTGATTTTTTATCGTCAGAATCGAATCATCTTCCACGGCGCCAAAATGTTCTTGCTCATAGTCTCACGAAATTACCCAAGGATAATAGTCGGGACTCGAATTCTCTTGAAGTAAAATAAAATTCTACTTTTTCTCAAAAAAGAAAACATAAAAATATAATTTGAAAAATTAATTATATACATAATATAAGCAAATTACAATTATATAAATAATTACATAATTGTTATTGACTATGAAAAGAAGAAAAATAGATGTATTTTATAACACCCTAAAATGCAATTTGGTTACAAAATGATTTATGATCATTGAAAAGAAAAGTCTTGGCGATTATATGTTGGCTTAGTTTCCTGGCCAAATTAGGTTGAATGTGCAAATTTTTTTAAATTATTGAACTAAATTATCATTCAAATAATAAAAGGATCAAACAAAGTTTCAAACCATATCATTACAAGAAAAGAAAAATGTAGAAGAAAAGATGGTTTAAGAGCTATGGAATATATACAAAATGTTGATTGGATGGAAAACTCAAAAAAACATATAAAACCATAACTTATTTTTTATTTATTTTTTAATTTCTTAAAGAAATCGGAGGTAAAAAAAAAAAATTAAAAAGGAGGAGGGTCGGGGCTAGTATCCCATCTACGCCATTTATTGGGAACAATCAAATCACAATGATATTTAAACTTGCTAGAATGTAAACATCCTCATATGAGAATGAGAATCATAATCATCATCCGAGACAGACTAAGTCGGACAATGAACCAAAAATAAATAATTTGTTGTAAAATGTAGATTTTCTTTGGTGTCATTCGACATCTTAGTAGTGTGAAATGAAGTGTAGTTTCTCATTGAGCCTTATACCGCAATCGTGATATGAAATTACCCAAGAAAATGCATTTTGTTTTCACAAATAACAATGTGATTGTATAGAAGAATTGTTTAGAAGAATTGACCATCCGCTCTAGTTGAAATTATCAAAAAAAAACAGACACCAAAAATTGAATGAAATGGTTGTTCATCGAGGTGCGATTGGACTAAGAAAAACAGTGTCAATGTATATTTCCTTTAACAAAATTTTAATTGACAAGAGTAAGGATGTATAACAATTGAAGACCAGTTGTCACTAAATTGAAATAAAAAATAAATATAACAAGGGAAAACTGAAGGGACAACTGACTGAGCCAAGAAGCAGCGATCGACTTTCATGTTAAGTAAACGAGATGAAAACAATCTCGCAATATTTTAGCATTCCTCTTTACTTGAATCGCCACACTATTGCACATAATTCTATTTAATTTTCTGAAATAAAATTTAATATAGGACTTATTTAAATTCACAGTTCATCTAGAAATAGAGTTGTAATTGAAAAAAACGTTCAGTTGAGAGTAATTTATCGACCAAGTCTAGTTATATTTCTCTCCAAGCAAGGAATCAAGTAATTGAGTATGCTATAAAGTACAACGTTTTCTATCTTCTTTAGAAACATAAGTTATACCATGTATAAATTATAATACAAAGAACCAACACCAGTGCACATGCATAAGTTCTATCAACAAGCTCCTCCCATACCTTGAGATATAGAACTCAATGATTTTTCCAAATGAAACACTCTTGGGCCATCGCTTCGTACATATCGAATCTTAAGCTCCTCCCATACCTCTTGTGTTGTGTTAAAATATAACAAGCTTTGACGAATGTCCTTTGATATAGAGTTTAGTATCCAAGATAACACTAAATTGTTTGCACGGTGCCAGCAAGAAAATAAAATCAAGGAAGAACTAGGAGGAACATGAATTGAACCATCAACAAAACCTGTTTTATTCTTCACATTAAGGGCCATCAAGACTGAGCGGCTCCAAGAAACATAGTTCTCACCATTGAATTGTTCGTAAACAATTACGGCACCGGGATTATCACTTGGATGAAGGAAATAAGGTGATGTAAAATCATCAGCAGGATTGGAAGAAGGCCTGATGCCTGTAGTATTGATCGTGTCTTCAGTTGAAGCCATTGAAGATCAATAAGAAATCTTGATCGAACAGTAGCAACAAGAAATCTTGATAGAAAATGAGAGAAGATCTTGACAGAAATTGTGCGCGGTGGTGGTGATGAAATTTTACCCTAAACTGATACCATGTTGAAATGATGAATCAAGAATTAAAGAATACTATTCGAATTTCACAAAAGAATTGAAGAAGATGAACTTTCATTATCAGCCATCTATTTACAATATGTGATCTATGGTATAGAATGTAACTAACTTAACTAACTTTAACTATCATAACTAACATGATGGTTAGGTGTTTGTTCTTGATCCTTGACACACATTGCCGTAATAATTGAGGAAACAAAAAATTTGGAGGAGATGACTATTGATCAATTATTGGGGTCATTACAAGCATATGAAGAAAAACATAAAAAGAAGCAATATATTGTAGAACAACTTTTTAAAATGCAAGTGAAGGATAAAGAAGAAAGCATGGGCAATGAATGAGGTCAACATAGAAGAGGTCGTGTCCAGGGACGAGGTCGTGGTCGTGGAAGTGCACGAGGAGGTTTCAACAATAATGAAGATAGAAGAGAATACCCAATCAGTGGACGTGAGAGAAGCAATCCTAGAATGAGGTATGAAAAATCACAAACAAAGTGTTATAATTGTCAAAAATTTGGAAATTATGCTTCCGAGTGTAGAGCTCCCAAAACCAAGGTTGAAGAAAAGGCCCACTATGTGGAAAATAAAAGCGAAGAAGATGCCAACTTTGTTACTAGCATACAAGGGCGGTGATGGAAGACCGGACAACACTTGGTACCTCGATCTTTGGTGCAACCAACCATATGTGTGGAAGAAGAAGCATGTTTGTGGAGCTTGATGAATCGGTGAGTGGCAATGTTTCTTTTGGAGTTGAGTCTAAAGTTCCGGTCAAAGGAAAAGGTAAAATTCTAATCCGCTGGAGAATGGAAGTCATCAATTTATTTCTAATGTCTATTACGTTCCAAATATGAAAAGTAATATCTTGAGTTTGGGACAACTCTTAGAGAAAGGCTATGACATTCACATGAAGGATCGTAGTCTTTCTATAAGAGATGATAGAAATAATTTAATCACTAAAGTGCCAATATCTAGAAAAAAATGAATGTTCTTATTAAATATCGAGAATGATATAGCAAAATGTCTCAAAGCTTGCTACAAAGATACATCTTGGCTTTGGCATCTACGACTTGGGCACTTAAATTTTGGCGATTAAATTACTATCAAAGAAAGAAATGGTGAGAGGATTACCTTCCATCAATCATCCCGATCAACTATGCGAAGGATGTCTATTGGAAAAACAATTTAAAAAGATTTTTCCAAAGGAATTAAGCTCGAGATCACGAAGCCACGGAGCTCATACACAAAGTGATGTTTGTGGACCAATCAAGCTAGTTCTCTCGGTAAAAACAATTATTTCCTCCTCTTTATTGATGATTTCTCTAGAAAGACTTGGGTATATTTTTTGAAAGCAAGTCCGAAGTATTCAAAGCATTCAAGAAGTTCAAAGCTATGATGGAAAACGAAAGTGGACACAAAATCAAAGCAATGAGATCAGATCAAGGAGGAGAATTCACATATAAGGAGTTCCAATAATTTTGCGAAGCAAACGGAATCCGCGTCCATTGTGATCCCAAGATCCCCAAAGAAAATGGCGTAGCTGAGAGAAAGAATATAACAATTCTTGAAATGGCAAGGTGCATGCTCAAAAGCAAAAAGCTGCCAAAGGAGTTTTGGGCTGAAGCAGTGGCGTGTGCGGTGTACTTGTCAAATCGCTCACCAACCAAAAGTGTGTGGGGAAAAACACCACAAGAAGCTTGGAGTGGAAGAAAACCAGGTATCTCTCATCTAAAAGTATTCGGAAGCAAAGCATATGCACACGTACTGAGAGAGAAGAAGTAAGCTTGATGACAAAAGCGAGGCATTCATCTTCATCGGGTGTGACTCAAACTCTAAAGGTTATAAATTATATAATCCAAATACTAAGAAGCTTGTGATAAGTCGTGATGTAGAGTTTGATGAAGAATCAAATTGGGATTTTGGCTCCCAAAACAAATTCAATTTCTTTCCGGATTTTGAAGAAAATGAGACGAGACCGATCGAGCCAACAATAGAAGTTCAAAGAAGAGCCAACTGTTGGGAAATTTATTGTTTAGATTTTGATGAATGCCATGTAAAACTTAGAATAAAAAGTTGGCACCCATTTTTGTTGTAAATGCATTGTAATAAACAGTATCGTCAAGTGGAGTTAAGTCGGTATGCCTAAACATGCAAGAAGACAACTAGAGACTAGAAGGAAGACTCACCGCGAGACAACCGAGTTTGGCAAAGAAGAGAAGACGGGACTCGATGAAGGTGCGGTGAGATGCGGTGAGTAAAGCATCATCAAGTCAACCAAAGATAGCCAAGTCTCTACCAAGTGACAAGAGTCATCCAATGATTGGAAGGCGACTCTAAGTCACCTGGGAAAGCAAGGAAATGCAAATCAAGTCGAGATAATCGAAAGAGATCCGTTGCCGTAGAAATCAAGAGAATTACTTAATCAAGTAATATCTCCATGCTACCTTTCTCGAAGTGCTCGGGCCCAGGAGGCGTGCAAGAGGAATAAACCAATGGGAAGCACTACACCGTGTCGAACTTGAAAAGTTGAAGAACAGTTCATACGAGTGGCAATTTCAAGGATCGCAACAAGACAAGCCAACGACCTCAAGTGACTTTAAAAAATAAGCTATCTCTTCAACGGGCAGAATTTTGAAAGATCACTCTAAAAGGCCGAGAATGACTCGAGAAAAAATACCTTGATTACCCGAACCACGAACATTCAAGCTAACATCCAATCAGAATCAAAATATTCTCAAAAATCATTCAAGATTAATCCTCAAGCCTACACTACGAAGAAAATCAATCCAACACTCACCTGTGAAGGAAAGATAACTTCAATCAGTTGAAGAGGAAACTTTTGAAGAAAAGGGGTCTACATTCCACGGAGGATTGTAGAAAGGTTCAAGGTCGAACCAAATTACTCAAGTTTTGGAGGGCTTCGTGATCAAATCCAAAGAGCTTGAGCAAGTGAGTCTGTAGTAGCAAGGCAAATTGCCCTGTGAAGAAGCCGAGTCATTTAAGCCACCGAGTGACCAAGGAATCTCCAGATCGAGTCCCAAAGGATCAAGTCACCGTGTGTGATCAAGACTTGTATCTGGACTGTTACCACTCTGTATACTGATCAATACCTTGTGGATTTCCTCCAGAGTTGGAGAAGAGAGGAGTAGAAGAATTACCCCATCTTCGAACCTCTATAAAATCTTATCGTGTCATTTACATTTCAGCACTTTAATTCCTGCATCTTATTTGTTTAACTCTGCTGATAAATTTGCTATCCACTTGATAATCTCTAAGTACTAAAACCAAGCATTAAATCATAACTAAACCAAATTTAAGGGTGTTAAGTCTTCCACAAAAACAAACTGAGTTGAGCTAATTCATCTTAACACTGAGTTATTCTATCAACAACTCGATCGAGTCTGTGTTGAGTGACTAACTCTCTTGATTAACTAAATTGGCTATCCACCAAGGACACAGTTGTGTAGTATCAACTCTGAACTTTAAAAAGGACTAAATCGAAAAGTTGGTAAGGTTTATTCAACCCCCCCTTCTAAACCTTACACTCACACCCCTTGGGACCTACAAGTGGTATCAGAGCGGTTGGTTCATTGAGCCTTCCGCACTGGTTACTGAACTAGATCTCCAAATTTTTCAAAGTCTGTTTTAGTACTTAAGTTTTCAAAACTCCTTTTATCATTAAAAGTTATTATCATGGAAGCAAATTTGACACGCATCCCTATGTTCACAATTGAAGAATTTGATGATTGGAAAATTCGTATGCGAGGCTCATCTATCAAAGATTACATGATGAGATGTGGATAGTGATAGAGGATGGGCCACTGCAAATTTTAAAAGTGAACACTACTGTAAGAAGAGTGCAAATGAAGGTGAAGAGGATGTTGCTCTAGACCGACTATGGTTGAAAAACCAAGAACCGAATGGACAAATGATGACGAAAAAAGATACAACCTGACAATGTGGCCAAGGACATCCTTTACAAAACCGGACAAAGCCATGTTCAATAAAGTCAAATCATGCAAAACAACTAAAGAAATGCGGGACAAGCTAACATTGATTTGTGAAGGCTCGAGCAAATCAAGGAAAATAAATTATCGGTGGTTGTACGAAAATTTGAAAATTTCAAAATGATCGCAGAGAGAGAACCTGGATCAATCGGATGCTCGGTTCACGAAATTACCAACGAGCTATCCGCACTTGGAAAGGAATATACACGAAGAAGAAATGTGTATGAAGATCCTAAAAAGTCTCCCAAAATAAATGGGAAATGAAGGTCATGGCACTAAGACATTCCATGGACCTATCGAAGACATCCAACCATGAGCTATTCTCGGATCTCAAAGCCTACGAATTTGAGCCGAGAAGAAAAGACCCGAGGAAGAGACAACAGTACCCAAAACAATTTGCTCTAATTGTTAAGGATGACAAGAGAGCCGAGGTCAAAGAAGTCATTAACCCCGAAAATAGCCCCGATGGTTAAAGGTTCAACAAGTTCTTCAATAAGAACTAAAAGAGAGGCAAGGGCGAATCCTCCAGAAGACACTCGGCTCCCTCCAAGTCAAGGGAAGATAGGCCAACCAAGAGAACATATCATCAAAAAGCTTAATATCAAAGGGCCAAATCCAAGAATGGAAAGAGTGATCAAAAGGTTGAATGTCTATCTTTGGGTAAACTGGTCACTATGCCATTGATTTCCCATATCATGTAGTCAACAAATACAGGAATGAAGAAAGAAAGAAAGGTCTTCGAGAAAGAAGACAAGAAAAGAAAAAGGCAATGTTGGTCATAGAGATCTTTGAAACAAATAAGTCAAGAGACATAGGCCGATTCTGAGAGTAGTGAAGCCGACTACTCAAGTGACTCGAAGAAGAAAGCCCGATCTTTTGATGGCCAAGGAACAAGATCAACCCGACCAAGAAGATGAGGTACACTCTAACTCATCAAACTCGGTTCTAGTGATAGTGACCGTGACGCACACACTTCATCACCCACGATCTTTATGATTCATTATGCAAAATGATGAAAGATTTTGAACACATTAAATCCTCACACACACACTACTAAATGAGGAAAAGCCTTCTCAAGAGCCACAACTGACTAAGGAGCCGAGTACTCTAAGTCAAATAGCCGATGAGAATGAAAGTTTAAAGATCGAAAATGCAAAGCTAATAAGCGAGAAATAGCCGCTATAGAAAAGAGGGAAAATGACCTCAAAAATGTGATTGCCTCATTCACTAAGGCATCTAAATCATTGGATGATCTTATTATGAGTCAAAGAGAATGTGGAGACAAGACAGCTTAGGATTTAGTTCCTCTATACTATGTCAAGCTCCAAAAGTGATTTTGGAAAAAGGATCTTCAAGCAATGAAGTATCTCAAAATCCAAAACTCCAAATGGTGCACATATTTAATCCAAAGCACAATCACAAGCAAACGGCCTTGGTTATAAAGGAAAAGGAAAAAACGACCAGTCAAGTGCGTTGAAAGGGCCGGTGAGAAGAAATTCACCGAGTTCCTCAAAAACTCCAAACAGAAATACTCTGTAAAGAAGAAACAGAGCTACCAAAACCCCGTAAGTTCTATAAAAGAAACACATATGATGAGAATGGTACAAAATATCCAAGCTAAGTGATTGGAATGATGTGAACTATCAAAGATAGACCTATGGAATATAAGCCCAAATGGCAAAGGCCTTGAACTCAACAAAGGCCATTCCAAAGGTATAAGAGCTTTCATCAAGACACACATATGCGCCTAGCACTACACTCAGAGATATCACAACTATCCGAAGAAGGCAATTGCTAAAACACACATACAGGCATACAGACAAAAGAGACAGATGTATGAACCTAGAATCCACAAGCAATTTGCCAAAATTAATTATGATTATGGCACTGATAGATGGCAACCCCTTAGAGTCAAATCATTTGGCTATAGGCTGGTTGGATCATCTTACAATACTAACCCCTCAGGACCCAGACAAGTATGGGTACCTAAATCTTAATTTCCTTAATTGCAGGCTCAAGGAACAGCTGAGTTCCAAGAACTGGTACATGGATAGTGGGTCGCTTCCAGGACACATGACAGGAAACAAGAAAAATCTGTCAAAATTCAAGGAAGTCAAAGGAGCAAAAGTCATATTTGGAGGAAATGAAGTTCCAGGAGAAATAAGAGGCATTGGATCCATCAAGAAAAATGGATTAGAAATCTCAGATGTTGCATATGTTGAAGGACTCAACTTCAACTTGCCGAGCATCGACCAACTCGTGACAAGGGTTATAATGTTGGATTTAACACGGTATATGCCAAATCAAAGATCTTGAATCAAATGAAGTTGTGTTGCAAGGATGCGGACAAAAGAACATATATGTCGTGGATTGGTCAACCGCAACACCCAACACCGTCTGTTTAGCAAAGAGCACAATTTGAATCAAGTTGGTTTGGGGCACAAGCTGAGTCACCCGAATTTCAAAACAATTAACAAGCTTGCGATAATCTTGTGGAAGGACTTCCAGGACTCAGATATACAAGAAGGAGAGTATATGTGACGCATGTCGAAGGGAAAACAAATCAAATCATCATTCAAAGAAAAGACATGCCCACCTTCAACAAGAATATTACATCATTACATATGGATCTATTTGGTCCATTGAACCAAATAAGTAAGTGGGAAGAAATACACCTTTGTGGTAGTAGATGACTACTCAAGATATACATGGACAATATTCATGTGTAAGAAGAAAGAAACTCTCTACTGAAACTACCACAAATCGATGAAGGGGATTCAAAATGAGAAAAGCCAAACCATTATCAAAATAAGATCGAGACGGAACCGAGTTTGTCAATGGTATAATAACTTCGATATTGTTCCGAATTAAGACAAACGAGATCTTAAATACTACGAAACTTATCATTCAACTAAAAATTTTGTAACATTTGAAGTGTATTTGAAAAATTAAGGAGATGTATTCCTTGTATTGCGAAAAAATAATAAATATACTAAAAATTAGAATTTGGGTTTGGGTGTTGTCCCTTGTTTTACACCATATATTATGTCCTTATACCTGCCAAATGTTGTTAGATATAAAAAAATAATTTTTAATTTTGTCAACAATCTTTGTCCGTATAAATTGTTCAACGAATTTAGAATTTGTATGATTTTTATTTCAATGGGATCTTTTTTAATGTTATCTTTGTATAGATACTTATATTATTCTTAATATATTTATCATTCATCTTGGACAAAGACTTGTATGAGACGGCCTCACGGATCTAAATCCGTGAGACGGATCTATACCCAAGTCCACTATGGCAATTGGAAAAATAAAACGGTGGCAAATTTGTAATTTGTGTGCTTGTGGTACGGAATGCCCAATAACCATGGGCTCTTGTGCGGATGCACCATTCCTATTTCCTCCCTTCCCACTTTTTCTTATTTTTTTAGCGTTACAATTACCAAAAACAATTAATGGAAAAAAAAAAGTTTTGGCCCACATCCGGGCATCCCTATTATCTACATGTAGCATATTTTTGTCTTTATATTTCTTTTAATTCCTTTAACAATAAAAATGACCATGTGGCCAAAAGCTAACAATAAGCTCCTTTTATATTTTATATGAAAAGTAATTTAATGTTCTAAAAAAGTCATTTTGTTTCATATTAAGTATATAAATTAAAATATTTATCACGCGATCTATACAATTTATAATTTTTTAAAATATTTACTATTTACTTTAAAATTGTTACTTTTTACTTTAAAAATATTACTTTCTATTCCTTTTACTCAAAAAATAATGTATTAATTTGTGTTCAAAAGATATCAATTTTTACTTGGACAAGTATTACTTACTACATCTTTTATAATGTGATATTTCATTTAAAACTATTACTTTTTACTTGAAAAGCTATACTTTGTACTTAAAAATTAGTACTTACTAATCCCTTTTAGAAGTATTGATGTTTATTTGTAAAGTATCATTTTTTTACTCAAAAAGTATTACTTTCTATTGTAAATGATTATTTGCTACATCATTTAAAATTTATATATTATTTTCTTTTAAACTATTACTTTTTACTTGAAAAGTAATACTTTTATTTAAAAATTATTACTTATTAATATCTTTAAAAGTATTAATATTTACTTGTAAAGTATCATCTTTTACTCTAAAAATATTACTTTTTTACTTAAAAGTATAACTTTTACTTAAACATTATTAATTACTAATCTCTTTAAAAGTATTAATATTTACTTGTAAAGTATCATATTTTCCTCGAAAAGAATTACTTACTACATCTTTTAAAACTACATATTATTTCCTTTAAAACTATTACTTTTGATTTGAAAAGTAATACTTTTTACTAAAGTGTTATTACTTGCTAATCCATTTAGAAGTATGTAATGTTTATTTGAAAAGTATCAGTTTTTACTTGAAGAGTATTACTATGTATCGTAAAAATATTCCTTATATACTTTTTTTCTTTACAATATTTATTATTCGAGTCATTGTCCATTTCTATCATATTCAAAGATCATATTTAACAAAGTGTGTCATTTTTTCTTATCAAAAGTATTATACGTTTCTAATTAAAGTTTTACTTCTTTGCTCAAAAGTATTATTTTTTCCTCAAAAATATTACCTTGCTAATTTTGGCAAATTGTTGAATTTTTATTGACGGACAAATTCCCTATTGACCGGATGCAACCCGACATGTCTTACGATAGAGATCCGTGATATGGTCTCAAGTGATATTCTCCATATGACAAATACTTTTAAGGCGGATCCTCCATTACCCATGACCCAACTCATATCAAACACGTGGCATTTATGCAAATATAAAATAACGGTGACATTTTCGTAAATAGTAGGCTAAACAATGAGTGTGTGATGATAATTAAAAAGTATTAATTTTTCTCAAAAAGTATCTCTTTTAACCCGAAAAGTATACGTTTTTAAAATAACAAAACGACATTATTTTGATGAATAAGTCATACTTTTATCAAATATGTATACTTTTCTACAAATAAGTAATACTTTTTAGTTCAAATACAGAATACTTTTTCACTTAAAAATGTAATATTTTACAGTTCAATTACAATACATTTTTAGTTTAACCTATTAATATTTTTCACTTAAACTTGTAATACTTTTCATCTAAAATGTAATACATTTTAGTTCACCAAGTAATATTTTTCAATATAACATTTAATATTTTTCATAAGTGGTTTAGAACTATCTTTTTTTCTTACTTTTTCTTAAAATAGTTTCAAAAAATTCATTCTAAATCTTGAAATCTCGAGTTTCAAATCTTAAAAAAGTTTACATAGAAAAATAAAAATCTCCATTAATGAGTTTTGAACCAACTTTAATATTTCTCTGCCCCACTCATTTCGAACCAACCGCGATAGAGTTTTGAACCACTTTTGGAGCCGGATCGTTCTCGGCCTGAATCATTTCATTCAAGGATGTTTACACCGAGCAAGTGGTGGTGAGAGAGGCGATTTTGGGGTGTTGGAGACTACCCTGAAAAAGGATCGAAAGTCAAAAAATAGAAGGAATGACTTCCCATTATCTCTATTTTCTTTTTCCCCCTGCAATATATATTTCTTTGTGCTTTTTGTTCAAAGAACCAACCTATAAATTGTAGGAGATGGGATATAGCGAGTAAGGGCAAACGATTGTATATACATATTTGTGAAGACGGTGGGAAGGGTGATATGGTGGGAAGGGCGAACACATTTTAACTTTTTTTTTTTTTGATTTGGGTTTGGATGTGGGTATTAGGCTCCGTCTCACGGGTTTTGACCGTGAGACGGTCTCCCAAGAGACCCTCTCATCATCTTGTGGGGATAAATTAATTTGCAACATCTATTATTACCCTTTCAAAAAATTATTTTATTCAAATATTAATTTGTGAACTATTATTGACTACAAGAATATGCTTAAGGAATATTGCTTACTTATATATATTATGTCCAAAGTACTTATCATATTCTTTTTAAATAAAAAATAATTTGTCAAATATCATTGTCTCATGTAGACAATATGCTTGGGGTTGTTGGTTTAAAACACACACACACACACACACACACACACATATATATATATATATATATATATATCGATAATGATACATTTATTCTTATTTGGCCATTTGTCCTATAGTGTACATCAATCATCTTGCCCCTTCAACCTGCCAAAAGCTTTTAAATAGTAAAACATTATTCCTTTAACTTTGTCTACTAGCCTCGTCCGTTTAATGGTTCAAAGAATTAAGAACTTGTATGATTTAATGTTATTGTATCGATATCTACATTTTTCACTAAAACTTATCAATAATCATTTGGCGATAATGAATTTTGCAACATGTAATATAGCCCTTTTTGAGTTTGTTACTCAATTTTTTTCTAGGAAACTCAACATCTAAACTTTTTGGGATTATAAAAATACATCTTAGGCCTCCTAAGATGGAGTATACCATGCGAGACGTCATCATGTGCGCAACACGTGAAGGGAAGGTGAAAAATCATGTAAAGTTTGGGTTAAAATAAATATGCTTGGCCATTCTTGAAACTTTCATATATTCATTTTTTCAAAATACCTATGAATCAACAATCGTTATGTACAAGAATATGCTTGACATTGTTTTTTAAACAAAACTTATATGTATATAGAAATATTTTGATTTTAGTACCTAAACTATGCGCTATTTTCACTTTAGGTACCCCACATTCAGTCGTAACTATTTTGGTACCCGATATTTATCTTTTATTCACTTTTGCTACATTTCATCAATCAATAGTCAATTTCGAAATGCCCCATATTTTACTTTTTCATCATCGCTTTTGGCACCCCATGTTTTAGTTATTAATCACTCATGATACGAAATATGACGAAACCGATTAAAAAGTAAAATTTCGATACTAAAAATGATTTTCCCCGAAAGTCGGGTACCAAAAGTGAAAACATAGTATAGTTTATGAACTAAAACCAAAATCATTCCTATGTAAATATATACATTCTTTTCCAATGACTTATCAATAATACTTCGTATAAAATATTTTTTGTCAACTATCATTTTCTATAGGATATTTGTTTATTTGTTGTCATTATTTAGATTTGTCTCTTGAACTTAGCAAAAACCATTATATATATCAAGATTTAGTTTATGCATTTTATTTTGTCAACTATCAACACCAACAAGAATATGCGAAAGAATTAGACTTTTTTTTATTTTTGATGGGAATTGTTTATTGTTTCGACTATTTCCAATCATAAGTTATATTTGTTATATCCATCCGATCAGTAATATCATTTTTCTCATCTTGTTTTCTTGCTAGAAAACATCATTTAACTCCCGACAAAAACATCAAGAAAAGAAATATTCAAAAATATACGTTAAATTTTTTGTTGAAAGTTATACAATTAAGAGTATACAATTAAAGAAAGATATCACCCTCATACCGAGATCAATTTGTTAGAAAAGGTGTTATTTAATACTAAATTTTTCCTATGAGAACTATGTCAAGATCAAGTTTAATAAATTCATAGGGCAATAGTTTCATGCTCTCTTGTTCAATCTTGTTTTTTAGCAAGAGTTAGTTATGTCTCTTCACTTGACATATATACGAGTAATTAAATGAAAAATAGTAAAGCATGTATAAGGTATGGATAGTTACCATTTTGTTTTTAAAAAAACACTCCATTAAGTCATTGATAAAGATAAAAACCAGATTAGAATGACATTTGGGCTCACTTTAAACTTATATTCTAAGTATCAACAAAGCCAAAAAAATAAATTGCGAGATGACATGAATTTTTTAAGGTTGGAATTTTTTTAAAATTCAATAATTATTAAAAATTCATAACATAATACTCATATCAACTCAGGTAAGGATCAATAATCATATATTTTAACCCTCTATATGGTGGCCTAGTAGAATAGAGTGACTTTACGAATTTTGGCCTTGCTCCTTGGACATGGAGCAAATCAGGTGGGGCTTCTCATATGTTTTTTGGAGAAAGGAGAAAATAGTCTTTTGTACATTTAGTGACCTAAGTTATTATTGTTTTTTTTCCCATCTAATAACCTCTATTCTAAGAATTTTGCAACTAATTAACCACCTTCAGCCAACCACACTAGAATATTCCAGGTATATTACAACATCATAAAATTTAATAATATTGCACAACAATATTTATCAATCATCTAATATAAATCTAACTTTTCGAGTAAATATTTTAATAATTGAATCTCTAGAAATATAATTTAATTATAATATTTTTTCTTCAGTTTTGCGAGTAGAGTACAATATATTTGTGAACAAAAAATGAAGGATATGTGTGTGCCATATGATACATGTATTTTGTTATGCAAATGATAATTTCATCATATTAAACGGATTTTGACAAAGGAGACATATTCCATTGCTTCCACACAGAACAATTACGATAACTTAAAAAAAAAGCATTACATATGATTCATGCTCTGCATTCACAAACTTACAACTTATGATTAAGTTGTACTTATTAAAATAGTATATCAAAGAATAACAATAGTACATGTGAATGCTTATTAATACACAATATGGATTGATAAGTTATCAATCCAGGTGACAATGTCCATGATCAACTTCGATAAGAATCGCAACCTACAAAGATGGCAAACGGTGTCCTCGGTACAAGCAACATCTTCACATGCGACTTGGAGTAGCTTTCTTGGCGACAATATTGCCGACGCGTTCTGCGCAGCTTCTACCATCGCAACCGCAAATAAATGTACAACATCATATATATATATATATATTTATGTGTGTGTGTGTGTTTTATCATCTTTTTCGACTATAAATCAATTAAATATACACAAACATGTGTTTGTGTCGAGAGAATGAAAGATTAGTTACCAAGCAAAAGTAGAGAACGAAGAAACCCAACTTGTTAACTGTGGATGATTGAATAGTTCTCCCCATCTTCTTTCAAGATTTTGTTTACTTTTTATGTGTTTGAGTACTTGATTCAATGAAGTATGCGCCATATTTATAGATGAAATTTATTGGTCACATGAATAATAATTAATTTGTACTAATTAATATAATATTAACAAGATGTAATCATGCACAAAGATATGATTTGTTTTAATAATGTATACTAATTTAGTCAATTGATATCGTAATGGAAGGCATGTTGGTTGGGCCAAAACAAAAAAGTGAATGATAAAAGAATATATTTCCAACTCAAAACAATAAATGAAATGAAAAAAGAAAAAAAATTGAAGAAATAAAAAAAAAAAGAATAGACCACAAATACAAATATTGTACATGGAGTTGCACGTAATCGTATATAAATAATGAAATTATGTCACGCCCAAACGCGACGCGACAACGATCAATCACTTAAACAGAAAATAATTCAATAGTCTAAACCAATGATACAAACTCCAAGTGAAATAGAGTCTAATGCGGCGGAATAAAATACACACAAGTACAAATTACATCTTAAGGTCCGACGGAATCCGAATACAACCCAATAGATTATCCGAATTTAACTTACACCAAACAGAATAAAATGAAAAGTCTAACAACAATAAAAGTAAAAGGAGTGTCGCTCCACATCAACAAGAGGGAATTCAATCGGGTAGGTTCGACGTCTTCAACGTACTCTTCATCTAAAGGTTAGAAAACGGGAGGGTGAGACAAAATCTCGGTGGATGGGGTGATCGTGTGCAAGTGTGGCAATATATATAGTTAATGCGAGAAATTTAGTTGTATGAAAACGCGTGAGGTATGATGCATGTTTTCATACATAGCCCACAAGCATCGTGATAAATATATATTAAGTAATATATTTATATAGTTTGAGAAATAGTTCGTGGTCACACAGCACGATGATTCAAGCGGATGGGAGGATTGCGTCAAGTGTAGCGCCAATCCCATGCAAGACAATTAGTGGTCACGTCTTGAAGTGTAGCGCCAACCCATGCATTACAAGTAGCGGTTGCGTCAAGTGTAGCGCCAACCAACCGTTCCGTTCAACTCCGGAATCGTGTGGATCGAGGCAATGATTCCTTCGTTCTTCCTTGTAACTCCCGTTCATGATGGTCCAAGACTGTCACCTTATTGCTCCATAGGCAAAGACAAAATCCACGTTGAGCTAGCAAGGCTCGGATTCGTCATAATCATGATTATACCTCAAGTACTACGACCCGCTTCCCTCGACAAACTCCGTCCCTCGCCATGCGGGATTAGGGCGATGGGGCCGAGAGTGGAATAGCGGCCCGAGCTGCCCGATTCCATCCCCGACGATCCATTCCGACGTGGTGAGCTCGACACACCAAGTTGACTCAAGCATAAATTAAATACACGTTCGTAGTCAACCAGCAATCAGTATATTGATTCGGAAGCAATTCATAAAAAGTTTCAAAATTTGCGTAAGGTAATTATGGCGTTGGTGGAGTTATTTGGATGAAGATGATTATCGGGAGGATAAGCAATCTTCGATATCTTGAAAGATTAGGTGGAACATAAGTCCCGTTATAGATTCAAATTGCAAGACGAGGAAGTCGCCCGATCGGGTATTAATCGGTCAAGGCGGTCCGATAAGTCAAGGAGTTTTTGAGAAAATAAAATATTTTAATTAAAAATTGAAGTCAGAGGGTCCAGGGCTGTTTTAGTAAAAGGAAAATAATTAGAGTTAGGTCCTTGATAAAAAGAAAATTTTACAATTAGCCCCGTTTTGTAAAAACCAATACTTTTGGGGTTAAAAATTGAATAAATAAATATCCCGACCTTGAAAAATTATGAGGTCAGTTCCTAAAATCTCTAAATTGATCAGAGATTCAGGTTTTTAAAGTTTTGAGGTCGAATTTTTATAAAATTCTCACATTGGCCCCAAATTTGTTAAAATTGTCATTTCGGGCCTTAAGTTTAAAATAATCGGAACTCACAAACCGGGAGGGCTTTTAATGTGATTCCAGTTGGAAAATGTCACTAAGGTTAATAGGATATTGGGACAAAAGCAGTTTTAAAAAGAAATAAGTTTAGGTCCCTTAACTTTTAAAAATCTCATTTTTGTCCCGTTTTGAAATAATTGCCTTTAAGGCTTTTAGGGGTCCAATTGTTATGAAATTTGAACCTTGGGTCTAAGATATAATTATATTATAGTTAAATTAGTATTTCCAGGTGCATGGACTGCATAAGTCCTGGAAATTGTATTTTGGTCCTCAAGTTTAATCTTTTACAATTTGGTCCCTCAAATTTTATAAAATTACTTTCCAAGCTCTAAACACTTGGATTTTTGGAATACACTTAAAATATGTTATTTCCAGTCCCTTAAGAGTTAAAATTTCAAAATTTAAAATTAGGGTCTGGTACAGTTTCGAAAATTGCAAAATAGCCCTTAAACTTCTAGAATTTTACAATCTAGTCCTTGGGCTTTTAAGGGTTGATTTTATTTATCTAAAAACTCTTAAAACTTTATTAAAATGTCAAAGCATAATTTTTGAACTTGAGTTCAGTCCCAAAATCGAAAATTACAGAGGGGTCCCTTAAGTTTTATTTTCTTGCAATTAAGTCCACCAACTTTCCATTTTTGCATTTTAAGTCCAAAAGTTGAAATTTAATCAATTATGCTCGACTTGTCCAGGTTATAAATCATTCAAAACATAGATTTCAAGAGTCATACACATACATATCATTCTCATACAAAATATCATCAAGTATAACAATAAAATGTACATGTATGCCCTATTTTTCGATAAATCGCATTTTTGAGCAACACTTGAGAATTTTTCCACTTGATACAAGAAAATATCATGCAATACATAATATATATCTCAAGTGCTCAATATCAAAATACTACATGCATATTTTCAATTTAAAACACCTAGAAGTTGAAAGAATTTTTCCACCCACCTCGTAGTAGTTTCTCGGGTTGATCTAAAATGTAGTCTTCTTTCTTGAATCAACTTCTTGACTCAAACTCTTGAAGATCAGCCCCTAAATGGTATCCAAACCATATTTTGGTGTTAAAATTAAAGTCTCAAGTCTAAAGAAAATATACTAGGACCAAATGGTTACTACTCACCTTAATGTCTTCAAGTAGTCTCAAAATGTAAATTTCCTTCAAGCCTCTAACCTCAACTTGAGATGATGTAGGTCAGCCCCTAAGCTCCAAAAATTCATATTCTTGAGTCAAAAATTAATTCTTCATGTTGTCAAGAAAAATACTAAAACCATAATTTTCTCACCTTAATAATGTATAGTCTTGAATTTCCTCTTCAAGCTTGTAGTCAAATCTAGGTCTCTAATTCTTCAAGAAATTTCTCTAGGAGTACCTCAACAAGAAGGATTCAACATTATTAGATGGTGTAGGTATAAGGTTGAGGATTGGAGAAGAAAAATAGAGTTGGGAGAAATGAAGATTTTCTTACCTTATGCTTGAAGAATTTGATCTTTTAGAGAGGAAAATGGAAACAAGTCTTGTGTTTTTATGATAATTATGAAATGAATAATATTGGTAGATAAAGAAAAAAATAACAAAATGATTGATTCCCCTAAGACAAGGAGCCAAAAGTTGGAGGAATAATAATCATGGTGTTGGTATTTATATTTATTAGAATTTGGTGGAAAGAAAAGTTTGTCTTTCCTTTAGGCATGTGACCAAAAGTTGAGGAAAAATAATATATATATATGTATATATATATATATATAGATATATAATTGTAGGTATTGAAAAGAATATGAAACAACCTCCCCATTTATGGTAATTTTCGAATTTTTTAAAAATATAAAAAAAAAATTTTTTTTTAAAAAAATCGAAAGAAAAAAATTATAAATATCTATAATTAAATATTTAGATTTAAAAATTAAAGATGTGAAATAAGAATTACGTATTATTATTATTATTATTTTAAAAAAATGATTGGGAAATTGGTTGGGATGAATTATAGAATAAGATGAAATATTAGGATAAGGATTGGAATGCACTCCTAAATTGTTGGAGGTCTAATATTTCTAAAGTTGTAGTCATTCGATCAAGTATTAATACTAGAGGAAGAATATAAAATCGTTAGGCTCGAAAAACGAGAAGGCGTAATTGATGTTGAAAGAAATAAATAAAAGTCGGTCGCGGTTCATTAATAATGTGTTTGTGATACATAGCCAATAAATAATCACTACAACATCGTATCTCACGTTGTTAAAATTCGGGTCTCACATTCACCCCTCCTTAAAAGAATTTGGTCCCCAAATTCTCTTGTAACAACTCGGATATTGATTCATCATGTCTTCTTCTATCTCCCACGTTGCGTCTTCGACGGTTGTGGTTTCGCCATACCACTTTAACCATCGAGATCTCTCTATTACGCAACCGACGTGTCTTTGGTCAATGATCCTTATTGT
This sequence comes from Rehmannia glutinosa, assembly GCA_016081115.2. NCBI lineage: Eukaryota > Viridiplantae > Streptophyta > Magnoliopsida > Lamiales > Orobanchaceae > Rehmannia > Rehmannia glutinosa. The sequence continues at coordinate 351,481 of JABTTQ020001786.1, read as the reverse complement.
TTTCTCGATGTAGGATAAATTTTCCATCAGAGGAGGAGTATCTTGGGTGATAATATGCTCGGGATCTGGTTGATACTTCTTTAACCTCGATACATGGAATACATCGTGCATTCCCACATACTGTGCTGGTAACTCGAGTCGGTAGGCTAACTTCCCGATCCTCTGCAAAATTTTGTAAGGTCCAACATATCTCGGGCTCAACTTGCCTCTTTTCTTTGGATTGATCAATCCTTTTCGTGGAGAGAGTCTGAGAAATACTTCATCTCCGACTTCAAATTCTAAGTCCTTTCTTCTCTTGTCTGCGTAACTCTTTTGGTGGCTCTGAGCTGTGCGGATCCGTTCCTTGATCAGCTTGACCTTCTCCATGGCCTCCTGAACTAAGTACTTTGGAATCGAGGGCGACTTTTGTTTCTCTTTTGGAGTCCATTGGTCATCAATCTCCTAGTGTAGTGGAGATCGACACTTTCGCCCGTACAAGGCTTCGTAGGGTGCCATCCCAATTGTGGCCTCGATAGCTGCCGTTATTATAGGCGAATCGGCTAATGGTACGTGCGAATCCCAACTTCCTTGGAAATCCAACATGCGGGCTCGCAACATATCTTCCGGGGTTTGAATCGTTCACTCGGATGGCCATTAGTTTGTGGATGTCTTCTTTGTCTTTGAAACTTAACGAGGTACCCAATTTCTCGTGCAAGCACTTCTAGAATCTAAGGACGAACCTCGGGTTTGCATCGACACAATGTCGATCGGTACTCCATGCGGTCGAATGATCTCTCGGATATAAATCGCTGCGAAGTTTCCGCAAGTTTTGGTTTTCTTCATGGGTAAGAAGTGTGCAGATTTCATGAGTCGGTCTACGACTACCCATATAACATCATGGCCTCCTTTGGTCCTTGGTAGATCCATCACGAAGTCCATCGTTATGTGTTCCCATTTCCACTCGGGAATTCTCAACGGTTGTAATAAACCAGATAGTCGTTGGTGTTGCTTTTACTCGTTGACAAGTCAAACATCTCGCAACAAACTCCGCTACCTGGTTCTTCATGTTTACCCACCAATAATTCTGTTTCAAGTCCTTATACATCTTGTTTCCTCCAGGATGTATAGTGTATTTCGAACGGTGTGCCTCTGCGAGGATTCTATTCCTAATCTGCTCGTCACTCGGTACACAAACTCGATTTTTTGGAATCTAGTAATTCCATCTTCATGTACCGAGAATTCAACTCTCTCCCTTAAGTATCTTTTCTTTATGTTTTTGAAGATGCACATCATTCTCTGTGCTTTCTTGATCTCGTTCGGCAGATCGGGTTTAATCAAATGTTAGCACATGAAATATGAGTATTGGTTCTCGTCGGATTCCAATTGTTCATCTCTTCTAATGATTTCCACTCTCGAATCATTAGTCGGATAAACTCGCCTTTTGCTCAGGCGTCGGCTACTACGTTAGCTTTCCCGAGATGGTATTGAATATCAAAGTGATAGTCCTCAATTAACTCCATCCATCTTCGTTGCCTCGATTGAGGTGTTTTTACGAGAGAATAGATACTTCAAATTCTTGTGATCCGTGAAAATCGTGAATGTTGCTCCGTGGAGATAGTGCCTCCATTTCTTTAACGTGAATCATCGCCACGCCAATTCCAAGTCATGCGTTGGGTAATTGGTCTCATACGGCTTGAGCTTTTGTGATGTATAAGCGATGACCTTTCTTTCCCCGCATGAGCACTTGCTCCTAGTCCTTCCCGTGATGCATCACTATAGACGACAAAGTATTTTTATTCCCTTTGGAAGGCTAAGATCGAGTCGTAGTAAGTCGTTTCTTCACTCTTGGAAACTAGTCTCACACTTATCATTCCACTCAAACTTGACATGCTTCCAGGTTAGTCGAGTGAGTGGTCCTATATCTTGGAGAAATCCTGGATAAATCTTTGATAATATCCACCAGGTCTAAGAAACTTCGATCTCCGCTGATTCTAGTTGTTTCCATTCAACCACCTGCCAGTACCTTGAAGGATCCACGCGATCCCAAAGGCTGCCGGATACTATGTGTCCCAAGAATGCGACTTCACTAAGCCAAAATTCGCACTTGCTGAATTTGGCATACCGCTTGTGCTCTCGTAGTGTCTCCAAAATAATTTTCAGATAATGTTCATGCTCTTCTCTAGACTTAGAGTATACGAGTATGTTATCAATAAATATCACTACGAATTGATCCAAATAAGGTTGAAAGACTCGATGCATCGAGATCCATAAACGCCGGCTGCGGTGCATTCGTCGCTGACAAAGGCATCACTACAAACTCGTAGTGTCTATATCGGTTTGAAATGCCGTTTTGGAAACGTCTTCTTCACGGATCTTGATTGATAATATCCTTGTTGTAAATCAAACTTGAGAGTACACCGTCGCTAGTTGAAGTTGATCAAATAGTTCGCTATTCTCGGGAGGGGATATTTAGTTGTAATATCTAGTCGAGATCGTATAATAGTCACATCCTTAATGTATCTTATCCGTGATACCTAAACCACAAGTCAAATTCTCTTACTTAAGCTTGTGCAAGTACTTGAGAATGAATAACATAAGAGTATTATCATTGATCATTATACTTAGTGATTCCCTACTATCATTTTCCCAATGTAATATCATTAGGTGTCTAGATCCCATAATATATCACATCCAAATCATATACTTATCAAGAGATATCCTCATATCCTTCGAGTCTCACCATATCGGCATTATAATCTCTAAATCACGGATTTTCTAAATCACCTAACGTCCAAATAGAGGAATATCCGGTTATCTTAACACTATAACAGCCCAAAAGAGTTCAAATATTCATCCAAGATTCAACTTAGGTCATCTAGTAGTGGTACCTAATCCAAGGTCGAGAAACCTATCTGGGTCACTCGGTGTAAGTTTCCATCTTACTAGCCGAGCTCGATACCATAACTCACGCCCGCCCCAACGCGACGCGACAACGATCAATCACTTAAAGAAAAATAATTCAATAGTCTAAACCAATGATACAAACTCCAAGTGAAATAGAGTCTAATGCAAATGGAATAAAATACACACAAGTACAAATTACATCTTAAGGTCCGACGGAATCCGAATACAACCCAATAGATTATCCGAATTTAACTTACGGTCAAAACGCAAATAAAAAATGAAAAGTCTAACAACAATAAAAGTAAAAGGAGTGTCGCTCCACATCAACATAGGAATTCAATCTGTGGTAGGTTCGACGCGTCTTCAACGTACTCTTCATCTAAAGGTTAGAAAACGAGGAGGGAGTGAGACAAATCTCGGTGGATGGGGTGATCGTGTGCAAGTGTGGCAATATATATAGTTAATGCGAGAAATTTAGTTGTATGAAAACGCGTGAGGTATGATGCATGTTTTCATACATAGCCCACAAGCATCGTGATAAATATATATTAAGTAATATATTTATATAGTTTGAGAAATAGTTCGTGGTCACACAGCACGATGATTCAAGCGACAGGAGGATTGCGTCAAGTGTAGCGCCAATCCCATGCAAGACAATTAGTGGTCGCGTCTTCAAGTGTAGCGCCAACCCATGCATTACAAGTAGCGGTTCGCGTCTTGAAGTGTAGCGCCAACCAACCGTTCCGTTCAACTCCGGAATCGTGTGGATCGATAAATGATTCCTTCGCTTCTTCCTTGTAACTCCCGTTCATGATGGTCCAAGACCTGTCACCTTATTGCTCCATAGGCAAAGACAAAATCCACGTTGGAGCTAGCAAGGCTCGGATTCGTCATAATCATGATTATACCTCAAGTACTACGACCCGCTTCCCTTGGACAAACTCCGTCCCTCGCCATTGCGGGATTAGGGCGATGGGGCGGAAGAGTGGAATAGCAGCCGAGCTGCCCGATTCCATCCCCGACGTATCCATTCCGACTGTGAGCTCGACACACCAAGTTGACTCAAGCAGTAAATTAAATACACGTTCAGGTAGTCAACCAGGCAGTCGAGTATATTGATTCGGGAAGCAATTCATAAAAAGTTTCGAAAATTTGCGTAAGGTAATTATGGCGTTGGTGGAGTTATTTGGATGAAGATGATTATCGGGAGGATAAGCAATCTTCGATATCTTGAAAGATTAGGTGGAACATAAGTCCCGTTATAGATTCAAATTGCAAGACGCGAGAAGTCGCCGCGATCGGGTATTAATCGGTCAAGGCGGTCCGATAAGTCAAGGAGTTTTTGAGAAAATAAAATATTTTAATTAAAAATTGAAGTCAGAGGGTCCAGGGCTGTTTTAGTAAAAGGAAAATAATTAGAGTTAGGTCTTTGATAAAAAGAAAATTTTACAATTAGCCCCGTTTTGTAAAAACCAATACTTTTGGGGTTAAAAATTGAATAAATAAATATCCCGACCTTGAAAAATTATGAGGTCAGTTCCTAAAATCTCTAAATTGATCAGAGATTCAGGTTTTTAAAGTTTTGAGGTCGAATTTTTATAAAATTCTCACATTGGCCCCAAATTTGTTAAAATTGTCATTTCGGGCCTTAAGTTTAAAAAAATCGGAACTCACAAACCGGGAGGGCTTTTAATGTGATTCCAGTTGGAAAATGTCACTAAGGTTAATAGGATATTGGGACAAAAGCAGTTTTAAAAAGAAATAAGTTTAGGTCCCTTAACTTTTAAAAATCTCATTTTTGTCCCGTTTTGAAATAATTGCCTTTAAGGCTTTTAGGGGTCCAATTGTTATGAAATTTGAACCTTGGGTCTAAGATATAATTATATTATAGTTAAATTAGTATTTCCAGGTGCATGGACTGCATAAGTCCTGGAAATTGTATTTTGGTCCTCAAGTTTAATCTTTTACAATTTGGTCCTCAAATTTTATAAAATTACTTTCCAAGCTCTAAACACTTGGATTTTTGGAATACACTTAAAATATGTTATTTCCAGTCCCTTAAGAGTTAAAATTTCAAAATTTAAAATTAGGGTCTGGTACAGTTTCGAAAATTGCAAAATAGCCCTTAAACTTCTAGAATTTTACAATCTAGTCCTTGGGCTTTTAAGGGTTGATTTTATTTATCTAAAAACTCTTAAAACTTTATTAAAATGTCAAAGCATAATTTTTGAACTTGAGTTCAGTCCCAAAAATCGAAAATTACAGAGGGGTCCCTTAAGTTTTATTTTCTTGCAATTAAGTCCACCAACTTTCCATTTTTGCATTTTAAGTCCAAAAGTTGAAATTTAATCAATTATGCTCGACTTGTCCAGGTTATAAATCATTCAAAACATAGATTTCAAGAGTCATACACATACATATCATTCTCATACAAAATATCATCAAGTATAACAATAAAATGTACATGTATGCCCTATTTTTCGATAAATCGCATTTTTGAGCAACACTTGAGAATTTTTCCACTTGATACAAGAAAATATCATGCAATACATAATATATATCTCAAGTGCTCAATATCAAAATACTACATGCATATTTTCAATTTAAAACACCTAGAAGTTGAAAGAATTTTTCCACCCACCTCGTATTAGTTTCTCGGGTTGATCTAAAATGTAGTCTTCTTTCTTGAATAAACTTCTTGACTCAAACTCTTGAAGATCAGCCCCTAAATGGTATCCAAACCATATTTTGGTGTTAAAATTAAAGTCTCAAGTCTAAAGAAAATATACTAGGACCAAATGGTTACTACTCACCTTAATGTCTTCAAGTAGTCTCAAAAATGTAAATTTCCTTCAAGCCTCTAACCTCAACTTGAGATGATGTAGGTCAGCCCCTAAGCTCCAAAAATTCATATTCTTGAGTCAAAAATTAATTCTTCATGTTGTCAAGAGAAAAATACTAAAACCATAATTTTCTCACCTTAATAATGTATAGTCTTGAATTTCCTCTTCAAGCTTGTAGTCAAATCTAGGTCTCTAATTCTTCAAGAAATTTCTCTAGGAGTACCTCAACAAGAAGGATTCAACATTATTAGATGGTGTAGGTATAAGGTTGAGGATTGGAGAAGAAAAATAGAGTTGGGAGAAATGAAGATTTTCTTACCTTATGCTTGAAGAATTTGATCCTTTAGAGAGGAAAATGGAAACAAGTCTTGTGTTTTTATGATAATTATGAAATGAATAATATTGGTAGATAAAGAAAAAAAAATAACAAAATGATTGATTCCCCTAAGACAAGGAGCCAAAAGTTGGAGGGAATAATAATCATGGTGTTGGTATTTATATTTATTAGAATTTGGTGGAAAGAAAAGTTTGTCTTTCCTTTAGGCATGTGACCAAAAGTTGAGGAAAAATAATATATATATATGTAAATATATATATATATATATATATAGATATATAATTGTAGGTATTGAAAAGAATATGAAACAACCTCCCCATTTATGGTAATTTTCGAATTTTTTTAAAAATATAAAAAAAAATATTTTTTTTTTAAAAAAATCGAAAGAAAAAAATTATAAATATCTATAATTAAATATTTAGATTTAAAAATTAAAGATGTGAAATAAGAATTACGTATTATTATTATTATTATTTTAAAAAAATGATTGGGAAATTGGTTGGGATGAATTATAGAATAAGATGAAATATTAGGATAAGGATTGGAATGCACTCCTAAATTGTTGGAGGTCTAATATTTCTAAAGTTGTAGTCATTCGATCAAGTATTAATACTAGAGGAAGAATATAAAATCGTTAGGCTCGAAAACGAGAAGGGCGTAATTGATGTTGAAAGAAATAAATAAAAGTCGGGTCGCGGTTCATTAATAATGTGTTTGTGATACATAGCCGAATAAATAATCACTACAACATCGTATCTCACGTTGTTAAAATTCGGGGTCTCACAAATTATGATATCGAATAATTTTCCTAGGTTAATTAGAACTCAAATCTTGGATAGCTTTGATAACATTAAATGTTTTCTAGAAAGTTCTTCATTCTCAATTTTTAGGAAAAACACTCCCATATTGTTTAATTTTCAATCTTCTTAACTCTATTATTTTAGACTTTAGTAATTGACATATTTTGTCAAAGGTGCGAGAGATATTTTTCGATGAAGATATCCTGGACGTGGACATCAAGTTGCTTGTGAAGAGGCCAAGTAATTAAAGAATTCTTATTTTGTTGGAGACATTTTTCTTGAGTATTTGGGATAGTTTAGAATTCCTTTTATTACACGTGTTAATATAATTATCATCCATCTTGAAAACTTGTCCAAACTAATAGATGTATCACCGGAGTTCTTATTTTTATAGACTGGGAACTTTACATGTTATATATTTTTACGCCTTTTAGAAGAGATAGTGAGTACAGACGCCGATATACACAAGAAAAAGGTTCTGGATGCTTTTTGTTATTTTTCCAGAAAGTTATTAATGCGAGTTTTCTTCAAGAAAAGCTTGAGTATTATTATTGATAATAACATTCTAAGGTTGTTTTTATCGATACACAGATACTTTCTTCGGAGCAAAAAGGTGAACCTTTGGAAGAAGACAATATGTTGTTTGGAGGAATCTATTGGTGGATGGAGTTCATCTAAGCGTATTACCATAAAAATGATTTCAGCGAACGTAAGACGAGTTCAAGAATGGTGACAGTTCAAAGAGGGAGTCTGTAATTGTTTAAGTCCAATTGTTGTACTTTGTAACATTTATTATTAGTGGAATTATTTTTCTCTCGTGTGTGGCCTCGTGGAGTGGGAATAGTTAATTCAAACCACGTTAATATCGTTGTATTATTTAATTTCCATTGTGCAAAATTACTGGACTAAATCTAATAATTTGGCACCAAATTATAACTAATCCCATTTCTGGTATTTCTAGAAATGAATATACTTGCAAATGGATCATAATACATATTGCAAACTTTATTCCTTCAATCATTTTAATTGAACAGTTATTTGTCCACTACCATTGTCCACAAGAATATGCTTGAGGATTGTTTGTTAAAGAAGATCTAATCTATATACACACACATTTGACATTTGTTCAATGTACTTATCGATATTCATTTTTATCAAATAATTATTTACAAAAATATACATAAGGATTATTGTTTACTTTACTTACATATATACGTTTTTACAAATTTCTTATTTTAGTTAAATAATTATTTGTCAACTATCACTGTCTCTTGTGAATAATATACTTGGGAGTTGTCGTTTTAAAAAGAAAATATTATGATAATAATACATTTGTTCTTATTTATTGGTTGTCTTATGGTGTACACCAATTATCATGTCACTTCAACCTGCCAAATAATTATTTGTCAACTATCACCGTCTTTTGGTGTAGAAATATCTCCCAACTCTTGTACACATACACCTTGTGTATTCATCTTGTGTATTAATACACCATTAATTCAAATCTTATACACAATACCTTATACACCAATTCTTTATTATAAACTTACCCAACATGTTGGAGGCTTCCCAACATTCCATGCCAACATCCTCCTCAATCCCTTCAATTTCATCCTCCCATGCAAGACCACACTTTGACCAAGGCCTTTGTCCCCATGCTAGAGACAAGTTGGAAGACATAGAATTTGACCAAAAATTTGTCTCATCCCCTCTCCACCTCAATTTTCATCCATAACACCTTGAGGATCAAAAACATTTGATCAAAATATCATTTTCATCCAACACATTCATAATTCAAGCATTTTCTCCAACTTCTCTCTAAAATCTCCAACATCTCTCTAAGTATATCTTCATCCACTCCTTCATATCTTCAAGAACACTTCTTCATATCTTCAAATCTTCAAACACCATTCCTTCACATCTTCAAATCTTCAAACACCATATCTTCAAATCTTCAAACACCATTCCTTCACATCTTCAAACCTTCAAACAACATATCTTCATATCTTCAAATCTTCAAACACCATATCTTCAAATCTTCAAACACCATTCCTTCACATCTTCAAATCTTCAAACACCATATCTTCAAATCTTCAAACACCATTCCTTCACATCTTCAAGTCTTCAAACACCATATCTTCAAATCTTCAAACACCATTCCTTCACATCTTCAAACCTTCAAACAACATATCTTCATATCTTCAAATCTTCAAACACCATATCTTCAAATCTTCAAACACCATCCCTTCACATCTTCAAATCTTCAAACACCATATCTTCAAATCTTCAAACACCATTCATTCACATCTTCAAAACTTCAAACAACATATCTTCATATCTTCAAATCTTCAAACACAATTCCTTCACATCTTCAAACATCCTTCACAACTTCAAGAACATCTTCTTCATATCATCAAATACTTCTTCTTTCTTCAAACAACTAAACAAAAACAAACATTCTTCCTACTTAAATCATAAAATTCGAACCATCACTACCAAGGTACGGAAAATGTCTTTTCGACCCATTTTTGATATCACCTAACTCATCTCTTTCACCTTCTAATTTAAGTTTGATTTTGATTTTGAGGTATACCTAGAAGACCTTTGAAGTTGTTAAGAGACTTGTCATCTTGAAGAAAATTGTAAAGAAGTTGGACTATAAGGTAAGAAATGGAATTTTTGGTACCTTTTCTTCTTCTCTCTTTTATTTTCCAAACTTTGACACTCCATTTTCATTTTTGGAGTTTTAGGGGCTGACTTTGGAGGTTAACATTAAGGGTGACCAAAATCTTGCACTTGGAAGCCATTAATAGTCACACTTTATTCACTACACAAGGTAAGTGTAGTAATTCCAATTTTCTCACTATCTTCTTCTCCCCTTAAATTTTAACCACATTCTTCTAACTCCTATATTTTTTGATATTCCTTGACTTAGGGGCTGACCTAAGTCACTCCTTCATCGAGAGAGATTTATTTCATTTTTTCCCAACAAACCGAACTTTAAGGTGGGTGGAAAAATCCTTTCAACTCCTAGGTGTTTTAATTCATAAAAATGCATGTAGTATTTTGTTATTGAGCATTTGAGATATATATTATGTATTGCATGTTATTTTCTTGTATCAAGTTGGAAAATTTCTCAAGTGTTGCTCAAAATGCGAATTTATCGAAAATTAGGACATACATGTACACTTTATTGTCATATTTGGTAAATTCTTGTATGAGATGGATATGTATGTTTATGACTCTTGAAATATATGTTTTGTATGACATATAACCTGGAAAAGTCGAGCATAATTGATTAAATTTCGATTTTGGACTTAAAATGCAAAAAATGGAAAGTTGGTGGACTTAAGTGCAAGAAAATAAAACTTAAGGGACCCCTCTGTAATTTTCGATTTTTGGGACTGTACTCAGGTTCAAAAATTATGTTTTGACATTTTAATAAAGTTTTAAGAGTTTTTAGATAAATAAAATCAACCCTTAAAAGCCCAAGGACTAGATTGTAAAATTTGAGAAGTTTAAGGGCTAATTTGCAAATTTCGAAACTGTACCAGACCCTAATTTAAAATTTGAAATTTTAACTCTTAAGGGACTGGAAATAACATATTTTAAGTGTATTCCAAAAATCCAAGTGTTTAGAGCTTGGAAAGTAATTTTATAAAACTTGAGGGACCAAATTGTAAAAGATTAAACTTGAGGACCCAAATGAAATTTCCAGGACTTATGCAGCCCATGCACCTGGAAATACTAATTTACCTATAACATAATTATATTTTGGACCCAAGGTTCAAATTTCATAACAATTGGACCCTAAAAGCCTTAAAGGCAATTATTTCAAAATGGGACAAAAATGAAATTTTCAAACGTTAAGGGACCTATACTTATGACGTTATAAAACTGCTTTTGTCCCAATATCCCACTAACCTTAGGGACATTTTCCAACTGGAATCACATTAGAAGCCCTTCCGGTTTGTGAGTTCCGATTATTTTAAACTTAGGGCCCAAAATGACAATTTTAACAATTTTGGGGCCAATGTGAGAATTTTATAAAAACTCGACCTCAAAACTTTAAAACCTGAATCTCTGAACAATTTAGAGAATTTAGGAACTGACCTCATAATTTTTCAAGGTCGGGACATTTATTTATTTAACTTTTAACCCCAAAAGTATTGGTTTTGACAAAACGGGGCTAATTGTAAATTTTATTTTTTTATAAGGACCTAACTCAAATTATTTTCTTTTGAAGAAACAGCCCTGGACTCTCTTACTTTAATATTTAATTAAAATATTTTATTTTCTTAAAAATCCCTTGACTTATCGGATCGTCTTGACCGACAACCGACGCTGGGGCGACCCTCGTCGTGATTTCGAATCTATAACGGGACTTATGTTCCTCCTAATACTTAAGATATCAAAGACTACTTATCCTCCCGATAATTATTTTCATCCCGATAACTCCACCAACGCCATAACTATCTTGTGCAAATTTTTGAGAACTTTTCCGAACTCGCTCCCGAATCAATAATACTTGATCGCCTGGTTGACTACATGAACTTGTGTTTACTTTCTTGCTTGAGTCAACTTGGTGTGTCGAGCTCACGAATGGAATGGATACGCGGGGATGGAACCGGCAGCTCGGCTGCTATTCCACTCTTCCTACCCATCGCCCTAATCCCGCAACCGAGGGACGGAGTTTGTCCAAGGGAAGCGGGTCGTAGTACTTGAGGTATAATCATGATTATGACAAATCCGAGTCTTGCTAGCTCCACCGTGGATTTTGTCTTTGCCTATGGAGCGATAAGGTGACAGTCTTGGACCATCTTGCTCGGGAGTTATAAGGAAGAACGAAGGAATCGGCCTTTGCGATCCACACGATTCCTGGAGTTAATCGGACCCGCTTTGGTTGGCGCTTACAAACTGCATTTACGCAACCGCTACTTGTATTGCATAGGTTGGCGCTACAAATTAAACGCAACCGCTACTTATCTTGCATAGATTGGCGTTACAAATCCGTACACAATCCTCATGTTTGCTTAGACCATAGTGCCGCTTGACCATGAATCGTTTTCCTAAATCGTATAAGTATATTACTTAATATATTTATCACGACGCTTGTGGATCGTGTGTGAAATCATGCATCATCTCTCACGCGTTTTCATACAACTAAATTTCTCGCATTAACTAATTATATCGCCACACTTACACACGATCACCCCATCCACCGAGATTTCTGTCTCATTCCCTCCTCGTTTTCTAACCTTTAGATGAAGAGTACGCCAAGACATCGAACTCTGCAGATTGAATCCCTATCATGATGTGGGAAGCGACATTTCCTTTTACCTTTATTTGTTGTTGGACTCCTTCATTTTATTTCTTTGACCGTAAGTTAATACGATAATCCTTTGGGTTGTATTCGATACAAAATGACTTTAAGATGTAATTTGTACTCGTGTTTATTTTAATTCCCGCATTAGACTCTATTTCACTTGGAGTTTTGTATCTTTGGTTTAGATCGTTGATTTATTACATCGTTTAAGTGATCGATCGTTGTCGCGTCACGTTTGGGGTGTGACAGCTTATGGTATCGAGCTCGGCCGGTAAGATGGAAACTTACACCGAGCCGACCCGGATAGACCCGGATTGTGTTGGGTAGTACCGTGAACTTGACTAATTAAGTGTGAAATTGATTTCAATAATGGCATAGAACCGTATTATCGATGTTTATGTTAAGTCGAATTTATACTTGGAGAACCATAGTCGTACTTGATTTGACTTAGTTGACTCTTGACTAACTTTCCTTAGTCATTCTTTTCTTGTTCTTCCTTATTTTTCCTTACATTCGCCTAATCCGCCTTAGTTTTGTTTGACCAGGATAGGTTCCTCCGCCTTGGATTGGGTACCACTACTAGGTGACCTAAGTTGAATCTTGGATGAATATTTGAACTCTTTTGGGCTGTTATAGTGTTAAGATATCCGGATATTCCTCTATTTGGACGTTAGGTGCTTTAGAAAATCTGTGATTTAGAGATTATAATGTCCGATATGGTGAGACTCTAAGAAAATGAGGATATCTCTTGATAAGTATATGATTTGGATGTGATATATTATGGGATCTAGACACCTAATGATATTACTTTGGGAAAATGATAGTAGGGAATCACTAAGTATATTGATCAATGATAATACCCTTAAGTAAGGAATTTGACTTGTGGTTTAGGTATCACGGATAAGATACATTAAGGATGTGACTATTATATGATCTCGACTAGATGTTACCACTAAATATCCCCTCCCGAGGATAGACGAATTGTTTGATCAACTTTAAGGAGCGACGGTGTGTACTCGAAGTTTGATTTGCAACAAGGATATTATCAATCAAGATCCGTGAAGAAGACGTTTCCAAAACGGCATTTCAAACAAGATATGGACACTACGAGTTTGTTGTGAAGCCTTTCGTCCGACGAACGCACTTGAGCGTTTATGGATCTGATGCATCGAGTTTTTCAACCTTATTTGGATCAATTCGTAAATGATATTCATTGATGACATACTCGTATACTCTAAGTCTAGAGAAGTGTTAAGTTGGTTTTTATACCAACGTATTGAGTACTCTAGACGAGGATTTTGCGTTGTTTTCGGGTATTTTAGTGTCGTTTGAGTCGAGTTTGTGTCATTAGTTGTCGTTTGAGAGTCGAGATAGGTCTTGGATGCCGAAATTGATGAAAACAAATAAAAACGTGTTTGGGTGGAAGAAATCGCTTTCAAGAAGAGGAAAAGAGAAAATCGCGTTTTTGGGCATTGAATCGTCTTGGCAGCTGCAGCTGCTAAGACCCCGCACTGCGGCCGCAAGGTGAAAAACCGGCAACGCGGAAAGTTTTTAAGTGGCGTGCTATAGCCCTGTCTTAGCTTGCGCCCAGCTGCCTAGATGGTGCGAAATGAAATGCGCTATTTCATCTTTCTTTAGCTGCAAATCAGCGGCGGATATTTGAGACGGAGCGCGCCCCTTGGCCGTCGCGCCGTCAAAGCAGCCGCAGCGCCTCGGGCGGAATTTACAATGTAACTTATTCCTTTTTCTTGACTTTTGTGGAAGTATAAATAGAGGTCTTGGGCGTGAAATTAGGGATCTTGGACCCTTGGGCGAGCCAACAAAACAACTAGAAGACAAGAGAGAAGGCTTGGAATATCTTGGGAAAGGCTTGAAGAAGAAGATTGAAGGATTCTACCATCTAGAAATAGAGAAGATTCCCCAACTCTTATTCTTATTTTGTTGCTTTCTTCATATCTTGTAAGATGTATTGTTGTATTCCTATGGATTCATTTTCTTCAATCATGAGCTAAAATATATAATTCTAGAGGGATGATGTAATCATTGTTTGAACTTATGTTTTGAAATTGTGGTTTGTCAATCTAGATCTATCGATTTATTTGTGCTATTTGGATCTATTGCTTCTAAATTACTTGATCAATAATTTAGATTGTTTGGTGTATTTGATTTGACACTTGAGAGAGGTAATTGAATACATGACCTTTGAATAGCATAACCTAGGATTTCATAGAATTGAGAGATTTATGAATCCTTTGAAGTCATTTATCAAGATTCATAGTTTTTATTGAGATTTTAATTGGTGATTTTTATAGAGATATTGATTTCCCAATTGAATCTAAAATCATTTGGCACTTGAGAGAGGGAATGATTATTGTAGAAATCTTGACTTATAAATTGGTAATTGATGATTGATAAACCATATTGACAACATAAGGGATAACTAGATTCATCATACCTCTAGAATTAATTTAATCATTTGGATAAACTCATTGATATTTTCATATTCTTGATTTATTTTTGGTATTTTTAGTATAATCAACTCCATCAAATATTGAATTTCTAAATAAAGTTAGACTACTATATTATAGTACTTAGCAATAATTCGATAATTATTCCCCGTGGATTCGACAACCTTACTTCTCTATATTAAAACTTGACACCGTAGACTTGAGGTTAGAAAAATCTCTAACAAGTTTTTGGCGCCGTTCTTTGGGAATAATTCATCTTATTTGCGCTAATATTATTACTTAGTAGTTTTACTTTAATTTAGATTGGTTTCTTTTGTCACAATAGGGTCATTGTCATTTTTGTGTTTTCTTGTTGATGCGAAAAAATAAAAGTGCTAATTTAATCTTATTTGATCCGAAAATTGAAAGAACGCTTCAAAGATTAGAGCCGCACGAAGAATCGAGTTCACAAAAATGGCAGAATCGGTGATGATGAAGACCGCATACCTATTGTTGCACCACCGAAAGGGCCATTCGGGATTATTTTCACCAACCACAAATCAAAACTATTCGGGTATTGTTCGCCAACCTATCAATGCGAACAATTTTGAATTGAAGCCGCCTTAATAAACATGGTGCAACAAAATCAGTTTGGGGAAGTGTCGTAGATGACCCGAACGCTCATTTAGCTATTTTTCTTGAGATATGTGACACTATCAAAATGAATGGGGTTCCCGATGAAGCTATTCGGTTGAGGTTATTTCCATTTTCACTTCGTGATAAAGCTAGACAATGGCTTCAAACTTTCCCACCGGAAGTATCACTAGTTGGAATGATCTCACCGAAAAATTTATGGCAAAATTCTTTCCACCTAGTAAGACACTTCAACCGAAAAGTGAGATAGCTCAATTTCATCAACTCGACTTTGAGCCACTCTACTAAGCTTGGGAGCGATTCAAAGAATTATTGAGGAGGTGTCCACAACACGGGTGCAGATTGGCAAAAGGTTCAATATTTCTACAATGGTATGAATGGGCATTCAAGAACTATTATAGATCTTTGCAAAGCGGGAGGTACATTGATGGCTAAAACTCCAAGTGAAGCCATGCTTTTACTCAAGAAATGGCTGCCAACATTATCAATGGCCGTCAAAGATCTACGCCAAGAAAAGTTGCGGTGTTCTTGAACTTGATACTATGTCCGCATTGGCCTCTCAAATTTCCGCCTTGTCAAAGCAAATTGCTACACTAAGTCCGGGTGGAAAACAACAATCGTAGGTCATCATGGAGATAAGTCAAGAAATTGTGAATCCCGATACTAACAAGCGAATTATGTGAATAATCGGGTTTCAACAATAGAGGGAATCAATTGCCAACACATTATCATCCGGGACTTCGCAATCATGAAAACTTCTCGTATAGCAATACGAAAATGTGTTGCAACCACCTCCGGGATATCGAGAATCAAGCAAGTACGAGCACACATGTGGGGAGAACAAAAGCCATCTTTGGAGGAATTACTTAGTTCATTCCTTGTAGAATCAAGAGCAAGGATGAACAAAGCCGATTCTAACATAGAAAATCTGGGTTCAAGGGTGACAACAATTGAAAGTCATCTTAAATCTTTGGGGACACATGTGGGTCAATTGGCCACGGCTATTAATTCACAAAAAAGTTGATACGTTTCCAAGTAACACCGAGGTGAACCCACGGAACATTGCAAGGCCATTAAGTTGAGAAGTGGGACGGAATATGATGAACCAAAGATGTCTCGCTCATGCCACCAAAGAACCGAAAGCAAGCTCAAACACTCCAAAATGAAGAGAGCATTGATAAGCAATCGAAAAAAGGAAAAATTGAGGTAAAACCAACTTCCAATTCGATAATGTGTTACCAAATGCTCTTCCTTTTCCACAGAGATTTCGAGAAGAAAAAGTTGACGCTCAATTTTCCAAGTTTTTGGAAATATTCAAGAAAATTCACATCAACATCCCTTTTGCCGATGCACTGGAGCAAATGCCAAATTATGCAAAATTCATGAAGGATGTGATGTCGAAAAGAGAAGGTTGGAAGCATATGAGACAAATCAATCTCACGGAAGAGTGTAGCGCCATTTTGCAAAGAAAGTTAGAGATCCGGGAGTTTCACTATCCCTTGCACTATTGGTGATTCTTATTTTAATAAAGCTCTTTGTGATTTAGGTGCTAGCATTAATCTTATGTCATTTATGCTTTCGAAACTTGGCCTTGGAGAAATAACGCCATCCACCATCACATTGCAATTAGCGATAGATCACTCACCTACCCAAGAGGAGTGATTGAAGATGTGTTGATCAAAGTGGATAAATTCATATTTCCTGGACTTTGTGGTGTTGGATATGGAGGAAGATCATGAAATGCCATTGATTCTTGGGAGACCTTTTCTAGCAACGGGGCGAGCTTTAATTGACGTGCAACGAGGAGAGTTAACATTACGGGTAAATGATGATGAGGTACTATTTAACATTTATAAAGCAATGAAATTTCAAGAGAAACCTCACACATGTCATTTTATTGATAAAATCGAACAATGTGATCAAACGGAAGTTATAAAACAAGATTTAAAAGATCCGTTAGAACATTGTTTGATTAATTCAATAATGAAATGTGATGAGGAAGATAGTGATGATATTGATTTGCTTGAGTTTATTCTTTCCCTTGAGGCTAAAGAAATTGTAAAAGAAAAACAAAATGAAGCATTAGAAAATGCCAATATTGAAAATATTCCAAAGGTACTTTAGAACTAAAGGAACTTCCTAACATCTTCAATATGCATTTTTGGGAAAAGATAAAACTTACCCGGTAATTGTTTCGCTTCATTATCTTCATCCGAATGGATAAGTTGTTGCGTGTGCTTCGTGAACATAAGTCGGCCTTAGGTTGGTATATTTCGATTTGAAAGGTATAAGTCCTTCCATTGTAATGCACAAAATTTTAATGGAAGAATCTTATAAACCATCTATTGAACACCAAAGATGACTTAATCCCGCAATGAAAGAAGTCGTGAGAAATGAGGTTTTAAAGTGGCTAAAGGCAGGTATAATTTATGCAATTTCTGATAGTGCATGGGTGAGTCCGGTACAAGTTGTCCCTAAAAAGGGAGGTATGACAGTTGTGAAAAATGATAACAATGAATTAATTTCTACACGAATCACACAGGATGGCGAGTATGTATTGACTATAGAAAATTGAATAAAGCTACTCGTAAGGATCATTTTCCCCTCCCCTTTATTGATCAAATGTTGGACAGGTTGGCAGGTTACGAATATTATTGTTTCCTTGATGGCTATTCAGGATACAATCAAATCGCCATTGCCCCCGAAGATCAAGAAAAGACTACTTTTACATGTCCATATGGTACTTTCGCATTTCGCAGGATGCCATTTGGGTTATGTAATGCACCGCTACTTTTCGGGTGTATGATGGCGATTTTTCATGGTATGGTTGAGGAAATCATGGAAATTTTTATGGACGATTTTTTTTCCTTTTTTGGTACTTCTTTTGACCATTGTTTGCATAACTTATCTATGGTTTTGCAACGTTGTGAGGAAACTAATCTTGTACTTAATTGGGAAAAATGTCACTTTATGGTCAAAGAAGGGATTGTACTTGGACATCGTATTTCTTGTACGGGGTTAGAAGTTGACAGGCGAAGGTTGTGGCTATTGAAAAGCTACCCCCACCTTCAAATGTGAAAGGCATAAGAAGCTTTTTAGGGCATGCGAGGATTTTACAGAGATTCATAAAAGATTTTTCAAAAATTGTTAAACCACTTTGTAATCTCCTTGAAAAAGATGCTATCTTTTGCTTTGATGAGTTGTGTTTGCGGCATTTGAACAGGATAAAAAAGGCACTCATTTCACTCGATAATGATAGTGCGGATTGGACTCAACCATTTGAGCTCATGTGCGATGCAAGTGATTATGCAAAGGGTGCCGTTCTTGGTCAAAGGCGAGATAGAATTTTTAAAGCTATTTACTACGCAAGCGGGACCATGGACAACGCCCAACAAAACTACACCACCACGAAAAAGAGATGTTGGCGGTAGTTTTTGCATTTGATAAATTCCGAGCTTACTTGGTGGGTACAAAGGTGATTGTTTACACGGATCATGCGGCAATCCGATACCTTTTCTCCAAAAAGGATGCAAAACCTCGATTAATTCGATGGATTTTGCTCTTGCAAGAATTTGATATTGAGATTCGAGATAAAAAAGGAAGCGAGAATGTGGTTGCCGATCATCTATCCCGCCTTGAGCAACCTTACGAGGTGATTGAGAGTCCAATAAAAGAATCATTTCTGATGAACAAATTATGCGTCTTGAGACATCATTACCTTGGTACGCAGATTTTGTTAATTACCTCACGGGAGGAGTTTTGCCACGGACTTGACTTCACACCAAAAGAAAAATTCTTACATGATGTCAAGTCTTATTTGTGGGATGATCCGTTACTGTTCAAGAGATGTGCGGATTCTATCATTCGCCGTTGTGTTCCTAAGGAAGAGATTGGAGAGATTCTTCAACATTGCCATTCATCATCTTATGGGGGACATTTCGCCAACCCGAATCGCCGCAAAGGTATTACAATCGGTTTTTATTGGCCAACATTATTCAAGGATTGTTATGCATTTGTGAAAACTCGTGATCGATGCCAAAGGGTTGGTAATATTTCACGGCGTCATGAGCTTCCTTTGACAAACATAATGGAGGTGGAATTGTTTGATGTATGGGGTATTGACTTTATGGGACCATTTCCCGCGTCCTATGGAAATTTGTACATTTTGCTTGCGGTTGATTATGTCTCCAAGTGGGTTGAGGCGATTGCTACACCAACGAATGATGCTAAGGTAGTACTCAAATTCTTGCACAAGCATATTTTTACTCGGTTCGGTACTCCTCGAGCTATTGTAAGTGATGAAGGTACGCATTTTTGTAATAAATTATTTAACAACCTTCTTGCTAAATTTGGTGTGCGTCATAAGATTGCACTTGGTTACCATCCTCAATCTAATGGTCAAGCCAAAATTTCCAATCGTGAAGTGAAACAAATTCTTGAAAAAACGGTGAGTTTTAATCGAAAGGATTGGGCACAAAAGCTCGATGATGCTTTGTGGGCTTATCGCACGACTTATAAAACACCCATTGGTATGTCACCGTATCGATTGGTGTTTGGTAAAGCGTGTCATTTGCCGGTTGAACTTGAGCATCGAGCTTATTGGGCAATTAAGAAATTGAATTTTAACTTGAAAGAGGCCGGTGAAAACCGATTACTTCAATTAAACGAAATGGAAGAATTTCGTCAAGAATCATATGAAAATGCCAAAATGTATAAAGAAAAAAGCGAAAAATGGCATGATCAAATGATTTTGCGGCGTGAATTCTTGCCCGGCCAACAAGTATTATTGTTCAATTCTCGATTGAAACTCTTTCGTAAACTCAAATCACGATGGTCCGGACCATTTGTGGTGGAACGGGTGTTTCCTATGGTGCGGTCGAGTTGAGAGAAACGATGGGAATTCATTCCAAGTGAACGGACAACGATTGAAACATTATTTTGGAAATGAAGCAAGGAAGGTTCTAAATCTTCCACTTGGTGATGACATTTCTTGAGACCGAGTAGCCAAGTCCTATAACGACTATAAATTTAGCGCTTCTTGGGAGGCAACCCAAATGATTTTTGTGTGTTTACATTTTATTGCGATTTTATTTTCTTTAATTTTGGCTTATTTTTATTTATTTGGATTTGGTGTGATTTTTTTTTTTTTTGTGTATTTATGTGAATCAAATTTTGTGTGGTTTTAATTTGTTTTTATTTATATATATAATAATAATAAAAAAAAAAAGGGGTTAGCCTAGAGCACAGATTAGTCGGTCAGTTCAGTAACGAGTAAAAACCGGCAAGACGCAATTTCTGCGTATGAAGCCGCAGCGAGACCGGCCCAAGGTCTTGGGTCTTTAAGTGCTGAACGTGAAAATCCTTTCATTTCTTTCTCAATAAAAACACATCCCCTCATCCTCTTCCATCTTCTCTACACATAAGATTGCACTCGTTCGGATCTTGCACCACTCAAGGGAGCACTTAAGCATCTTAATCCTCATTTTCATCCTCTCTATCATCTAGGTAAGGTGGTTTAATTTGTACATCCCTCTTCCCCAATTATTGACCTAATATGGAGAACTTGTCAATATTCCTTGCAATTTCGAAATTCATGTTTAATTGTTGGATAAATTGTTGGGATATATGAGTGATGTATGTTAGAATTAGGTTGGTATTGATAATTGGGCATGAATTATTCTATGAATTTGGTGTTAATCTCTTGTTATCACTATGCTCACAAGGTGTTTGTCAAAATGCTCCAATGAAAAATCTTACACCTATGCATTTCATTCTTGTCTTCATTGTTATTCAAGTACAATTGATCATTAATTGATGACACGGATGCATATTTTTGGGATATTGCGATAATTCCTAACCCCTAATCCATATGGCTTGTTTCTACGTGTTGTCTTGGTTATTTACTCTTCCAGGATATTAGACGATCAATTAAATGGGAAAGTCAAATAAAACAAGCAAAAGCAAAGGCAAAAGCAAGGCAAGTACCTCCGAGGAATATGATACTAGCCGTTTCACAAGCTTAGAGGCACAAAATCTTTTTTATGATAAATTGGGCACAAAGAGCATAACCGCGGAGCGGGGGTTGAAACCGAGTTCGAGTGATGGTAATCTTGTACAAATGATAAACCAAAGGCGATGGAAAAAATTATGTGCTCAACCCGACCTTATGCACCGAATGTGGTTCGAGAATTCTTTGCAAATGCGAATGTCACACTCGATAACCCTAACGAGATTTATGTGCGTGGTGACTACGTGTATATTGATCCATCAGAAATACGAGAGTATTATGGATTACCTGAGGTGGATCACTCACCTTATACCGAATTCATTTCTCGGCACCGGATTTGGAGATGATTTGTCATGCTCTTTGTCGCCCGGCATGCACTGCGTCCAACAAAGGTCTCTGGCGGATCCTTTGCCTTCCCTCACACTACGTTGAGTCGGTACGGACGTGCATGGTTTCATTTCATATGTCACAATCTAATGCCGACCAAGCATGTCAGCGATGTCACGAAACATCGAGCTTATCTGTTATATGCGATTGTTACCGACATCCAGTTCGATCCAGCAATAATTATCGCACAATCCATTCATTACACCATCCGACATTGTAAGTCCGGGGGATTGATAATGCCGGCCTTGATTTGTGGTCTGTGTAAAAAGGAGAAAATTACGTGGGACAAGAATGAACCATTGGAGCGACCTAAAGGGCCTATTGATTCTACAATTATTGCTTCTTATGACGAATGGGCGGTGGTGTACCTAACCCGGGCGGGGTGCGGGCTATATACTTGATCCCGATTTTGTCCTTCCACCGCCCGAGCACGGCTCGAGCCCGACACGATATTGGTGCTACATCTGGTTCCGTGGCGGGTCATTCTCGTCACACGAGCTCTCATCATAATGACGATCCTTCAGATGCATTAGTGCGTGAGGTACAAGAGTTGCGAAGGGCTCATCGTCGCTTAGCTGTTGCTTTTGTAGCCGAGCAACGCCATCGAGCCGCGGGGAAGAATATATCAATGAGCACAACAGAGTTCTTGCTCAAATTTATGGCCAGACACACCCACAATTCCAATTTCCGACACCACCACCACCAGGTCCTATTGCACATCTTCCACCGCATGATTCTGATAGGGATTCCGATGCGGAGTCCTAATCACTTTGGCTACCAGGAAAGTTCTTCTCACTCTCCATTGGGGACAATGTTCATTTTAAGTTTGGGGAGTGCAACTGCTTTTTGTGTTTCATTTTGTGTCTTTTTTGTGTTTCATTTTGTGTCTTTTGAGTGCTAAAAAAAAATATATATATATATATAAAGTTGAGTCGGGCGTTTGTTAAACTCGTGAAATTGCTTGACTAAGTGAATTTGTCGAATAGGAGTTGAACGGTCAAGAGAGCATGTGTTGAATCGTGATTTAATCTTCTTTCCATTAATTCCATCTATGTGCTTAACTCGTTGATTTATTTGGGGATGATTTATGCAATTGGGTGGTTACTTTATGATCCCACCGGATGCTAGAACTTGTCTAATCACTAGTCGGCGAAATCCTAGGTGAAGTAACATTAAGGAAGTGATTTAGGCCATCTTTGAACAAGCCGAGCCTAGAATGCCTACCTTTGTATTATATTTTCCCTAGTGTTCCCTTTTGAGCCTTATAAACCCATTTCTTTGGCAACCAATCTAATACCCGAGCCTAAAGGTTAATATCCTAATTACCATCAATCATACACACAAAGTATAGAAACAAATATTGGAAGTTGAGGAGGGTATGATGAGAAGGGTGTGTATCTAATTGAATGAAGTTGCCCGAGAAAAGAAAATATGGAACCCCATGTATGCAAAAGAATAAGTTTGGGGGTTCCGAGAAAAAAAAATTGAGAAAAATCATTGGGATTGAAGGTTCATAAACATTAGGGATGTTAAAAAGTGAAGGGTAGTTGCTTATTGATAATTCAAGTGTTAATTGTGTGTTTGGGTGATTTGAGTCACTTAATCCCATATTTTCCTACCTTACCCTAAGCCCACAATACAAGCTTTAAAAGTCCTATTGATCCTTGTGTTACATTAGCCTACATTAGTGGAGATTAGTGTGAAAGACAAGCCTATGGAGTCCGGTAAGCATTTCATCTCTATATTAAAAAAGTGGATCATTTTGAAAACACTTGATTGCGTGAGTCTATCTGGATAATGAAAACGGAGTTGGCATGAACATTCCACCTTCATGATCACATTGTGAAAATACGTGCTTGATTGATAGTAAAACGAAATTTGACGAATGAGTTTGGTTGTGAAGTTTCGATTGGTTTGTTGAGTCTGCGCGTCTTCATTTTGTTTTCCTTCATGTTTGTCGTTTTTTCTTAGAGTCTGTAATTGCTTGAGGACAAGCAAACGTCTAAGTTTGGGGGTATTTGTTAAGTTGGTTTTTATACCAACGTATTGAGTACTCTAGACGAGGATTTTGCGTTGTTTTCGGGTATTTTAGTGTCGTTTGAGTCGAGTTTGTGTCATTAGTTGTCGTTTGAGAGTCGAGATAAGTCTTGGATGCCGAAATTGATGAAAACAGCGAAAAAACGTGTTTGGGTGGAAGAAATCGCATTCAAGAAGAGGAAAAGAGAAAAATCGCGTTTTGGGCATTGAATCGTCTTGGCAGCCAGCAGCTGACCCCGCACAGCGCCAAGGTGAAAAACCGGCAACAAGCGAAGTTTTTAGTGTGGCTGCGGCTTCAGTCATAGCGCCCCTTAGCCAGCTTAGATGGTGCGAAATGAATAGCTGCTAGCAGCTCTCTTTAGCGACTAGGCCAGCGCGGGCGGATATTTGAGACGGGCGCCCTTGGCCGTCTTGGCCCTAGCCAGTACCCTGGGCGGAATTTACAATGTAACTTATTCCTTTTTCTTGGACTTTTGTGGAAGTATAAATAGAGGTCTTGGGGCGTGAAATTAGGGATCTTGGACCTTGGGCAGCCAACAAAACAACTAGAAGACAAGAGAGAAGGCTTGGAATATCTTGGGAAAGGCTTGAAGAAGAAGATTGAAGGATTCTACCATCTAGAAATAGAGAAGATTCCCAACTCTTATTCTTATTTTGTTGCTTTCTTCATATCTTGTAAGATGTATTGTTGTATTCCTATGGATTCATTTTCTTCAATCATGAGCTAAAATCAGAATTCTAGAGGGATGATGTAATCATTGTTTGAACTTATGTTTTGAAATTGTGGTTTGTCAATCTAGATCTATCGATTTATTTGTGCTATTTGGATCTATTGCTTCTAAATTACTTGATCAATAATTTAGATTGTTTGGTGTATTTGATTTGACACTTGAGAGAGGTAATTGAATACATGACCTTTGAATAGCATAACCTAGGATTTCATAGAATTGAGAGATTTATGAATCCTTTGAAGTCATTTATCAAGATTCATAGTTTTTATTGAGATTTTAATTGGTGATTTTTATAGAGATATTGATTTCCCAATTGAATCTAAAATCATTTGGCACTTGAGAGAGGGAATGATTATTGTAGAAATCTTGACTTATAAATTGGTAATTGATGATTGATAAACCATATTGACAACATAAGGGATAACTAGATTCATCATACCTCTAGAATTAATTTAATCATTTGGATAAACTCATTGATATTTTCATATTCTTGATTTATTTTTGGTATTTTTAGTATAATCAACTCCATCAAATATTGAATTTCTAAATAAAGTTAGACTACTATATTATAGTACTTAGCAATAATTCGATAATTATTCCCCTGGATTCGACAACCTTACTTCTCTATATTAAAACTTGACACCGTAGACTTGCGGTTAGAAAAATCTCTAACAAGAAGAGCATGAACGTCATCGAAAATAGTTTTGGAGACACTACAGAGCACAAGTTGTATGCCAAATTCAGCAAGTGCAAATTTTGGCTTAGTGAAATCGCATTCTTGGGACACATAGTATCCGACACTGATCGCCAGAGATCCTTTGAAGATTCGATACAGGTGGTTGAATGGAAAAAACCCGAGTCTATAACGGAGATCGAAAGTTTCTTAGGACTAGCCGGATATTATCGAAGATTTATCCAGGATTTCTCCAAGATAAGCCGGACCACTCACTCGGCTAACCCGGTAAGTCAAGTCAAGTTTGAGTGGAATGACAAGTGTGAGACTAGTTTCAAGAACTAAAGAAACGACTTACTACGGCTCCATTCTTAGCCCTTCCAAAGGGAACAAAACTTTGTCGTCTACAATGATGCATCAAAGGAAGGACTAGAAGCAAAGTGCTCATGCGGGAAGGAAAGGTCATTGCTTATGCATCACGGAAACTCAAGCCTTATGAAGCCAATTACCCAACGCATGACTTGGAATTGGCGGCAATAGTGTTGCGTTAAAGAAATGTAGGCACTATCTCTACGGAGCAACATTCACGGTTTACCTGGATCATAAGAGCCTAAAGTATCTATTCTCTCGGATGGAACTCAATTTGAGGCAAACGAAGATGGATGGAGTTAATAGAAGATTATCACTTTGATATTCAATACCATCCCTGAAAGCTAACGTAGTAGCCGACGCCTTGAGCAGGAAGGCGAGTTTAGCTAGACTAATGATTCGAGAGTAGAGATCATTAGAAGAATTGAGCACTTGGAATCCGATGAGAACCAAGATCGAATTTCATGTGCTAATATTTCAGATTAAACCCGATCTACTGAACGAGATCAAAGTAACACAGGGATTGACGTGCAACTTCAAAAACTAAAATAGAAGATACTCAAAGGAGAAAGATCGGAATTCTCGACAGAAGATGGGATCATCAGTTTTTGGAATCGAGTTTGTGTCTTGAGGACGAGCGATTAGGAGCGAGAATTCTAGCGAGAAGCACACCGTTCGAAATACACTATACACCCCCGGAGGAAACAAGATGTATAAGAACTTGAAACGACATTTCCGGTGGGTGAACATGAAGAACCAAGTAGCGAGTTCGTTAAGAGATGTTTGACTTGTCAACGAATAAAAGCGAGAACACCAACGACCATCTAGTTTATTACAACCGTTGAGGATTCCCGGTGGAAATGGGAACATATAACGATGGACTTCGTGACGGATCTACCGAGGACTAGACGAGGCAATGATGCCATATGGGTAGTCGAGACCGACTCACGAAATCTGCGCACTTCTTACCCATGAAGAAAACCGATAGCTTGCGTAAACTTGCACAAATTACATCCGAGAGATCATTCGACCGCATGGAGTGCCATTCACAAAGTGTCGAGACAGAGACCCGAGGTTTGTCTCTAGATTCCGGAAATGCTTACATGAGGAATTGGGTACCTCGCTAAGTTTCAACACAAAGAAGACATCTCGCAAACCGATGGCCATCGAGCGAACAATTTAAACCCTGGAAGACATGTTGTGAGCCTGCATTTGGATTTCCAGGAAGTTGGGATTCGCACTTACCATTGGCCGAGTTCGCTTATAATAACAGATTATCGTGCCACGATTGGGATGGCACCCTACGAAGCCTTGTATGGACGAAAGTGTAGATCCCCTCTACACTTTGGGAGATTGATGACCAATGGACTCCGAAGGAGAAACATAAGTCACCCTCGATTCCAAAGGTCGACTTAGTTCGGGAGGCCATGGAGAAGGTCAAGTTGATCAAGGAACGGATCCGTCTGACTCGAGCCGCCAAAAGAGTTACGCGGACAAGAGGAGAAAGGACTTGGAATTTGAAGCCGAGATGAGGTATTTCTCGGACTCTTGCCACGAAAAGGATTGATCAATCCAAGGAAAGGAGGCAAATTGAGTCCGAGATATGTTGGACCTTACAAAATTTTGCGGAGGATCGGAAAGTTAGCCTACTGACTTGAGTTACGGCACAAAGATATGCGGGAATGCACGATGTATTCCATGTGTCGAGATTGAAAAAGTATCAACCGGATCCCGAGCATATCATCACTCGTGATGCTCCTCCTCTAATGGAGAATTTATCTTACACCGAGGAACCAATCGGAATCATTGACCATCGATACGTCGATTCGCGTGAATGAGAGATTCCAATGGTTAAAGTTGTATGGTGGAACCACAACCGAGATGAAGACGCAACATGGGAGATGGAAGAAGACATGAGGAATCAATATCCATAGCTATTCTAGAGAGAATTTGGGGACCAAATTCTTTTAAGGAAGGGAGAATGTGAAGCCCCGATTTTTATTCGATCATGTACTTGTTTCGATCGTCTTTGTATTATTTTGACTATTTTACCGCGTCACTTTGTTGGGTAGATATTAATGATAAATATCTTTCGCATTTAATTTCTTTTCTTTTTATTTATTTCTTGTGATCATAATCATTTATTAATTTTATTTCACAATTATGATCACTCGATCGATCATCATTATTAATATTTGTGTACTCATTAGTCACCTTAGAATTTTTGGAGACTATTTATTTTAGAGATTTATACCTTATATAATTAAGAATTCGATTTAGATTAAATGATCATGAGACTTATAAGTGATCAAGGAGATCACTAATTATTTGAAGATTGATATTATTCATCTTTTATCACCAATTTGGGACAAAAAGAAAATATATGGAAATACCACAAATACCCCTTGAGTGGACGGCCATAATGGGAATTTTGGTGTAGAAATATCTCCCAACTCTTGTACACATACACCTTGTGTATTCATCTTGTGTATTAATACACCATTAATTCAAATCTTATACACAATACCTTATACACCAATTCTTTATTATAAACTTACCCAACATGTTGGAGGCTTCCCAACATTCCATGCCAACATCCTCCTCAATCCCTTCAATTTCATCCTCCCATGCAAGACCACACTTTGACCAAGGCCTTTGTCCCCATGCTAGAGACAAGTTGGAAGACATAGAATTTGACCAAAAATTTGTCTCATCCCCTCTCCACCTCAATTTTCATCCATAACACCTTGAGGATCAAAAACATTTGATCAAAATATCATTTTCATCCAACACATTCATAATTCAAGCATTTTCTCCAACTTCTCTCTAAAATCTCCAACATCTCTCTAAGTATATCTTCATCCACTCCTTCATATCTTCAAGAACACTTCTTCGTATCTTCAAATCTTCAAACACCATTCCTTCACATCTTCAAATCTTCAAACACCATATCTTCAAATCTTCAAACTTCACATCTTCAAACCTTCAAACAACATATCTTCATATCTTCAAATCTTCAAACACCATATCTTCAAATCTTCAAACACCATTCCTTCACATCTTCAAATCTTCAAACACCATATCTTCAAATCTTCAAACACCATTCCTTCACATCTTCAAATCTTCAAACACCATATCTTCAAATCTTCAAACACCATTCCTTCACATCTTCAAACCTTCAAACAACATATCTTCATATCTTCAAATCTTCAAACACCATATCTTCAAATCTTCAAACACCATCCCTTCACATCTTCAAATCTTCAAACACCATATCTTCAAATCTTCAAGCACCATTCTTTCACATCTTCAAACCTTCAAACAACATATCTTCATATCTTCAAATCTTCAAACACAATTCCTTCACATCTTCAAACATCCTTCACAACTTCAAGAACATCTTCTTCATATCATCAAACACTTCTTCTTTCTTCAAACAACTAAACAAAAACAAACATTTTTCCTACTTAAATCATAAAATTCGAACCATCACTACTAAGGCAAGTGCGGGAAAATGTCTTTTCAACCCATTTTTGATATCACCTAACTCATCTCTTTCACCTTCTAATTTAAGTTTGATTTTGATTTTGAGGTATACCTAGAAGACCTTTGAAGTTGTTAAGAGACTTGTCATCTTGAAGAAAATTGTGAAGAAGTTGGACTATAAGGTAAGAAATGGAATTTTTGGTACCTTTTCTTCTTCTTTTTTATTTTCCAAACTTTGACACTCCATTTTCATTTTTGGAGTTTTAGGGGCTGACTTTGGAGGTTAACATTAAGGGTGACCAAAATCTTGCACTTGGAAGCCATTACTAGTCACACTTTATTCACTACACAAGATAAGTGTAGTAATTCCAATTTTCTCACTATCTTCTTCTCCTCTTAAATTTTAACCACATTCTTCTAACTCCTATATTTTTTGATATTCCTTGACTTAGGGGCTGACCTAAGTCACTCCTTCATCGAGAGAGATTTATTTCATTTTTTCCCAACAAACCGAACTTTAAGGTGGGTGGAAAAATCCTTTCAACTCCTAGGTGTTTTAATTCATAAAAATGCATGTAGTATTTTGTTATTGAGCATTTGAGATATATATTATGTATTTCATGTTATTTTCTTGTATCAAGTTGGAAAATTATGTTTTGACATTTTAATAAAGTTTTAAGAGTTTTTAGATAAATAAAATCAACCCTTAAAAGCCCAAGGACTAGATTGTAAAATTTGAGAAGTTTAAGGGCTAATTTGCAAATTTCGAAACTGTACCAGACCCTAATTTAAAATTTAAAATTTTAACTCTTAAGGGACTGGAAATAACATATTTTAAGTGTATTCCAAAAATCCGAGTGTTTAGAGCTTGGAAAGTAATTTTATAAAACTTGAGGGACCAAATTGTAAAAGATTAAACTTGAGGACCCAAATGAAATTTCCAGGACTTATGCAGCCCATGCACCTGGAAATACTAATTTACCTATAACATAATTATATTTTGGACCCACGGTTCAAATTTCATAACAATTGGACCCCTAAAAGCCTTAAAGGCAATTATTTCAAAATGGGACAAAAATGAAATTTTCAAAAGTTAAGGGACCTATACTTATGAAGTTTTAAAACTGCTTTTGTCCCAATATCCCACTAACCTTAGGGACATTTTCCAACTGGAATCACATTAGAAGCCCTTCCGGTTTGTGAGTTCCGATTATTTTAAACTTAGGGCCCGAAATGACAATTTTAACAATTTTGGGGCCAATGTGAGAATTTTATAAAAACTCGACCTCAAAACTTTAAAAACCTGAATCTCTGAACAATTTAGAGAATTTAGGAACTGACCTCATAATTTTTCAAGTTCGGGACATTTATTTATTTAACTTTTAACCCGAAAAGTATTGGTTTTGACAAAAAGGGGCTAATTGTAAATTTTATTTTTTTATAAGGACCTAACTCAAATTATTTTCTTTTAAAGAAACAGCCCTGGACTCTCTTACTTTAATATTTAATTAAAATATTTTATTTTCTTAAAAATCCCTTGACTTATCGGATCGTCTTGACCGATTAATACCGATCGCGGGCGACTCCTCGTCTCGTGATTTCGAATCTATAACGGGATTTATGTTCCTCCTAATACTTAAGATATCGAAGACTACTTATCCTCCCGATAATTATCTTCATCCCGATAACTCCACCAACGCCATAACTATCTTGTGCAAATTTTTGAGAACTTTTCATGAATCGCTTCCCGAATCAATAATACTCATTTTGCTGGTTGACTACATTAACTTGTGTTTACTTTCTTGCTTGAGTCAACTTGGTGTGTCGAGCTCCACAATGGGAATGGATACGTCGGGGGGAACCGGCAAGAGCTCGGCTGCTATTCCACTCTTCCGCCCCATCGTCCCTAATCCCGCAAATCGAGGGACGGAATTTGTCCAAGGGAAGCGGGTCGTAGTACTTGAGGTATAATCATGATTAGGACAAATCCGAGCCTTGCTAGCTCCACTGTGGATTTTGTCTTTGCCTATGGAGCGATAAGGTGACGAGTCTTGGACCATTTTGCTCGGGGAGTTACAAGGAAGAACGAAGGAATCGCTGCGATCCACACGATTCCTGGAGTTAATCGGACACGCTTGGTTGGTGCTACAAATCCGTGCAAATCGCTACTTGTATTGCATAGGTTGGCGCTACAAACCGTGACGCAACCGCTACTTGTCTTGCATAGGATTGGCGTTACAAATCTGTACACAATCCTCATGTTTGCTTGGACCATAGTGCTTGCGTGACCACGAACTATTTTCTTAAATCGTATAAGTATATTACTTAATATATTTATCACGACGCTTGTGGATCGTGTGAAATCATGCATCATCTCTCACGCGTTTTCATACAACTAAATTTCTCGCATTAACTAATTATATCGCCACACTTACACACGATCACCCCATCCACCGAGATTTCTGTCTCATTCCCTCCTGTTTTCTAACCTTTAGATGAAGAGTACGCCAAGACATCGAACTCCGCATTGAATCCCTATCGCTGATGTGGAGCGACATTTCCTTTTACCTTTATTTGTTGTTGGACTCTTTCATTTTATTTCTGTTTGACCGTAAGTTAATACAGATAATCCTTTGGGTTGTATTCGGATACCGCCGATTTTAAGATGTAATTTGTACTGTGTTTATTTTAATTCCGCTGCATTAGACTCTATTTCACTTGGAGTTTTGTATCTTTGGTTTAGACCGTTGATTTATTATTGTTTAAGTGATCGATCGTTGTCGCGCCCACGTTTGGGGCGTGACATGCTGCCGCTGTGGGTAATAGGGTGGCCTTCGAATTTTGGTCTTGGTCGTCGGACATGGAACAAATTGGTGGGGCTTCTCATATATTTTTTGGAGAAAAAATGAATTTGGTTTTGTACATTTAGCGACCTAAAATAATAATAATAATAATAATAATAATAATAATAATAATAATAATAATAATAATATTATTATTATTATTGTTGTTGTTGTTGTTGTTGTTGTTGTTGTGTTTTAAGTATGAAAAGACTTCAACTAGATTCAGGACGAGTTTATACACGTCTTTCTACCCACAAATGTCGTTTATATATTAAAAAAATTATTAGAACTTGTATGATTTTTATTTAGACGAGTTTATACACGATCTTTCATTTTGTCAATTATCATCATCCGAATAAATTGTTCAAATAATTTAGAACTTGTATGATTTTTATTCCAATAGAATCATTTTGAATGTTATCTATATATAGATACTTACGTTTTTCTTTAAATATTTATCAATCATCGTTTGGGGATAAATTAATTTGCAACCGATAGTATGACCCTTTTAAAAAAGTTTTTTATTTGAATTATTTTTTGTAACCAAATTTTGTCTACAAGAATATGCTCAAGGAATATTGTTTACTTATATATTATAAACATTTATTATTTTCAAATTAAGTACTTACCATGTTCTCTTTAATTAAATAATAATTTCTCAACTACATTTATTTTTTTGTAGATAATGTCACGCCCAAACGTGACGCGACAACGATCAATCACTTAAACAAAATAAATCAACATCTAAACCAAAGATACCAAACTCCAAGTGAAATAGAGTCTAATGCAATGGAATTAAAATAAACACGAGTACAAATTACATCTTAAAGTCCATGGTATCCGAATACAACCCAAAGGATTATTTGTATTAACTTACAGTCCAAACAAAATAAAATGAAGGAGTCCAACAACAAATAAAGGTAAAAGGAAATGTCGCTCCACATCACCGATAGGGATTCAATCTGCAGTTCGATGTCTTCAAACGTACTCTTCATCTAAAGGTTAGAAAACAGGAGAGAATGAGACAAAATCTCGGTGGATGGGGTGATCGTGTGCAAGTGTGGTGATATAAATAGTTAATGCGAGAAATTTAGTGTATGAAAACGCGTGAGAGATGATGCATGATTTCACACACATCCACAAGCGTCGTGATAAATATATTAAGTAACATACTTATATAGTTTTAAGAAAATAGTTCGTGGTCACGCAGCACTATGGTTCAAGCGACAGAGGAGGATTGCGTGCGGATTTGTAACGCCAATCCTATGCAAGACAAGTAGCGGTTGCGTACGGATTTGTAGCGCCAACCTATGCAATACAAGTAGCGGTTGCGTGCGGATTTGTAGCGCCAACCAAACGGGTCCGATTAACTCCGAATCGTGTGGATCGATAAATGATTCCTTCCTTCGTTTCTTCCTTGTAACTCCCGAGCAAGATGGTCCAAGACCTGTCACCTTATCGCTCCGTAGGCAAAGACAAAATCCACAATGGAGCTAGCAAGGCTCGGATTTGTCATAATCATGATTATACCTCAAGTACTACGACCCGCTTCCCTTGGACAAACTCCTTCCCGCCATGGATTAGGGCGATGGGGCCGGAGAGTGGAATAGCAGCCGAGCTGCCCTGCCCACCCCGACGTATCCATTCCGAGATCGTGAGCTCGACACACCAAGTTGACTCAAGCAGAAAGTAAACACAAGTTCATGTAGTCAACCAGCAATGAGTATTATTGATTCGGGAAGCAGCTTCATGAAAAGTTCTCAAAAATTTGCACAAGATAGTTATGGCGTTGGTGGAGTTATCGGGATGAAGATAATTATCGGGAGGATAAGTAGTCTTCGATATCTTAAGTATTAGGAGGAACATAAATCCCGTTATAGATTCAAATCACGAGACGAGGAGTCGCCCGCGATCGTATTAATCGGTCAAGACGATCCGATAAGTCAAGGGATTTTTAAGAAAATAAAATATTTTAATTAAATATTAAAGTAAGAGAGTCCAGGGCTGTTTCTTTAAAAGAAAATAATTTGAGTTAGGTCCTTATAAAAATAAAATTTACAATTAGCCCCGTTTTGTCAAAACCAATACTTTTGGGGATTAAAAGTTAAATAAATAAATGTCCCGACCTTGAAAAATATGAGGTCAGTTCCTAAATTCTCTAAATTTTTCAGAGATTCAGGTTTTTTTTTAAAGTTTTGAGGTCGAGTTTTTATAAAATTCTCACATTGGCCCCAAATTTGTTAAAATTGTCATTTCGGGCCCTAAGTTTAAAATAATCTAACTCACAAACCGGAAGGGCTTCTAATGTGATTCCAGTTGGAAAATGTCACTAAGGTTAGTAGGATATTGGGACAAAAACAGTTTTAAAACTTCATTAAGTATAGGTCCCTTAACTTTTGAAAATCTCATTTTTGTCCCATTTTGAAATAATTGCCTTTAAGGCTTTTAGGGGTCCAATTGTTATGAAATTTGAACCTTGGGTCCAAAATATAATTATGTTATAGGTAAATTAGTATTTCCAGGTACATGGGCTGTATAAGTCCTGAAAATTTCATTTGGGTCCTCAAGTTTAATCTTTTACAAATTGGTCCCTCAAGTTTTATAAAATCACTTTCCAAGCTCTAAACACTTGGATTTTTGGAATACAATTAAAATATGTTATTTCCAGTCCCTTAAGAGTTAAAATTTCAAATTTTAAAATTAGGGTCTGGTACAGTTTCAAAATTTGCAAAATAGCCCTTAAACTTCTCAAATTTTACAATCTAGTCCTTGGGCTTTTAAGGGTTGATTTTATTTATCTAAAAACTCTTAAAACTTTAATAAAATGTCAAAACATAATTTTTGAACCTGAGTTCAGTCCCAAAAATCGAAAATTACAGAGGGGTCCCTTAAGTTTATTTTCTTGCAATTAAGTCCACCAACTTTCTATTTTTGCATTTTAAGTCCAAAATCGAATTTTAATCAATTATGCTCGACTTTTCCAGGTTATATGTCATACAAACATATATTTCAAGAGTCATAAACATATATATCCATCTCATACAAGAATTTATCAAATATGACAAGAAAGTGTACATGTATGTCCTAATTTTCGGTAAATCGCATTTTGAGCAACACTTGAGAAATTTTCCAACCTGATACAAGAAAATAGCATGCAATACATAATATATATCTCAAATGCTCAATAACAAAATACTACATGCATTTTTATGAATTAAAACACCTAGAATTTGAAAGGATTTTTCCACCCACCTTAAAGTTCGGTTTGTTGGGAAAAAATGAAATAAATCTCTCTCGATGAAGGAGTGACTTAGGTCAGCCCCTAAGTCAAGGAATATCAAAAAAATATAGGAGTTAGAAGAATGTGGTTAAAATTTAAGGGGAGATAAGATAGTGAGAAAATTGGAATTACTACACTTACCTTCAGAGTGAATAAAGTGTGACTAGTAATGGCTTCAAAGTGCAAGATTTTGGTCACCCTTAATGTTAACCTCCAAAGTCAGCCCCTAAAACTCCAAAAATGAAAATGGAGTGTCAAAGTTTGGAAAATAAAAAGAGAAGAAGAAAAGGTACCAAAATTCCATTTCTTACCTTATAGTCCAACTTCTTCACAATTTTCTTCAAGATGACAAGTCTCTTAACAACTTCAAAGGTCTTCTATGTATACCTCAAAATCAAAAATCACACTTAAATTAGAAGGTGAAAGAGATGAGTTAGGTGATATCAAAAATGGATTGAAAAAGACATTTTCCTTACCTTGTAGTGATGGTTCGAATTTTATGATTTGAGTAGAAAGAATGTTTGTTTTTGTTTAGTTGTTTGAAGAAAGAAGAAGTGTTTGATGATATGAAGAAGATGTTCTTGAAGTTGTGAAGGATGTTTGAAGATGTGAAGGAATTGTGTTTGAAGATTTGAAGATATGAAGATATGTTGTTTGAAGGTTTGAAGATGTGAAGGAATGGTGTTTGAAGATTTGAAGATATGGTGTTTGAAGATTTGAAGATGTGAAGGAATGGTGTTTGAAGATTTGAAGATATGGTGTTTGAAGATTTGAAGATGTGAAGGGATGATGTTTGAAGATTTGAAGATAGGTGTTTGAAGATTTGAAGATATGAAGATATGTTGTTTGAAGGTTTGAAGATGTGAAGGAATGGTGTTTGAAGATTTGAAGATATGAAGAAGTGTTCTTGAAGATATGAAGGAGTGGATGAAGATATACTTAGAGAGATGTTGGAGATTTTAGAGAGATGTTGGAGAAAATGCTTGAAATATGAATGTGTTGGATGAAAATGATATTTTGATCAAATGTTTTTGATCCTCAAGGTGTTATGGATGAAAATTGAGGTGGAGAGGGGGAGGAGACAAATTTTTTTGGTCAAATTCTATGTCTTCCAACTTGTCTCTAGCATGGGGACAAAGGCATTGGTCAAAGTGTGGTCTTGCATGGGAGGATGAAATTGAAGAGATTGAGGAGGATGTTGGCATGGAATGTTGGGAAGCCTCCAACATGTTGGGTAAGTTTATAATAAAGAATTGGTGTATAAGATTTGAATTAATGGTGTAAAAATACACAAGATGAATACACAAGGTGTACATGTACAAGAGTTGGGAGATATATCTACACCAAATATACATCATGACCGTCCACCTAAGGGTATTTGTGGTATTTCCATATATTTTCTTTTTGTCCCAAATTGGTGATAAAAGATGAATAATATCAATCTTCAAATAATTAGTGATCTCCTTGATCACTTATAAGTCTCATGATCATTTAATCTAAATCGAATTCTTAATTCTATAAGGTATAAATCTCTAAAATAAATAGTCTCCAAAAATTCTAAGGTGACTAATGAGTACACAAATATTAATAATGATGATCGATCGAGTGATCATAAATGCGAAATAAAATTAATAAATGATTATGATCACAAGAAGTAAATAAAGAAATTAAGGCAAAATGTAATTATCATTAATATTTACCCGTCAAAGCGACGCGGTAGAATTGTCAATAGTACAAAGACGATACGATAGGTACATGTTCGAATAAAAATCGAGGCTTCACATTCTCCCCTCCTTAAAAGAATTTGGTCCCCAAATTCTCTTCTCTTAGCTCGGATATTGATTCCTCATGTCTTCTTCCATTTCCCATGTTGCGTCTTCGTCTCGGTTGTGGTTCCGCCATACAACTTTAACCATTGGAATCTCTCTCATTCGCAATCGACGTATTCCCTTGGTCAATGATCCTGATTGGTTTCTGGTGTAGATAAATTCTCCATTAGAGGAGGAGCATCACGAGTGATGATGTGCTCGAGATCCGGTTGATACTTTTTCAATGTTGATACATGGAATACATCGAGCATTCCCGCATCTTGTCTGGAAAACTCAAGTCTCAGAGGCCAACTTTCCGATCCTCTGCAAAATTTTGTAAGGTCCAATATATCTCGGACTCAATTTGCCCCCTTTTCTTGTATTGATCAATCCTTTTCATGGCAAGAGTCCGAGAAATACCTCATCTCCGACTTCAAATTCCGTCTTTTCTCCTCTTGTCCGCGTAACTCTTTTGGCGCTCTGAGCCGTACGGATCCGTTCCTTGATCAACTTGACGTTCTCCATAGCTTCCTGAACTAAGTCTACCTTTGGAATCGAGGGTGACTTCCATTTTTCCTTCGAGTCCATTGGTCATCAATCTCCCGGTGTAGAGGGGATCTACACTTTCGTCCATACAAGGCTTCGTAGGGTGCCATCCCAATCGTGGCCTAATAATCATTATTATAAGCGAACTCGGCCAATGGTAAGTGCGAATCCCAACTTCCTTGGAAATCCAATGTGCGTGCTCGCAACATGTCTTCCAGGGGTTTGAATTGTTCGCTCGGACCGGCCATCGGTTTGGATGTGTTCTTGTGCTAAAACTTAGCGAGGTACCCAATTCCTCATGTAAGCATTTCCGAATCGGAGACAAACCTCGGGTCTCGGTCTGACACTATGTCGACTGGCACTCCATGCAATGCGATCTCTCGGATGTAAATTTGCGCAAGTTTCGCCACGCTGTCGGTTTTCTTCATGGGTAAGAAATGTGCAGATTTCGTGAGTCGGTCTCACGACTACCCATATAGCATCATCGCCTCGTCCCCTTGGTAGATCCATCACGAAGTCCATCTTTATGTGTTCCCATTTCCACTCGGGAATTCTCAACGGTTGTAATAAACCGGATGGTCGTTGGTGTTCAGCTTTTACTCGTTGGCAAGTCAAACATCTCACAACGAACTCTCACCCTGGTTCTTCATGTTTACCCACCAAGAATGTCTGTTCAAGTCCTTATACATCTTGTTTCCTCTAGGATGTATAGTGTATTTCGAACGGTGTGCTTCCTCGAAAGGATTCTGTTCCTAAGTTGCTCATCACTCGGTACACAAATTCTATTCAAATCGATGATCCCATCTTCCTGTACCGAGAATTCGATCTTTCTCCTTTGAGTATCTTCTCTTTTAGTT
This sequence comes from Rehmannia glutinosa, assembly GCA_016081115.2. Lineage (NCBI taxonomy): Eukaryota > Viridiplantae > Streptophyta > Magnoliopsida > Lamiales > Orobanchaceae > Rehmannia > Rehmannia glutinosa. The sequence goes on along the minus strand of JABTTQ020001786.1, from coordinate 313,167 downwards.
TTTGAAGTTGCACGTCAATCCCCGTGTTACTTTGATCTCGTTCGATAGATCGGGTTTAATCAAATATTAGCACATGAAATTCGATCTTGGTTCTCATCGATTCCAAGTGCTCAATTCTTCTAATGATCTCCACTCTCGAATCATTAGTCTAGCTAAACTCGCTTCCTTCGGCGTCGCGCCTACTACGTTAGCTTTCCCGGATGGTATTGAATATCAAAGTGATAATATCTTCTATTAACTCCATCCATCTTCGTTGCCTCAAATTGAGTTCCATCTCGAGAGAATAGATACTTTAGGCTCTTATGATCTGTGTAAACCGTGAATGTTGCTGCTCCGTAGAGATAGTGCCTCCATTTCTTTAACGCTAACACTATTGCTTTGCCAATTCCAAGTCATGCGTTGGGTAATTGGCTTCATAAGGCTTGAGTTTCCGTGATGCATAAGCAATGACCTTTCATTCCCCGCATGAGCACTCGCTCCTAGTCCTTCCTTTGATGCATCACTGTAGACGACAAAGTTTTCTCGTTCCCTTTGGAAGTGCTAAGAATGGAGTCGTAGTAAGTCGTTTCTTTAGTTCTTGGAAACTAGTCTCACACTTGTCATTCCACTCAAACTTGACTTGCTTTCCTGTTAGCCGAGTGAGTGGTCCTATTATCTTGGAGAAATCCTGGATAAATCTTCGATAATATCCACTAGTCCTAAGAAACTTCTCGATCTCCGTTCTGCACTGGTTGTTTCCATTCAACCACCTGTATCTTCAAAGGATCTACGGCGATCCCAAAGTGTCGGATACTATGTGTCCCAAGAATGTGACTTTACTAAGCCAAAATTCGCACTTGCTGAATTTGGCATACAACTTGTGCTCCCTGTAGTGTCTCCAAAACAATTTTCGGATGACGTTCATGCTCTTCTCTCTAGACTTAGAGTATACGAGTATGTCATCAATGAATATCACTACGAATTGATCCAAATAAGGTTGAAAAACTTCGATGCATCGATCCATAAACGTTGTTGGTGCGTTTGTCGACCGAAAGGCATTACTACAAACTCGTAGTGTCCATATCTGTCCGAAATGCCGTTTTGGAAACGTCTTCTTCACAGATCTTCAGTTGATATTATCCTTGTTGTAAATAAAATTTCGAGTACACCGTCGCTCCTTGAAGTTGATCAAATAGTTCGTCTATCCTCGGGAGGGGATATATAGTGGTAACATCTAGTCGAGATCATATAATAGTCACATCCTTAATGTATCTTATCCGGGATACCCGAACCACAAGTCAAATTCCCTTACTTAAGCTTGTGCAGTACTTGAGAATGAATAACACAAGGGTATTATCATTGATCAATATACTTAGTGATTCCCCTACTATCATTTTCCCAAAGTAATATCATTAGGTGTCTAGATCCCATAATATATCACATCCAAATCATATACTTCTCAAGAGATATCCTCATTTTCTTCGAGTCTCACCATATCAGGCATTATAATCTCTAAATCACAGATTTTCTAAATCACCTAATGTCCAAATAGAGGAATATTAACACTATAACAGCCCAAAAGAGTTCAAATATTCATCCAAGATTCAACTTAGGTCACCTAGTAGTGGTACCCAATCCAAGCGAGGAACCTATCCTGGTCAAACAAAACTAAGGCGGATTAGACGAATGTAAGGAAAAGATAAGGAAGAACAAGAAAAGAATGACTAAGGAAAGTTAGTCAAGAGTCAACTAAGTCAAATCAAGTACGACTATGGTTCTCTAAGTATAAATTCGACTTAACATAAACATCGATGTACTACGGTTCTATGCCATTATTGAAATCAATTTCACACTTAATTAGTCAAGTTGCGGTACTACCTAACACAATACGAGGGTCCTATCCTGGTCACCAAAGTGTAAGTTTCCATCTTACCACCGAGCTCGATACCATAACTCGTCACGCCCAAACGTGACGCGACAACGATCAATCACTTAAACAAAATAAATCAACAGTCTAAACCAAAGATACCAAACTCCAAGTGAAATAGAGTCTAATGCAAATGAATTAAAATAAATACGAGTACAGATTACAATCTTAAAGTCTGGCGGTATCCAAATACAACCCAAAAGATTATCTGAATTAACTTACAGTCCAAACAAAAATAAATGAAGGAGTCCAACAACAAATAAAAGTAAAAGGAATTGTCGCTCCACATCACGGATAGGGATTCAATCTGCGGTAGGTTCGATGTCTTCAGCGAACTCTTCATCTAAAGGTTAGAAAACAGGAGGGAATGAGACAGAAATCTCAGTGGATGGGGTGATCGTGTGCAAGTGTGGCGATATAAATAGTTAATGCGAGAAATTTAGTGTATGAAAACGCGTGAGAGATGATGCATGATTTCACACACAAACTAAGCGTCGTGATAAATATATTAAGTAACATACTTATATAGTTTTAAGAAAATAGTTCGTGGTCACGCAGGCACTATGGTTCAAGCAGACAGGAGGATTGCGTACGGATTTGTAACGCCAATCCTATGCAAGACAAGTAGCGGTTGCGTACGGATTTGTAGCGCCAACCTATGCAATACAAGTAGCGGTTGCGTACGGATTTGTAGCGCCAACCAAACGGGTCCGATTAACTCCGGAATCGTGTGGATCAGACAGCGATTCCTTCGTTCTTCCTTGTAACTCCCCGAGCAAGATGGTCCAAGACCTGTCACCTTATCGCTCCATAGGCAAAGACAAAATCCACAGTGGAGCTAGCAAGGCTGGTTTGTCATAATCATGATTATACCTCAAGTACTACGACCCGCTTCCTTGACAAACTCCTTCCCTCGGTTGCGGGATTAGGGCGATGGGGGCCGGAGAGTGGAATAGCAGCCAGCTGCCTTGTTCCATCCCCGACGTATCCATTCCGATCTGTGAGCTCGACACACCAAGTTGACTCAGCAGAAAGTAAACACAAGTTCATGTAGTCAACCAGCAATGAGTATTATTGATTCGGGAAGCGCCTTCATGAAAAGTTCTCAAAAATTTGCACAAGATAGTTATGGCGTTGGTGGAGTTATCGGGATGAAGATAATTATCGGGAGGATAAGTAGTCTTCGATATCTTAAGTATTAGGAGGAACATAAATCCCTTTATAGATTCGAAATCACGAGACGAGGAGTCGCCCGCGATCGTATTAATCGGTCAAGACGATCCGATAAGTCAAGGATTTTTAAGAAAATAAAATATTTTAATTAAATATTAAAGTAAGAGAGTCCAGGGCTGTTTCTTTAAAAGAAAATAATTTGAGTTAGGTCCTTATAAAAATAAAATTTACAATTAGCCCCGTTTTGTCAAAACCAATACTTTTGGGGATTAAAAGTTAAATAAATAAATGTCCCGACCTTGAAAAATATGAGGTCAGTTCCTAAATTCTCTAAATTGTTCAGAGATTCAGGTTTTTTTTTAAAGTTTTGAGGTCGAGTTTTTATAAAATTCTCACATTGGCCCCAAATTTGTTAAAATTGTCATTTCGGGCCTAAGTTTAAAATAATCGGAACTCACAAACCGGAAGGGCTTCTAATGTGATTCCAGTTGGAAAATGTCACTAAGGTTAGTGGGATATTGGGACAAAAACAGTTTTAAAACTTCATAAGTATAGGTCCCTTAACCTTTGAAAATCTCATTTTTGTCCCATTTTGAAATAATTGCCTTTAAGGCTTTTAGGGGTCCAATTGTTATGAAATTTGAACCTTGGGTCCAAAATATAATTATGTTATAGGTAAATTAGTATTTCCAGGTACATGGGCTGTATAAGTCCTGAAAATTTCATTTGGGTCCTCAAGTTTAATCTTTTACAAATTGGTCCCTCAAGTTTTATAAAATCACTTTCCAAGCTCTAAACACTTGGATTTTTGGAATACACTTAAAATATGTTATTTCCAGTCCCTTAAGAGTTAAAATTTCAAATTTTAAAATTAGGGTCTGGTACAGTTTCGAAATTTGCAAAATAGCCCTTAAACTTCTCAAATTTTACAATCTAGTCCTTGGGCTTTTAAGGGTTGATTTTATTTATCTAAAAACTCTTAAAACTTTAATAAAATGTCAAAACATAATTTTTGAACCTGAGTTCAGTCCCAAAAATCGAAAATTACAGAGGGGTCCCTTAAGTTTATTTTCTTGCAATTAAGTCCACCAACTTTCTATTTTTGCATTTTAAGTCCAAAATCGAATTTTAATCAATTATGCTCGACTTTTCTAGGTTATATGTCATACAAACATATATTTCAAGAGTCATAAACATATATATCCATCTCATACAAGAATTTATCAAATATGACAAGAAAGTGTACATGTATGTCCTAATTTTCGGTAAATCGCATTTTGAGCAACACTTGAGAAATTTTCCAACCTGATACAAGAAAATAGCATGCAAGACATAATATATATCTCAAATGCTCAATAACAAAATACTACATGCATTTTTATGAATTAAAACACCTAGAAGTTGAAAGGATTTTTCCACCCACCTTAAAGTTCGGTTTGTTGGGAAAAAATGAAATAAATCTCTCTCGATGAAGGAGTGACTTAGGTCAGCCCCTAAGTCAAGGAATATCAAAAAAATATAGGAGTTAGAAGAATGTGGTTAAAATTTAAGGGGAGAGGAATATAGTGAGAAAATTGGAATTACTACACTTACCTTGTGTAGTGAATAAAGTGTGACTAGTAATGGCTTCCAAGTGCAAGATTTTGGTCACCCTTAATGTTAACCTCCAAAGTCAGCCCCTAAAACTCCAAAAATGAAAATGGAGTGTCAAAGTTTGGAAAATAAAAAGAGAAGAAGAAAAGGTACCAAAAATTCCATTTCTTACCTTATAGTCCAACTTCTTCACAATTTTCTTCAAGATGACAAGTCTATTAACAATTTCAAAGGTCTTCTAGGTATACCTCAAAATCAAAAATCAAACTTAAATTAGAAGGTGAAAGAGATGAGTTAGGTGATATCAAAAATGGATTGAAAAAGACATTTTCCTTACCTTGTAGTGATGGTTCGAATTTTATGATTTGAGTAGAAAGAATGTTTGTTTTTGTTTAGTTGTTTGAAGAAAGAAGAAGTGTTTGATGATATGAAGAAGATGTTCTTAAAGTTGTGAAGGATGTTTGAACATGTGAAGGAATTGTGTTTGAAGATTTGAAGATATGAAGATATGTTGTTTGAAGGTTTGAAGATGTGAAGGAATGGTGTTTGAAGATTTGATGATATGGTGTTTGAAGATTTGAAGATGTGAAGGAATGGTGTTTGAAGATTTGAAGATATGGTGTTTGAAGATTTGAAGATGTGAAGGGATGATGTTTGAAGATTTGAAGATATGGTGTTTGAAGATTTGAAGATATGAAGATATGTTGTTTGAAGGTTTGAAGATGTGAAGGAATGGTGTTTGAAGATTTGAAGATATGAAGAAATGTTCTTGAAGATATGAAGGAGTGGATGAAGATATACTTAGAGAGATGTTGGAGATTTTAGAGAGAAGTTGGAGAAAATGCTTGAATTATGAATGTGTTGGATGAAAATGATATTTTGATCAAATGTTTTTGATCCTCAAGGTGTTATGGATGAAAATTGAGGTGGAGAGGGGAGGAGACAAATTTTTTGGTCAAATTCTATGTCTTCCAACTTGTCTCTAGCATGGGGACAAAGGCATTGGTCAAAGTGTGATCTTGCATGGGAGGATGAAATTGAAGGGATTGAAGATGATGTTGGCATGTATTGAACCATCAACAAAACCTGTTTTATTCTTCACATTAAGGGCCATCAAGACGAGCGGCTCCAAGAAACATAGTTCTCACCATTGAATTGTTCGTAAACAATTACGGCACCGGGATTATCACTTGGATGAAGTAAATAAGGTGATGTAAAATCATCGCCAGGATTGGAAGAAGGCATGATGCCCGTAGTATTGATCGTGTCTTGATTGAAGCCATTGAAGATCAATAAGAAATCTTGATCGAACAAAGAGCAACAAGAAATCTTGATAGAAAATGAGAGAAGATCTTGACAAGAAATTGTGCGCGGTGGTGGTGATGAAATTTTACCCTAAACGATACCATGTTGAAATGATGAATCAATAATTAAAGAATACTATTCGAATTTCACAAAAGAATTGAAGAAGATGAACTTTCGTTATCACCATTTATTTACAATATGTGATCTATGGTATAGAATGTAACTAACTTAACTAACTTTAACTATCATAACTAACATGATGGTTAGGTGTTTGTTCTTGATCCTTGACACACATTGCCATAATAATTGAGGAAACAAAAATTTGGAGGAGATGACTATTGATCAATTATTGGGGTCATTACAAGCATATGAAGAAAAACATAAAAAGAAGAAATATATTGTAGAACAACTTTTTAAAATGCAAGTGAAGGATAAAGAATAAAGCATGGGCAATAAATGAGGTCAACATGGAAGAGGTCGTGTCCAGGGACGAGGTCGTGGTCGTGGAAGTGCACGAGGAGGTTTCAACAATAATGAAGATAGAAGAGAATACCCAATCAAAGTGGACGTGAGAGAAGCAATCCTAGAATGAGGTATGAAAAATCACAAACAAAGTGTTATAATTGTCAAAAATTTGGAAATTATGCTTCCGAGTGTAGAGCTCCCAAAACCAAGGTTGAAGAAAAGGCCCACTATGTGGAAAATAAAAGCGAAGAAGATGCCAATTTTGTTACTAGATACAAGGGCGGTGATGGAAGACCATACAACACTTGGTACCTCGATCTTTGGTGCAACCAACCATATGTGTAGAAGAAGAAGCATGTTTGTGGAGCTTGATGAATCGGTGAGTGGCAATGTTTCTTTTGGAGTTGAGTCTAAAGTTCCTGGTCAAAGGAAAAGGTAAAATTCTAATCCGCTTGGAGAATGGAAGTCATCAATTTATTTCTAATGTCTATTACGTTCCAAATATGAAAAGTAATATCTTGAGTTTGGGACAACTCTTAGAGAAAGGCTATGACATTCACATGAAGGATCGTAGTCTTTCTATAAGAGATGATAGAAATAATTTAATCACTAAAGTGCCAATATCTAGAAACGTAATGTTCTTATTAAATATCGAGAATGATATAGCAAAATGTCTCAAAGCTTGCTACAAAGATACATCTTGGCTTTGCATCTACGACTTGGGCACTTAAATTTTGGCGGATTAAATTACTATCAAAGAAAGAAATGGTGAGAGGATTACCTTCCATCAATCATCCCGATCAACTATGCGAAGGATGTCTATTGGAAAAACAATTCAAAAAGAGTTTTCCAAAGGAATTAAGCTCGAGATCACGAAGCCACCGGAGCTTATACACAAAGGTGATGTTTGTGGACCAATCAAGCTAGGTTCTCTCGGTAAAAACAATTATTTCCTCCTCTTTATTGATGATTTCTCTAGAAAGACTTGGGTATATTTTTTGAAACAAAGTCCGAAGTATTCAAAGCATTCAAGAAGTTCAAAGCTATGATGGAAAACGAAAGTGGACACAAAATCAAAGCAATGAGATCGGATCAAGGAGGAGAATTCACATATAAGGAGTTCCAATAATTTTGCGAAAACGGAATCCGGCGTCCATTGATAGTCCCAAGATCCCCAAAGAAAATGGCGTAGGCCGAGAGAAAGAATATAACAATTCTTGAAATGGCAAGGTGCATGCTCAAAAGCAAAAAATCGCCAAAGGAGTTTTGGGTCAAGCGATGGCGTGTGCGGTGTACTGTCAAATCGCTCACCAACCAAAAGTGTGTGGGGAAAAACACCACAAGAAGCTTGGAGTGGAAGAAAACCAGGTATCTCTCATCTAAAAGTATTCTAAGCAAAGCATATGCACACGTGCTGACGAGAGAAGAAGTAAGCTTGATGACAAAAGCGAGGCATTCATCTTCATCGGGTGTGACTCAAACTCTAAAGGTTATAAGTTATATAATCCAAATACTAAGAAGCTTGTGATAAGTCGTGATGTAGAGTTTGATGAAGAATCAAATTGGGATTTTGGCTCCCAAAACAACTTCAATTTCTTTCTGGATTTTGAAGAAAATGAGACGAGACCGATCGAGCCAACAATAGAAGTTCAAAGAAGAGCAAATCGTTGGGAAATTTATTGTTTAGATTTTGATGAATGCCATGTAAAACTTAGAATAGGAAGTTGGCACCCCATTTTTGTTGTAAACTGCATTGTAATAAACAGGGCTGGTCAAGCTGAGTTAAGTCAGCTATGCCTAAACATGCAAGAAGACAACTGGAGACTAGAAGGAAGACTCATTGAGACAATTGAGTTTGGCAAAGAAGAGAAGATGGGAACTCGATCAAGGTGCAAAATGAGATGCAAATGAGTAAAGCATCACAAGTCAACTCAAGATAGCCAAGTCTCTAGTCAAGTGACAAAGAGTCATCCATGATTGGAAGGCGACTTAAGTCACCTGGGAAAGCAAGGAAATGCGATCAAGTCGAGATAATCGAAAGAGATCCGTTGCACGAAAAATCAAGAGAATTACTTAATCAAGTAATATCTCCATGCTACCTTTCTCGAAGTGCTCGACCCCGAGCGTGCAAGAGGAATAAACCAATGGGAAGCACTACACCGTGTCAGAACTCTGAAAAGCTGAAGAACAATTCATACGAGGAAGTGGCAATTTCAAGGACTGCAACAAGACAAGCCAACGACCTCAAGTGACTTTCAAAAATAAGCCTATCTCTTCAACGGGCAGATTTTTGAAAGATCACTATAAAAGGCTGAGGAATGACTCTGAGAAAAATACCTTGATTACCCGAACCACGAACATTCAAGCTAACATCTGAACTGTAATCAAAATATTCTCAAAAATCATTCAAGATTAATCCTCAAGCCTACACTACGAAGAAAATCAATCCAACACTCACCTGTGAAGGAAAGATAACTTCAATCAGTTGAAGAGGAAACTTTTGAAGAAAAGGGGTCTACATTCCACGGAGGATTGTAGAAAGGTTCAAGGTCGAACCAGTCTCAAGTTTTGGAGGGCTTCGTGATCAAATCCAAAGAGCTTGAGCAAGTGAGTCAGTAGTAGCAAGGCAAATGCCTGTGAAGAAGGTCGAGTCGCACGAGAAGCCACCGAGTGACCAAGGCATCTCCAGATCGAGTCCCAAAGGATCAAGTCACCGTGTGATCAAGACTTGTATCCGGATCATTACCACTCGTATAACGATCAATACCTTGTGGATTCCTCCGGGAGTTGGAGAAGAGAGGAGTAGAAGAATTACCCCATCTTGAACCTCTATAAAATCTTATCGTGTCATTTACATTTCAAAGACTTTAATTCCTGCATCTTATTTGTTTAACTCTGCTGATAAATTTGCTATCCACTTGATAATCTCTAAGTACTAAAACCAAACATTAAATCATAACTAAACCAAATTTAAGGGTGTTAAGTCTTCCAATGAAAACAAATCGTAGTTGAGCTAATTCGGACTTAACAGATACTCAGTTATTCTATCAACAACTCGATCTTCCATTGAGTGACTAACTCTCTGATTAACTAAATTGGTCATCCACCAAGGACACAAAGAGCAAAGTGTAGTATCAACTCGAACTTTAAAAAGGACTAAATCGAAAAGTTGGTAAGGTTTATTTAACCCCCTTCTAAACCTTACACTCACACCCCTTGGGACCTACAAGTGGTATCGAGCGGTTGGTTCATTGAGCCTTCCGCATGCCGTTCTTGAACTAGATCTCCAAATTTTTCAAAGTCTGTTTTATTACTTAAGTTTTCAAAACTCCTTTTATCATTAAAAGTTATTATCATGGAAGCAAATTTGACACGCATCCCTATGTTCACAATTGAAGAATTTGATGATTGGAAAATTCGTATGCGGGCTCATCTATCAAAGATTACATGATGAGATGTGGATAGTGATAGAGGATGGGCCATGCAAATTTTAAAACCGAACACACTGTAAGAAGAGAGCTGCCAATTGAAGGTGAAGAGGATGTTGCTCTAGACCACTATGGTTGAAAAACCAAGAACCGAATGGACAAATGATGACAGAAAAATATACAACCTGGACAATGTGGCCAAGGACATCCTTTACAAAACCTTGACAAAGCCATGTTCAATAAAGTCAAATCATGCAAAACGGCTAAAGAAATCGGGGACAAGCTAACATTGATTTGTGAAGGCTCGTGAGCAAATCAAGGAAAATAAATTATCGGTGGGTCATGTAAAATTTGAAAATTTCAAAATGATCGCAGAGGAGAGAACCTGGATCAACCGGATGCTCTCGTCACGAAAATTACCAACGAGCTATCTCGCACTTGGAAAGGAATATACACAAGAAATGTGTATGAAGATCCTAAAAGTCTCCCAAATTGAATGGGAAATGAAGGTCATGGCACTAAGACATTCCATGGACCTATCGAAGACATCCAACCATGAGCTATTCTCGGATCTCAAAGCCTACGAATTTCAAATGAGAAGAAAAGACCGGAAGAGACAATTTGTACCCAAAACAAATGCTCTAATTGTTAAGGATGGCAAGAGAGTCGAGGTCAAAGAAGTCATTAACCCGGAGGAAATAGCCCGATGGTTAAAAGGTTCAACAAGTTCTTGATAAGAACTACAAGAGAGGCAAGGGCGAATCCTCCGGAAGACACTCGGCTCCTCCAAGTCAAGGGAAGATAGGCCAACCAAGAGAACATATCATCAAAAGGCTGAATATCAAAGGGTGACAATCCAAGAATGGAAAGAGTCGATCAAAAGGTTGAATATCTATCTTGAACCTAGGGGCAACCAGGTCACTATGCCATTGATTGCCCATATCCTGTAGTCAACAAATACATGAATGAAGAAGAAAGAAAGGTCTTTAGAGAAAGAAGACAAGAAAAGAAAAAGGCAATGTTGGTCAGAGATCGCTGAAACAACTAAGTCAAGAGACATAGCTGATTCGAGAGTAGTGAAGTGACTACTCAAGTGACTCGAAGAAGAAGCCCGATCTGTTTGATGGCCAAGGAACAAGATCAACCTCTCTTGACCAAGAAGATGAGGTACACTCTAACTCATCAAACTCGATTCTAGTGATAGTGACCGTGACGCACACACTTCATCACCCACTCGATCTTTATGATTCATTATGAAAAAATGATGAAAGATTTTGAACACATTAAATCCTCACACACACTACTAAATGAGGAAAACAAATTGACTACTCAAGAGCCAAAACTCACAAAATGACTAAGGAGCCGAGTACTCTAAGTCAAATAGCCGACGAGAATGAAAGTTTAAAGACCGAAAATGCAAAGCTAATAAGCGAAATAGCTGCTATAGAAAAGAGGGAAAATGACCTCAAAATGTGATTGCCTCATTCACTAAGGCATCTAAATCATTGGATGATCTTATTATGAGTCAAAGAGAATGTGGAGACAAGACAGGCTTAGGATTTAGTTCCTCGTATGTCAAGCTCCAAAAGTGATTTTGGGAAAAGGATCTTCAAGCAATGAAGTATCTCAAAAATCCAAAACTCCAAATGGTGCATACATATTTAATCCAAAGCACAATCACAAGCAAACGGCCTTGGTTATAAAGGAAAAGGAAAACAACCCTAATTAAGTGCGTTGAGAGGACAACGAGAAGAAATTCGGCCGAGTTCCTCAACAAACTCCAAACAGAAATAATCTCTAAAGAAGAAACTGAGCTACCAAAAACCCCGTAAGTTCTATAAAAGAAACACATATGATGGGAATGGTAGAAAATATCCAAGCCAAGTGATTGGAATGATGTGAACTATCAAAGATAGACCTATGGAATATAAGCCCAAATGGCAAAGGCCTAGAACTCAACAAAGGCCATTCCAAAGGTATAAGAGCTTTCATCAAGACACACATATGCGCCTAGGCACTACACTGTCAGAGATATCACAACTATCCGAAGAAGGCAAATGCTAAAACACACATACGAGGCATACAGACAAAAGAGACAACAGTATGAACCTAGAATCCACAAGCAATTTGCCAAAATTAATTATGATTATGGCATCGATAGATGGCAACCCCTTAGAGTCAAATCATTTGGCTATAGGTGGTTGGATCATCTTACAATATAACCCCTCAGGACCCATGTTAGAGATTTTTCTAATCGCAAGTCTACGGTGTCAAGTTTTAATATAGTAATATGAGTAGGGTTGTCGTATCCACAGGGGAATGCGTGTATAAGTACCAAGTATAAATTACCTATGCTATATTTGACAGATCAATAATAGGTGGATATCTCAATTTATAAATAAAGACAACTAGATGTAACTAATCAAAATATAAACATCTAAATCTATGGGAGAATGAATTCTAGAGGTGTGATGAATCTAGTTTTCCCTTATGTTATCAATATGGTATATCAATCACAAATTACCAATTTATAAGTCAAGATTTCTACAATAATCATTTCCTCTCTTGAGTGCCAAATGATTTTAGATCACAATTGGGAAATCAATATCTCTATAAAAATCACCAATTGAAATCTTGATAAAAACTATGAATCTTGGTTGATGACTTCAAAGGATTCACAAATCTCTCAATTCTATGAAATCTTAGGTTATGCTATTTCAAGGTCATGTATTAAATTACCTTTCTCAAGAGTCAAATCAAATACACCCAACAATCTAAATTATTGATCAAGTAATTTAGAGGCAATAAATTCAAATAGCACAAATAAATTGAGAAATCAAGATTGACAAACCACAATCTCAAAACAAAAGTTCAAACATAGATTACATCAACCCTCTAGAATTATAGAGTTTAGCTCATGATGAAAATACAAATATCCTTAATCAAATGAGAATGCATCTCAAATCATACACAAGAAACAACAAAGAAAGAATTAAAGAGATTAAAGAAGAATCTTATCTATTTCTAGATGATAAATGTCTTCAATCTTCTTCCCCAACTCTTTTTTGTGTTTTGGTGGTGTTGGTTTTCATCCCCAAGTGTCCTCCATCCCCTAGTTCAAGCCTACCATGTATCTATTTATAGTACCCTCCTTTTAGATCCAAAAATCGAACATTTCTTGTTTTGTCCGCCCACGGCGCTAACGCTCGAAAATGGGCGCTGCAGCGCAAAACACAAACCCAGACTGCCCATTTTCGGTACCGGGCGCTGCGGCAGCAAGGAGAGGGGCGCTGCGCGCTCGTAGAACACTCCCGGCCTATGCCAAGGGCGCTGTTTTAGGCGCTGCAAGGCGCCATTGCCTAGCTGCAGTCTTTCTTCGCGCTGTAGCGCCATCCAAACGTCCGAATTTGCTTTTTTGTCTTTATAAGAGTTGTAGCCCTATCTCTTAGCTTTCCGTAGCCACTTGAATCAGCTCGATATCAATTTTGTGGAGAGCGTTATGGCCAAAATACTAAAACCTGCCAAAGGCTTTGGAAATTCTAGACGCGTTTGGACATTTCTTGATATCAATCCCCTTCTTGTTTGATCATCATTGCTTCTTTTGACATGAGACTCATTGCTATGACTCTAGACTCAATATACTTGGCCCACAATATGTCTTGGCCACTCAAATGACTCGAAACAATAGAAATTAATGCTTAACCTATGAGATATAACAAAAATTACTCAAAATACTCAAAAACATCACAAAACTCAAGTCTAGGAAGCCCAAATCAATGGTATAAAACCAAGTGAACAACCCGGACAAGTATGGGTACCTAAATCTTAATTTCCTTAATTGCGGCTCAAGGAACAGTGAGTGCCAAGGAACCTGGTACATGGATAGTGGTCGTTCCCAGGCGCATGACAGAAACAAGAAAAATCTGTCAAAATTCAAGGAAGTCAAAGGAGCAAAAGTCATATTTGGAGGAAATGAAGTTCCAGGAGAAATAAGAGGCATTGGATCCATCAAGAAAAATGGATTAGAAATCTCGGATGTTGCATATGTTGAAGGACTCAACTTCAACTTCACGACCATCGACCAACTCGTGACAAGGGTTATAATGTTGGATTTAACACGGGTATATGCCAAATCAAGGATCTTGAATCAAATGAAGTTGTGTTGCAAGGATGCGAGACAAAAGAACATATATGTCGTGGATTGGTCAACCGCAACACCCAAGACTGTCTGTCTGTTAGCAAAAGCACAAACAATCAAGTTGGTCGGGCATAAGAAGTCGAGTCACCCGAATTTCAAAACAATTAACAAGCTTGCGATAATCTTGTGGAAGGACTTCCCGGACTCGAGATATACAAGAAGGAGAGTATATGTGACGCATGTCGAAGGAAAACAAATCAAATCATCATTCAAAGAAAAGACATGCCCACCTTCAACAAGAATATTGCATCTGCTACATATGGATCTATTTGGTCCAGTTGAACCAAACCAGCATAAGTGGGAAGAAATACACCTTGGTGGTAGTAGATGACTACTCAAGATATACATGGACAATATTCATGTGTAAGAAGAAACAAACTCTCTGAAACTACCACAAATGATGAAGAGGATTCAAAATGAGAAAAGCCAAACCATTATCAAAATAAGATCGGACAGAGGAACCGAGTTTGTCAATGGTATAATAACTCGATATTGTTCTAGAATTAAGACAAACGAGATCTTAATTTCCAACTACATAATATATTTTTTCCTCAAAATTCTTATGTATTTCTTTATATTTTCTTTATGCTTTGTTAGTTAATTTCACTCGCTTCCATTTAAATACTACGAAACTTATCATTCAACTAAAAATTTTGTAACATTTGAAGTATTTGAAAAATTAAGGAGATGTATTCCTTGTATTGCAAGAAATAATAAATATACTAAAAATTAGAATTTGGGTTTGGGTGTTGTCCCTTGTTTTACACCAAATATTATGTCCTTATACCTACCAAATGTTGTTAGATATAAAAAAATAATTTTTAATTTTGTCAACTATCTTTGTCCGTATAAATTGTTCAACGGATTTAGAATTTGTATGATTTTTATTTCAATGGGATCTTTTTTAATGTTATCTTTATATAGATACTTATATTATTCTTAATATATTTATCATTCATCTTGGACAAAGACTTGTATGAGACGGTCTCACGGATCTAAATCCGTGAGACGGATCTATACCCAAGTCCACTATGGCAATTGGAAAAATAAAACGGTGGCAAATTTGTAATTTGTGTGCTTGTGGTACTGAAATGCCCATCAACCATAGGCTCTTGTGCGGTTGCACCATTCCTATTTCCTCCCTTCCCACTTTTTCTTATTTTTTTAGCGTTACAATTACCAAAAACCAATTAATGGAAAAAAAAAAACAGTTTTGGCCCACATTTATCTACATGTAGCATATTTGTTGTCTTTATATTTCTTTTAGTTCCTTTAACAATAAAACAGCCATGTGGCCAAAAGCTAACAATAAGCTCTTTTTATATTTTATATGAAAAGTAATTTAATGTTCTAAAAAAAGTCATTTTGTTTCATATTAAGTATATAAATTAAAATATTTATCACGAGATCTATACAATTTAGAATTTTTTAAAATATTTACTATTTACTTTAAAATTGTTACTTTTTACTTTAAAAATATTACTTTCTATTCCTTTTACTCAAAAAATAATGTATTAATTTGTGTTCAAAAGATATTAATTTTTACTAGACAAGTATTACTTACTACATCTTTTATAATGTGATATTTCATTTAAAACTATTACTTTTTACTTGAAAAGCTATACTTTTTACTTAAAAATTAGTACTTACTAATCCTTTAGAAGTATTGATGTTTATTTGTAAAGTATCATTTTTTTACTCAAAAAGTATTACTTTCTATTGTAAATGATTATTTGCTACATCATTTAAAATTTATATATTATTTTCTTTTAAACTATTACTTTTTACTTGAAAAGTAATACTTTTATTTAAAAATTATTACTTATTAATATCTTTAAAAGTATTAATATTTACTTGTAAAGTATCATCTTTTACTCTAAAAATATTACATTTTTACTTAAAAGTATAACTTTTACTTAAAAATTATTAATTACTAATCTCTTTAAAAGTATTAATATTTACTTGTAAAGTATCATCTTTTACTCGAAAAGAATTACTTACTACATCTTTTAAAACTACATATTATTTCCTTTAAAACTATTACTTTTGATTTGAAAAGTAATACTTTTTACTAAAGTGTTATTACTTGCTAATCCATTTAGAAGTATGTAATGTTTATTTGAAAAGTATCAGTTTTTACTTGAAGAGTATTACTTTGTATCGTAAAAATATTCCTTATATACTTTTTTCTTTACAATATTTATTATTCTCGAGTCATTGTCCATTTCTATCATATTCAGATCATATTTAACAAAGTGTGTCATTTTTTCTTATCAAAAGTATTATACGTTTCTAATTAAAGTTTTACTTCTTTGCTCAAAAGTATTATTTTTCCTCAAAAATATTACCTTGCTAATTTTGGCAAATTGTTGAATTTTTATTGACGGACAAATTCCCTATTGACCGAGATGCAACCCGACATGTCTTACGAGATAGAGATCCATATGACAAACACTTTTAAGGCGGATCCTCCATTACCCATGACCCAACTCATATCAAACAGTGGCATTTATGCAAATATAAAAGAACGGTGACATTTTCGTAAATATTAGGCTAAACAATGAGTGTGATGATAATTAAAAAGTATTAATTTTTTCTCAAAAATATCTCTTTTAACCTGAAAAGTATACGTTTATAAAATAACAAAACTGACATTATTATTTTGATGAATAAGTCATACTTTTATCAAATATGTATACTTTTCTACAAATAAGTAATACTTTTTAGTTCAACGCGTAATACTTTTTCACTTAAAAATGTAATATTTTACGGTTCAATTACAATACATTTTCGATTTAACCTATTAATATTTTTCACTTAAACTTGTAATACTTTTCATCTAAAATGTAATACGTTTTAGTTCACCAAGTAATATTTTTCAATATAACATTTAATATTTTTCATAAGTGGTTTAGAACTATCTTTTTTCTTACTTTTTCTTAAAATAGTTTCAAAAAATTCAGTTCTAAATCTTGAAATCTCGAGTTTCAAATCTTAAAAACGTTTACATAGAAAAATAAAAATCTCCATTAATGAGTTTTGAACCAACTTTAATATTTCTCCCCCACTCATTTCGAACCAACCGCGATAGAGTTTTGAACCACTTTGGAGCCGGATCATTCTCGGGCCTGAATCATTTCATTCAAGGATGTTTACACCGAGAGCAAGTGGTGGTGAGAGAGGCGATTTTGGGGTGTTGGAGACTACCTGAAAAAGGATCGAAAGTCAAAAAATAGAAGGAATGACTTCCCATTATCTCTATTTTCTTTTTCCCCTGGCAATCTATATTTCTTTGTGCTTTTTGTTAAAAGAACCAACCTATAAATTGTAGGAGATGGGATATGGCGAGTAAGGGCAAACGATTGTATATACATATTTGTGAAGACGGTGGGAAGGGTGATATGGTGGGAAGAAGCGAACACATTTTAACTTTTTTTTTTTTTGATTTGGGTTTGGATTTGGGTATTAGGGCTCCGTCTCACGGGTTTTGACCCGTGAGACGGTCTCACAAGATACCCTCTCATCATCTTGTGGGGATAAATTAATTTGCAACATCTATTATGACCCTTTCAAAAAATTATTTTATTCAAATATTAATTTGTGAACTATTATTGACTACAAGAATATGCTTAAGGAATATTGCTTACTTATATATATTATGTCCAAAGTACTTATCATATTCTTTTTAAATAAAAAATAATTTGTCAAATATCATTGTCTCATGTAGACAATATGCTTGGGGTTGTTGGTTTAAAACACACACACACACACACACACATACACACATATATATATATATCAAAAATGATACATTTGTTCTTATTTGGTCGTTTGTCCTATAGTGTACATCAATCATCTTGCCCCTTCAACCCGCCAAAAGCTTTTTAAATAGTAAAACATTGTTCCATTAACTTTGTCTTCTAGCCTCGTCCGCATTTAATGGTTCAAAGAATTAAGAACTTGTATGATTTAATGTTATTGTATCGATATCTACATTTTTCACTAAAACTTATCAATAATCATTTGGCGATAATGAATTTTGCAACATGTAATATGGCCCTTTTTGAGTTTGTTACTCAATTTTTTTCTAGGAAACTCAACATCTAAACTTTTTGGGATTATAAAAATACATCTTAGGCCTCCTAAGATGGAGTATACCATGCGAGACGTCATCATGTGCGCAACACGTGAAGGGAAAGTGAAAAATCATGTAAAGTTTGGGTTAAAATAAATATGCTTGGCCATTCTTGAAACTTTCATATATTCATTTTTTTCAAAGTACCTATGAATCAACAATCGTTATGTACAAGAATATGCTTGACATTGTTTTTTAAACAAAACTTATATGTATATAGAAATGTTTTGATTTTAGTACCTAAACTATGCACTATTTTCACTTTAGGTACCCCACATTCGGTCGTATCTATTTTGGTACCCGATATTTATCTTTTATTCACTTTTGCTACATTTCATCAAACAATAGTCAATTTCGGTTCCCATATTTTACTTTTTCATAATCAATTTTGGCACCCCATGTTTTTAGTTATTAATCACTCATGATACGAAATATGACGAAACCGATTAAAAAGTAAAATTTCGGTACTAAAAATGATTTTCCCCGAAAGTCGGGTACCAAAAGTGAAAACATAGTATAGTTTATGAACTAAAACCAAAATCATTCCTATGTAAATATATACATTCTTTTCAAATGACTTATCAATAATACTTCGTATAAAATATTTTTTTGTCAACTATCATTGTCTATAAGGATATTTTTTTATTTGTTGTCATTATTTAGATTTGTCTCTTGAACTTAGCAAAAACCATTATATATATCAAGATTTAGTTTATGCATTTTATTTTGTCAACTATCAACACCAACAAGAATATGCGAAAGAATTAGACTTTTTTTTTATTTTTTGATGGGAATTGTTTATTGTTTCGACTATTTCCAATCATAAGTTATATTTGTTACATCCATCTGATCAGTAATATCATTTTTATCATCTTGTTTTCTTGCTATAAAACATCATTTAACTCCCGACAAAAACATCAAGAAAAGAAATATTCGAAATATACGTTAAAAATTTTGTTGAAAGTTATACAATTAAGAGTATAGAATTAAAGAAAGATATCACCCTCATACAAAGACTTTGTTAGAAAATGTGTTATTTAATACTAAATTTTTCCTATGAGAACTATGTCCAGATCAAGTTTAATAAATTCATAGGGCAATAGTTTCATGCTCTCTTGTTCAATCTTGTTTTTTAGCAAGAGTTAGTTATGTCTCTTCACTTAGACATATATACGAGTAATTAAATGAAAAATAGTAAAGCATGTATAAGGTATGGATAGTTACCATTTTTTTTTTTTAAAAAAACACTCCATTAAGTCATTGATAAAGATAAAAAAACCAGATTAGAATGACATTTGGGCTCACTTTAAACTTATATTCTAAGTATCAACAAAGCCAAAAAAATTAAATTGCGAGATGACACGAATTTTTTAAGGTTGGAATTTTTTTAAAATTCAATAATTATTAAGAATTCATAACATAATACTCATATCAACTCAGGTAAGGATCAATAATCATATATTTTAACCCTATATATGGTGGCCTAGTAGAATAGAGTGACTTTACGAATTTTGGCCTTGCTCCTTGGACATGGAGCAAATCGGTGGGGCTTCTCATATGTTTTTTGGAGAAAGGAGAAAATAGTCTTTTGTACATTTAGTGACCTAGGTTATTATTGTTTTTTTCCCCATCTAATAACCTCTATTCTAAGAATTTTGCAACTAATTAACCAACTTCACCAACCACACTAGAATATTCCGGGTATATTACAACATCATAAAATTTAATAATATTGCACAACAATATTTATCAATCATCTAATATAAATCTAACTTTTCGAGTAAATATTTTAATAATTGAATCTCTAGAAATATAATTTAATTACAATATTTTTCTTCAGGTTTTGCGAGTAGAGTACAATATATTTGTGAACAAAAATGAAGGATATGTGTGTGCCATATGATACATGTATTTTGTTATGCAAATGATAATTTCATCATATTAAACGGATTTTGACAAAGGAGACATATTCCATTGCTTCCACACAGAACAATTACGATAACTTAAAAAAAAGCATTACATATGATTCATGCTCTGCATTCACAAACTTACAACTTATGATTAAGTTGTACTTATTAAAATAGTATATCAGCAATAACAATAGTACATGTGAATGCTTATTAATACACAATATGGATTGATAAGTTATCAATCCAGGTGACAATGTCCATGATCAACTTCGCAGTAACCGCAACCTACAGCATGGCAAACGGTGTCCTCGGTACAAGCAACATCTTCACATGCGACTTGGAGTAGCTTTCTTGGCGACAATATTGCCGACGTCGTTCCTGCAGCTTCTACCACTGCAACCGCTGCAACGAATGTACAACATCATATATATATATATATTTATGTGTGTGTGTGTGTTTTTATCATGTTTTTCTGACTAAAAATCAATTAAATATACACAAACATGTGTTTGTGTCGAGAGAATGAAAGATTAGTTACCAAGCAAAAGTAGAACGAAGAAACCCAACTTGTTAACTGTGGATGATTGAATAGTTCTCCCCATCTTCTTTCAAGATTATGTTTACTTTTTATGTGTTTGAGTACTTGATTCAATGAAGTATGTGCCATATTTATAGATGAAATTTATTGGTCACATGAATACTAATTAATTTGTACTAATTAATATAATATTAACAAGATGTAATCATGCACAAAGATATGATTTGTTTTAATAATGTATACTAATTTAGTCAATTGATATCGTAATGGAAGGCATGTTTGTTGGGCCAAAACAAAAAAGTGAATAATAAAAGAATATATTTCGAACTCAAAACAATAAATGAAATGAAAAAAGAAAAAAATTGAAGAAATAAAAAAAAAAAAGAATAGACCACAAATACAAATATTGTACAAAGGAGTTGCACGAATCGTATATAAATAATGAAATTATGATATCGAATATTTTTCCTAGGTTAATTAGAACTCAAATACCGGATAGCTTTGATAACATTAAATGTTTTCTATAAAGTTCTTCATTCTCAATTTTTTAGGAAAAACACTCCCATATTGTTTAATTTTCAATCTTCTTAACTCTATTATTTTAGACTTTAGTAATTGACATATTTTGTCAAAGGTGCGAGATATCTTTCGATGAAGATATCCTGGACGCGTGGACATCAAGTTGCTTGTGAAGAGGCCAAGTAATTAAAGAATTCTTATTTTGTTGGAGACATTTTTCTTGAGTATTTGGGATAGTTTAGAATTCCTTTTATTACACGTGTTAATATAATTATCATCCATCTTGAAAACTTGTCCAAACTAATAGATGTATCAGCCTGGGAGTTCTTATTTTTATAGGACTGGGAACTTTACATGTTATATATTTTTACGCCTTTTAGAAGAGATAGTGAGTACAGATCGCCTGATATACACAAGAAAAAGGTTCTGGATGCTTTTTGTTATTTTTCCAGAAAGTTATTAATGCGAGTTTTCTTCAAGAAAAGCTTGAGTATTATTATTGATAATAACATTCTAAGGTTGTTTTTATCGATACCACGATACTTTCTTCTGAGCAAAAAGGTGAACCTTTGGAAGAAGACAATATGTTGTTTGGAGGAATCTATTGGTGGATGGAGTTCATCTAAGCGTATTACCATAAAAATGATTTCAGCGAACGTAAGACGAGTTCAAGAATGGTGACAGTTCAAAGAGGGAGTCTGTAATTGTTTAAGTCCAATTGTTGTACTTTGTAACATTTATTATTAGTGGAATTATTTTTCTCTGTGTGTGGCCTCGTGGAGTGGGATTAGTTAATTTAAACCACGTTAATATCGTTGTATTATTTAATTTCCATTGTGCAAAATTATCTTGGACTAAATCTAATAATTTGGCACCAAATTATAACTAATCCCATTTCTGGTATTTCTAGAAATGAATATACTTGCAAATGGATCATAATACATATTGCAAACTTTATTCCTTCAATCATTTTAATTGAACAGTTATTTGTCCACTACCATTGTCCACAAGAATATGCTTGAGGATTGTTTGTTAAAGAAGATCTAATCTATATACACACACATTTGACATTTGTTCAATGTACTTATCGATATTCATTTTTATCAAATAATTATTTACAAAAATATACATAAGGATTATTGTTTACTTTACTTACATATATACGTTTTTACAAAGTTCTTATTTTAGTTAAATAATTATTTGTCAACTATCACTTGTCTCTTGTGAATAATATACTTGGGAGTTGTTGTTTTAAAAGAAAATATTATGATAATAATAGATTTGTTTTTATTTATTAGTTGTCTTATGGTGTACACCAATTATCATGTCACTTCAACCCGCCAAAAGCTATTTAAAAATAACAATTTTATTCCTTTAACTTTGTCCGATGCTATTGTTGGTATGAATGGCTCAAAGAATAATAACTTAAATGATTTATATTTTAATGGTATATTTTTAAAATATTATCTATATATAAAGATATTTATATTATGTTATAAAAACGTATCGATAATCACTTGGGGGTAACAACAATTCAACTAGCATGATGAACTTTTTGCGAGTTTGGTACGTGATTTCTTTTCTTGGTAACTCAACATCTAAAATTTGTGGGATTGTAATAATGGAATCTTAGGCATCCTTGCGGTGGATATGTCATTGAGATGTCGTATATTGTATAACATACTAATATAATACATAAAATAATAATATACTAATTTCGAAACTATTATCCTAATGGAAGTTATGCCTAATGGGGAAAAAATTGAATAATGAACGCTCATGTTTGTCCCTCTAAAAACCACAAAAGATAATTAAAAATGAATAAAAACAGAAATTTAGAAAGATATACCGTAAATATAAATATTGTGCGGAGGAATTTCATTCTAACTATATAAAAATAAAAAAATATGATTGAATATTTTCTCTCGGTTAATGAGACTCAAATATAGGATAGTTTCGACAACATTGAATTTCATCAGAAAAGTTCTTCGTTTAAAAATTATTCTTGATAAACTTCCCAACATGGGTTGCATTACAATCTCGTGACCAATATTTCTAGCATTGAATATACACTTATTAGATTTTTGTGTAAATATAAAAATATATTATGATTATTTAAGTTTTTCATTGAAATGATTTTGAATTATTGTGTTCGAAGTATGAAAAGACTTGAACTAGATTCAGGATGAGTTTATACACCAAACATCGTGTCCTTCTACCTATCAAATGTCGTTTATATATACAAAAACATTATTCATTTAATTTTGTCAACTATCATTATCCGTATAAATTGTTCAAAGAATTTGGAACTTGTATGATTTTTATTTCAATAGAATCGTTTTGAGTGTTATCTATATATAAATACATACATTTTTCTTTAAATATTTATCAATCATCATCTGGGGGATAAATTAATTTGCAACTTATAGTATGACCCTTTTAAAAAATTTATTTTATTCGAATGGTTTTTTGTACCTATTGTTGTCTATAAGAATATGCTCAACGAATATTATTTACTTATATATTAAATTCATATATTATTTTCCAAAGTGCCTACCATATTCTTTTTAATTAAATATTAATTGGTCAACTACAATAGTCTCCTTTAAGATAATATACTTGGGGTTGTTGAAAACAAAAATTATATACTGATAGTGATACATTTGTTATTATTTAGTTATTGTCCTATGGTGTACACCAATAACTTTTGCCCCTTCAACCTGCCAAAAGCTATTCAAATTTATTCTTTTAACTTTATCTAATATCCTCCTCTCTATGCATGGTTCAAAAAATTGTATAATTTTCATTATTAGTGGAATATTTTTTTAATGTTAATTGTATAGATATATATTATTTTTATTAAATTCTTATCAATAACCATTTGGCAATAAAATTTTTTGCAACATGTCATATGGCCCTTTTCAAGGAGGTTACTAATTATTTTTATATAAACAAAAATCACTATATTGAGTCATTGATAAAGATAAAAAAATACACTAGAATGACATTTGAGCTCAATGTAAAACTATATTCTATAGAATCAACAAAGCCAGAAAAAAATTAATTGCGGGATGATATGTATTTTGTTTTAAGGTTGATTTTTTTGGACATTTAATAATAATTGAGAATTGAAACATAATACATGTATCAACTCGGTAAGGATCAAGAATTATATATTTTTGACCCGTTGTGTCTTTGGCCGCCGGGTAGTAGGGTGGCCTTCGAATTTTGGTCTTGATCGTCGGACATGGAACAAATTGGTGGGGCTTCTCATATATTTTTGGAGAAAAAATGAATTTGGTTTTGTGCATTTAGCGACCTAAAATAATAATAATAATAATATTAATAATATTATTATTGTTGTTGTTGTTGTTGTTGTGTTTTAAGTATGAAAAGACTTCAACTAGATTCAGACGAGTTTATACACGTCTTTCTACCTACTCAAATGTCGTTTATATATTAAAAAAATTATTAGAACTTGTATGATTTTTATTTAGACGAGTTTATACACGCTTTCATTTTGTCAATTATCATCATCCGTATAAATTGTTCAAATAATTTAGAACTTGTATGATTTTTATTCCAATAGAATCATTTTGAATGTTATCTATATATAGATACTTACGTTTTTCTTTAAATATTTATCAATCATCGTTTGGGGATAAATTAATTTGCAACTTATAGTATGACCCTTTTAAAAATTTATTTTATTCGAATGGTTTTTTGTACCTATTGTTGTCTATAAGAATATGCTCAACGAATATTATTTACTTATATATTAAATTCATATATTATTTTCCAAAGTGCCTACCATATTCTTTTTAATTAAATATTAATTGGTCAACTACAATAGTCTCCTTTAAGATAATGTACTTGGGGTTGTTGAAAACAAAAATTATATACTGATAGTGATACATTTGTTATTATTTAGTTATTGTCCTATGGTGTACACCAATAACTTTTGCCCCTTCAACCTGCCACAAGCTATTCAAATTTATTCTTTTAACTTTATCTAATATCCTCCTCTCTATGCATGGTTCAAAAAATTGTATAATTTTCATTATTAGTGGAATATTTTTTAATGTTAATTGTATAGATATATATTATTTTTATTAAATTCTTATCAATAACCATTTGGCAATAAAATTTTTGCAACATGTCATATGGCCCTTTTCAAGGAGGTTACTAATTATTTTTATATAAACAAAAATCACTATATTGAGTAATTGATAAAGATAAAAAACAATACACTAGAATGACATTTGAGCTCAATGTAAAACTATATTCTATAGAATCAACAAAGCCGAGAAAAAAATTAATTGCGGGATGATATGTATTTTGTTTTAAGGTTGATTTTTTTGGACATTTAATAATAATTGAGAATTCAACATAATACATGTATCAACTCGTAAGGATCAAGAATTATATATTTTTTGACCCGTTGTGTCTTTGGCCGGGGGGTAGTAGGGTGGCCTTTGGAATTTTGGTCTTGATCGTCGGACATGGAACAAATTGGTGGGGCTTCTCATATATTTTTTGGAGAAAAAATGAATTTGGTTTTGTGCATTTAGCGACCTAAAATAATAATAATAATAATAATATTATTATTATTATTGTTGTTGTTGTTGTTGTTGTTGTGTTTTAAGTATGAAAAGACTTCAACTAGATTCAGGACGAGTTTATACACAGTCTTTCTACCTGTCAAATGTCGTTTATATATTAAAAAAATTATTAGAACTTGTATGATTTTTATTTAGGACGAGTTTATACACAGTCTTTCATTTTTTCAATTATCATCATCCGTATAAATTGTTCAAATAATTTAGAACTTGTATGATTTTTATTCCAATAGAATCATTTTGAATGTTAGCTATATATAGATACTTACGTTTTTCTTTAAATATTTATCAATCATCGTTTGGGGATAAATTAATTTGCAACTTATAGTATGACCCTTTTAAAAAGTTTTTTATTTGAATTATGTTTTGTAACCAAATTTTGTCTACAAGAATATGCTCAAGGAATATTGTTTACTTATATATTATAAACATGTATTATTTTCAAATTAAGTACTTACCATGTTCTCTTTAATTAAATAATAATTTGTCAACTACATTTATTTTTTGTAGATAATATGCTTGGGGTTGTTGGTTTAAATAAAAATATATATTGATAGTGATACATTTGTTATTATTTAGTTGTTGTCCTATGGTATACACCAATGATCTTGCCCTTCAATCTGCCAATAGCTATTCCAATTTATTCCTTTAACTTTAACTAATATCCTCCTCTCCATGCATGGTTCAAAGAATTGTATAATTTTCATTATTAGTGGAATAATATTTTAATATTAATTGTATATATATATATTATTTTTACTAAATTCTTATCAATAACCATTTGGCAATAAAGAATTTGCAACATGTCATATGCCCTTTTCAAGGAGGTTACTCAATTGTTTTTCAAACACAAAAACACTATATTGAGTCATTGATAAATTTAAATAAGATAGACTAGAATGACATTTGAGCTCAAAGTAAAACTATATTCAATAGAATCAACAAAGCCAGAAAAGAATTAATTATGGGATGATGATATGAATTTTGTTTTAAGGTTGAATTTTTTTTCATATTTAATAATAATTGAGAATTCAGAACATAATACATGTATCAGCTCTGGTAAGGATCAAGAATTATATATTTTGTGACCCGTTGTGTGGTGGCCAGGGGGAGTAGGGTGATCTTCCGAATTTTGGCCAGGGGGAGTAGGGTGGCCTTCTGAATTTTGGCCTTGGTCGTCGGACATGGAACAAATTGGTGGGGCTTCTTATATGTTTTTTTGGGGAAAGGATGAATTAGGGTTTTGTACATTTAGCGACCTAAAATATTATTTTCTTATTATTATTATTATTATTATTATTATTATTATTATTATTATTATTATTATTGTGTTTTATGTATGGAAAAACTTCTACTAGATTCAAGACGGGTTTATACACCAAACATCGTGTCCTTCTACTCACAAATGTTGGTTATATATATAAAAAAAACATTATTCTCTTAATTTTGTCAATTATCATCATCCATATAAATTATTCAAAGAATTTAGAACTTGTCTGATTTTTATTTCAATAGAATCATTTTGAATGTTATCTATATATAGATATTTACGTTTTTATTTAAATATTTATTAATCATCATTTGGGGATAAATTAATTTGCAATGTACAGTATGCCCTTTTTAAAAAAGTTATTTTATTTGAATGATTTGTTTTGTAACCAAATGTTGGCTACAATAATATGCTCAAGGAATATTGTTTACTTATATATTATACACATATATTGTTTTCAAATTAAGTACTTACCATATAATAATTTGTCAACTACAATTGTTTTCTGTAGATAACATGCTTGGGGTTGTTGGTTTAAACAAAATTATATACTGATAGTGATACATTTGTTAGTATTTAGTTGTTGTCCTATGGTATACACCAATGATCTTGCCCCTTCAACGTGCCAAAAGCTATTCAAATTTATTCTTTTAACTTTATCTACTATCCTCCTCTCTATGCATGGTTCAAAGAATTGTGTGTTAATTGTATAGATATATGTGTTAATTTTTCTAAAATCTTATCAATAATCATTTGGCAATAAAGTATTTTGCAACATGTAATGTGGCCCTGTTTAGGAGGTTACTCAAATTTTTCTTTAAAAAACATCACAAGATTTAGTTATTGATAAAGATCAAAAACTCTGGAGAAGAATGACATTTGAGCATAATTTAAAACTATATTCTATAGAATCAACAAAGCAGAAAAAAATTAATTGCGAGATGATATGAATACTTTTAAGGTTGAATTTCTTTTCGAAATTTAATAATAATTAAGAATTCATAACATAATACATGTATAGACTCATAAGGATCAAGAATCATTTACATTTTTGGCCCGTCGTCTGCGGTGGCCAGGGGAGTAAGGTGGCCTTCTAAATTTTGGCTTTGGTCCTTGGATATGGAACAAATTGGTGGGGCTTTTTATATATTTTTTGGAGAAAGGATGAATTAGTCTTTTTTATATTTATTATTATTAGTAGTAGTATTTGGCATGTAACAACCTATATTCTATGGATTTTGCAACTAATTAATCACCTCCCGCCAACCACACTAGAATATTCCAGTTATATTATAACATGATAATATTTAATAATATTGCACCACAATTTTTATCAATCATCTAATATATATCTCAACTTTTCGAGTAGTTTTTTTCATAATTGAATCTCAAGAAATATAATAGATTTCCAATTTTTTTTTCTTCAAGTTTTATTATCATCGTCTCTATGAATGGTTCAAATAATTTAGAACTTGTATGATTTTTATTATTAGTGAAAAGTTTTTTGAATATTAGCAGCATAGATATCCATATTATTTACTAACAAACTTATCAATAATCATTTGGGGATAAAAAAATTGCAACAGAAAACAACCCTTTTACGAGTTTGATACTCAACATCTAAACTTGACCGTAGTTGTTGCTTACAGATCTTTCCTTCCAAATTAAGTGGCTCATATGCATACTCTTCCAAGGTACGCAAAGGAGAAAAAATAAAATAGATACACATACTTCAAAAGGCAAAATCAAACACAAAGTATTATACACAATATTTTCATTCTCGACCAAATGAAGTGTTCATTAATACCAAAATAATGTGGAAGTGCAATCTCTTCACTAGGTGAATAATGTATTCTAAAAAAATTCACAAGTAGTTGTATTCTCGACGAAAAATATTTATGTATCTAAACGAAAATGAGATTTTCGATATCCAATCGCAAACCGTTACTCTCTCATTACATATATATTTAGTATTGTTTAGACCTTTTATGAACCTCTTTGTTTAGACCAGGTCTAAGAAAGCGTGATACTTCTTTGCCAACTTACTTCACCAATTTCTTGTTTTTGTTCAACTTTTTCATAGCCTCCACATCCATGAACTCGACACCCATTTTTTCTCGCTGCGGACATGTGTTGCACTACATGTAAGTGGAAAACAATTTGGAAAATAGCTGACTTCTACGTCTTTCTTTGCCAAATAGAGACTGAGAAAGAAGCTTCTATTTATAGGCCTTGGAGGAGAATAGCAATTGTAACCATTAAAAACAGCAGGGTCATCGAAAATTCATTTACGGAACAATAATTCAAATGGAAACAACAAAAAGAATGCATCTCACGAGCATAGAGATCAAGTAATGCAGATCAAATTAACAAAAGATGATTGGCCAACAAGAACAACTTAGATAACATCACATGCTCAACCTAGCTAACAAATTAAGTGGCTCATATGCATACTCTTCCAAGGTACGCAAGGAGAAAAAAATAAAATAGATACACATACTTCAAAAGGCAAAATCAAACACAAAGTATTATACACAATATTTTCATTCGACCAAATGAAGTGTTCATTAATACCAAAATAATGTGGAAGTGCAATCTCTTCACTAGGTGAATAATGTATTCTAAAAAAATTCACAAGTAGTTGTATTCTGACGAAAAAATATTTCGTAGATCTGAACGAAAATGAGATTTTCTGATATCCAATCGCAACAGTTACTCTCTCATTACATATATATTTAGTATTGTTTAGACCCTTATGAACCTCTTTGTTTAGACCAGGTCTAAGAAAGCGTGATACTTCTTTGCCAACTTACTTCACCAATTTCTTGTTTTTGTTTAACTTTTTCATAGCCTCCACATCCATGAACTCGACACCCATTTTTTCACTGCTGCAGACATGTGTTGCACTACATGTAAGTGGAAAAACAGTTTGGAAAATAGCTGACTTCTCGTCTTTCTTTGCCAAATAGAGACTGAAAGAAGCTTCTATTTATAGGCCTTGGAGGAGAATAGCAATTGTAACCATTAAAAACAATGGTCATCGAAAATTCATTTACTTTAACAATAATTCAAATGGAAACAACAAAAAGAATGCATCTCACGAGCATAGAGATCAAGTACAGATCAAATTAACAAAAGATGATTGGCCAACAAGAACAACTTAGATAACATCACATGCTCAACCTAGCTAACAAATTAAGTGGCTCATATGCATACTCTTCCAAGGTACGCAAGGAGAAAAAATAAAACAGATACACATACTTCAAAAGGCAAAATCAAACACAAAGTACTATACACAATATTTTCATTCTGACCAAATGAAGTGTTCATTAATACCAAAATAATGTGGAAGTGCAATCTCTTTCAGGGTGATTGTTTAGTTGTTTTTAAAGGAACCTCCAATGTTAATGATATGTCCTCCTTTGAAAGGCCAATTTGTGGTGATATCCGCAAAGACCTATCTTTGTGATTTTTTATCGTCAGAATCGAATCATCTTCCACGGCGCCAAAATGTTCTTGCCCATAGTAGTCCTCGAAAATTACCCAAGGATAATAGTCAGGGACTGAATTCTCTTGAAGTAAAATAAAATTTTGCTTTTTCTCAAAAACGAAAACATAAAAATATAATTTGAAAAATTAATTATATACATAATATAAGCAAATTACAATTATATAAATAATTACATAATTGTTATTGACTATGAAAAGAAGAAACATAGATGTATTTTATAACACCCTAAAATGCAATTTGGTTACAAAATGATTTATGATCATTGAAAAGAAAAGTCTTGGTGATTATATGTTCGGGCTTAGTTTCCGCCAAATTAGGTTGAATGTGCAAATTTTTAAATTATTGAACTAAATTATCAGTTCAAATAATAAAAGGATCAAACAAAGTTTCAAAACATATCATTACAAGAAAAAAAAAGTAGAAGAAAAGATGGTTTAAGAGCTATGGAATATATACAAAATGTTGATTGAATGGAAAACTAAAAAAACATATAAACCATAACTTAATTTTTATTTATTTTTTAATTTCTTAAAGAAATCGGGTAAAAAATTTAAAAAGGGGAGGGTCAGGGCTATTATCCCATCTCTGCCATTTATTGGGAACAATCATCACAATGATATTTAAACTTGTTTGGAATGTAAACATCCTCATATGAGAATGAGAATCATAATCATCATCCGAGACGGACTTCGAGTCGGACAATGAACCAAAAATAAATAATTTGTTGTAAAATGTAGATTTTCTTGAGTGTCATTCGACATCTTAGTAGTGTGAAATGAAGTGTAGTTTCTCATTGAGCCTTATCTCGCAAATCGTGATATGAAATTACCCAAGAAAATGCATTTTGTTTTCACAAATAACAATGTGATTGTATAGAAGAATTGTTTAGAAGAATTGACCATCTGCTCTTAGTTGCGCAAATTATCAAAAAAACCAGACACCAAAAATTGAAGGAAATGGTTGTTCATCAGAGGTGCAATTCAGACTAAGAAAAACAGGTGTCAATGTATATTTCCTTTAACAAAATTTTAATTGACAAGAGTAAGGATGTATAACAATTGAAGACCAGTTGTCACTAAATTGAAATAAAAAATAAATATAACAAGGGAAAACTGAAGGGACAACTGACTGAGCCAAGAAAGCAGCGATCGACTTTCATGTTAAGTAAACGAGATGAAAACAATCTCGCAATATTTTAGCATTCCTCTTTACTTGAATCGCCACACTATTGCACATAATTCTATTTAATTTTCTGAAATAAAATTTAAAATAGGACTTATTTAAATTCACAGTTCATCTAGAAATAGAGTTGTAATTGAAAAAAAAAACGC
Source organism: Rehmannia glutinosa (assembly GCA_016081115.2). Lineage (NCBI taxonomy): Eukaryota > Viridiplantae > Streptophyta > Magnoliopsida > Lamiales > Orobanchaceae > Rehmannia > Rehmannia glutinosa. Next base: position 281,266 of record JABTTQ020001786.1, on the reverse strand, counting down.
TCAGTTGAGAGTAATTTATCGACCAAGTCTAGTTATATTTCTCTCCAAGCAAGGAATCAGGTAATTGAGTATGCTATAAAGTACAACGTTTTCTATCTTCTTTAGAAACATAAGTTATACCATGTATAAATTATAATACAAAGAACCAACACCAGTGCACATGCATAAGTTCTATCAACAAGCTCCTCCCATACCTTGAGATATAGAACTCAATGATTTTTCCAAATGAAACACTCTTGGGCCATCGCTTCAGTATATATCGAATCTTAAGCTCCTCCCATACCTCTTTGTGTTGTGTTAAAATATAACAAGCTTTGACGAATGTCCTTTGATATAGAGTTTAGTATCGAAGATAACACTAAATTGTTTGCACGGGTGCCGGAAAGAAAATAAAATCAAGGAAGAACTAGGAGGAACATGAATTGAACCATCAACAAAACCTGTTTTATTCTTCACATTAAGGGCCATCAAGACTGAGCGGCTCCAAGAAACATAGTTCTCACCATTGAATTGTTCGTAAACAATTACGGTGCGGATTATCACTTGATGAAGAAAATAAGGTGATGTAAAATCATCGCCAGGATTGGAAGAAGGCCCGATGCCTCGTAGTATTGATCGTGTCTTGATTGAAGCCATTGAAGATCAATAAGAAATCTTGATCGAACAAAGAGCAACAAGAAATCTTGATAGAAAATGAGAGAAGATCTTGAGAAATTGTGCGCGGTGGTGGTGATGAAATTTTACCCTAAACCGATACCATGTTGAAATGATGAATCAAGAATTAAAGAATACTATTTGAATTTCACAAAAGAATTGAAGAAGATGAACTTTCATTATCACCATCTATTTACAATATGTGATCTATGGTATAGAATGTAACTAACTTAACTAACTTTAACTATCATAACTAACATGATGGTTAGGTGTTTGTTCTTGATCCTTGACACACATTGCCGTAATAATTGAGAAAACAAAAATTTGGAGGAGATGACTATTGAACAATTATTGGGGTCATTACAAGCATATGAAGAAAAACATAAAAAGAAGTAATATATTGTAGAACAACTTTTTAAAATGCAAGTGAAGGATAAAGAAGAAAGCATGGGCAATGAATGAGGTAAACATGGAAGAGGTCGTGTCCAAGGACGAGGTCGTGGTCGTGGAAGTGCACGAGGAGGTTTCAACAATAATGAAGATAGAAGAGAATACCCAATCAGTGGACGTGAGAGAAGCAATCCTAGAATGAGGTATGAAAAATCACAAACAAAGTGTTATAATTGTCAAAAATTTGGAAATTATGCTTCCGAGTGTAGAGCTCCCAAAACCAAGGTTGAAGAAAAGGCCCACTATGTGGAAAATAAAAGCGAAGAAGATGCCAATTTTGTTACTAGCATACAAGGGCTGATGGAAGACCGACAAACACTTGGTACCTCGATCATCGGTGCAACCAACCATATGTGTGGAAGAAGAAGCATGTTTGTGGAGCTTGATGAATCGGTGAGTGGCGGTGTTTCTTTTTGAGTTGAGTCTAAAGTTCCGGTCAAAGGAAAAGGTAAAATTCTAATCCGCTTGGAGAATGGAAGTCATCAATTTATTTCTAATGTCTATTACGTTCCAAATATGAAAAGTAATATCTTGAGTTTGGGACAACTCTTAGAGAAAAACTATGACATTCACATGAAGGATCGTAGTCTTTCTATAAGAGATGATAGAAATAATTTAATCACTAAAGTGCCAATATCTAGAAACATGTAATGTTCTTATTAAATATCGAGAATGATATAGCAAAATGTCTCAAAGCTTGCTACAAAGATACATCTTAGCTTTGGCATCTACGACTTGGGCACTTAAATTTTGGCGGATTAGAATTACTATTAAAGAATGAAATGGTGAGAGGATTACCTTCCATCGATCATCCCGATCAACTATGCGAAGGATGTCTATTGGAAAACAATTCAAAAAGTGTTTTCCAAAGGAATTAAGCTCGAGATCACGAAGCCACTGGAGCTCATACACAAAGTGATGTTTGTGGACCAATCAAGCTAAGTTCTCTCGGTAAAAACAATTATTTCCTCCTCTTTATTGATGATTTCTCTAGAAAGACTTGGGTATATTTTTGAAACAAGTCCGAAGTATTCAAAGCATTCAAGAAGTTCAAACCTATGATGGAAAATGAAAGTGGACACAAAATCAAAGTAATGAGATCGGATCAAGGATGAGAATTCACATATAAGGAGTTCCAATAATTTTGCGAAGCAAACGGAATCCGCGTCCATTGATCCCCAAAATCCCCGAAGAAATGGCGTAGCTGAGAGAAAGAATATAACAATACTTGAAATGGCAAGGTGCATGCTCAAAAGCAAAAAGTCGCACAAAGGAGTTTTGAATCAAGAAGGCGTGGCGTGTGCGGTGTACCACAAATCGCTCACCAACCAAAAGTGTGTGGGGAAAAACACCACAAGAAGCTTGTAGTGGAAGAAAACCAGGTATCTCTCATCTAAAAGAATTCGGAAGCAAAGCATATGCACACGTATTCACGACGAGAGAAGAAGTAAGCTTGATGACAAAAGCGAGGCATTCATCTTCATCGGGTGTGACTCAAACTCTAAAGGTTATAAGTTATATAAACCAAATACTAAGAAGCTTGTGATAAGTCGTGATGTAGAGTTTGATGAAGAATCAAATTGGGATTTTGGCTCCCAAAACAACTTCAATTTCTTTCCGGATTTTGAAGAAAATGAGACGAGACCGATCGAGCCAACAATAGAAGTTTAGCAAGAGCCAACCTGTTGGGAAATTTATTGTTTAGATTTTGATGAATGCCATGTAAAACTTAGAATAGGAAGTTGGCACCCCATTTTTGTTGTAAACGCATTGTAATAAACAGGGGCTCAAGCCGAGTTAAGTCGGCTATGCCTAAACATGCAAGAAGACAATGGAGACTAGAAGGAAGACTCACGCGAGACAATTTGAGTTTGGCTAAGAAGAGAAGACGGAACTCGATCAAGGTGCAAAGATGCAATCGAGTAAAGCATCATCAAGTCAACCAAAGATAGCCAAGTCTCTAGTCAAGTGACAGGAAAAGTCATCCAACGATTGGAAGTCGACTCTAAGTCACCTGGGGAAAGCAAGGAAATGCAATCAAGTCGAGATAATCGAAAGAGATCCGTTTACGTAAATCAAGAGAATTACTTAATCAAGTAATATCTCCATGCTACCTTTCTCGAAGTGCTCACCCCGAAACGTGCAAGAGGAATAAACCAATGGGAAGCACTACACCGTGTCGAACTCAAAAAAGTCAAGAACAATTCATACGAGGAAGTGGCAATTTCAAGGATCGCAACAAGACAAGCCAACGACCTCAAGTGACTTTCAAAAATAAACCTATCTCTTCAACGGGCAGATTTTTGAAAGATCACTATAAAAGGTTGAGGAATGACTCGAGAAAAATACCTTGATTACCCGAACCACGAACATTCAAGCTAACATCTCGAATCGTAATCAAAATATTCTCAAAAATCATTCAAGATTAATCCTCAAGCCTACACTACGAAGAAAATCAATCCAACACTCACCTGTGAAGGAAAGATAACTTCAATCGATTGTAGAGGGGTCTACATTCCACGGAGGATTGTAGAAAGGTTCAAGGTCGAACTAACTCAAGTTTTGGAGGGCTTCGTGATCAAATCCAAAGAGCTTGAGCAAGTGAGTCAGTAGTAGCAAGCAAACCCCTGTGAAGAAGGCTCTCCGAGTCGTCACGAGAAGTCACCGAGTGATCAAGACATGTATCTGACTGTTACCACTCGTATCTTGATCAATACCTTGTGGATTCCTCCCAGGAGTTGGAGAAGAGAGGAGTAGAAGAATTACCCCATCTTCGAACCTCTATAAAATCTTATCGTGTCATTTACATTTCAAAGACTTTAATTCCTCGCATCTTATTTGTTTAACTCTGTGATAAATTTGCTATCCACTTGATAATCTCTAAGTACTAAAACCAAGCATTAAATCATAACTAAACCAAATTTAAGGGTGTTAAGTCATCCAATAAAACAAACTCGCAATTGAGCTAATTCGGTCTTAATGAGTTATTCTATCAACACTCGGTCGAGTCCGTTGAGTGACTAACTCTCTTGATTAACTAAATTGGCTATCCACCAAGGACACAAATGTAGTATCAACTCGAACTTTAAAAAGGACTAAATCGAAAAGTTGGTAAGGTTTATTCAACCCCCTTCTAAACCTTACACTCACACCCCTTGGGACCTACAAGTGGTATCGGAGCGGTTGGTTCATTGAGCCTTCCGCACCGGTTCTTGAACTAGATCTCCAAATTTTTCAAAGTCTATTTTATTACTTAAGTTTTCAAAACTCCTTTTATCATTAAAAGTTATTATCATGGAAGCAAATTTGACACGCATCCCTATGTTCACAATTGGAGAATTTGATGATTGGAAAATTCGTATGATGAGCTCATCTATCAAAGATTACATGATGAGATGTGGATAGTGATAGAGGATGGGCCACGCTGCAAATTTTAAAAGTGAACACAATCAGTAAGAAGAGTGCAATTTGAGGTGAAGAGGATGTTGCTCCTAGACCACCCGACTATGGTTGAAAAACCAAGAACCGAATGGACAAATGATGACAAAAAAGATACAACCTGGACAATGTGGCCAAGGACATCCTTTACAAAACCTTGGACAAAGCCATGTTCAATAAAGTCAAATCATGCAAAACGGCTAAAGAAATCAGGACAAGCTAACATTGATTTGTGAAGGCTCGAGCAAATCAAGGAAAATAAATTATCGGTGGTACATGTGTCTGAAAATTTGAAAATTTCAAAATGATCGCAGGAGAGAACCTGGATCAACCGGATGCTCGGTTCACGTAAATTACCAACGAGCTATCTCGCACTTGGAAAGGAATATACACGAGAAATGTGTATGAAGATCCTAAAAAGTCTCCCACCGAATGGGAAATGAAGGTCATGGCACTAAGACATTCCATGGACCTATCGAAGACATCCAACCATGAGCTATTCTCGGATCTCAAAGCCTACGAATTTGAGCCGAGAAAGAAAAGACCAGGAAGAGACAAATTTGTACCCAAAATAGTCGCTCTAATTGTTAAGGATGGCAAGAGAGTCGAGGTCAAAGAAGTCATTAACCCGGAGAAATAGCCCCGATGGTTAAAAGGTTCAACAAGTTCTTCAATAAGAACTACAAGAGAGGCAAGGGCGAATCCTCCGGAAGACACTCACTCCTCCAAGTCAAGGGAAGATAGGCCAACCAAGAGAAGATCATCAAAAAGTCAATATCAAAGGGTGACAATCCAAGAATGGAAAGAGCCGATCAAAAGGTTGAATATCTATGCTTTGAACCGTAGGCAACCAACCAGTCACTATGCCATTGATTGCCCATATCCTGTAGTCAACAAATACAGGAATGAAGAAGAAAGAATGGTCTTGAGAGAAAGAAGACAAGAAAAGAAAAAGGCAATGTTGGCTGCAGAGATCAAAAAACAATAAGTCAAGAGACATAGGCGATTCGAGAGAGTAGTGAAGCCGACTACTCAAGTGACTCTCGAAGAAGAAGCCCCGATCCGTTTGATGGCCAAGGAACAAGATCAACCTCGACCAAGAAGATGAAGTACACTCTAACTCATCAAACTCGGATTCTAGTGATAGTGACTCATGACACACACACTTCATCACCCACTCGATCTTTATGATTCATTAGGCAAAATGATGAAAGATTTTGAACACATTAAATCCTCACACACACTACTAAATGAGGAAAACACCTACTCAAGAGCCAAAAACTCACAAATGACTAAGGAGCCGAGTACTCTAAGTCAAATAGCCGATGAGAATGAAAGTTTAAAGACTGAAAATGCAAAGCTAATAGCAGAAATAGCTGCTATAGAAAGAGGGAAAATGACCTCAAAAATGTGATTGCTTCATTCACTAAGGCATCTAAATCATTGGATGATCTTATTATGAGTCAAAGAGAATGTGGAGACAAGACAGGCTTAGGATTTAGTTCCTCCTGTGCTATGTCAAGCTCCAAAAGTGATTTTGGAAAAAGGATCTTCAAGCAATGAAGTATCTCAAAATCCAAAACTCCAAATGGTGCACACATATTTAATCCAAAGAACAATCACAAGCAAACTGGCCTTGGTTATAAAGGAAAAGGAAAACAGCCGATTAAGTGCGTTGAGAGGACAAATGAGAAGAAATTCACCGAGTTATGGCCAAAATACTAAAACCCGCGATCTTTGGAAATTCTAGACGCGCGTTTGGACATTTCTTGATATCAATCCCCTTCTTGTTTGATCATCCTTGCTTCTTTTGACATGAGACTCATTGCTATGACTCTAGACTCAATATACTTGGCCCACAATATGTCTTGGCCACTCAAATGACTCAAAACAATAGAAATTAATGCTTAACCTATGAGATATAACAAAAATTACTCAAAATACTCAAAAACATCACAAAACTCAAGTCTAGGAAGCCCAAATCAATGGTATAAAACCAAGTGAACAACCCGCAAGTATGGGTACCTAAATCTTAATTTCCTTAATTGCGGGCTCAAGGAACAGTGAGTGCCAAGGAACCTGGTACATGGATAGTGGTCCTCCCGGACATACATGACAGAAACAAGAAAAATCTGTCAAAATTCAAGGAAGTCAAAGGAGCAAAAGTCATATTTGGATGAAATGAAGTTCCAGGAGAAATAATAGGCATTGGATCCATCAAGAAAAATGGATTAGAAACCTCGGATGTTGCATATGTTGAAGGACTCAACTTCAACTTGTTGAGCATCGACCAACTCGTGACAAGGGTTATAATGTTGGATTTAACACGGTATATGCCAAATCAAGGATCTTGAATCAAATGAAGTTGTGTTGCAAGGATGCGGATAAAAGAACATACATATCATGGATTGGTCAACCGCAACACCCATCACCTGTCTGTCATAGCAAAGAGCACAATCAATCAAGTTGGGGTCGTGGCACAAGAAGTCGAGTCACCGAATTTCAAAACAATTAACAAGCTTGCGATAATCTTGTGGAAGGACTTCCGGACTCGTTATACAATAATGAGAGTATATGTGACGCATGTCGAAGGAAAACAAATCAAATCATCATTCAAAGAAAAGACATGCCCACCTTCAACAAGAATATTGCATCCGCTACATATGGATCTATTTGGTCCAATTGAACCAACTAGCATAAGTGGGAAGAAATACACATTGGTGGTAGTAGATGACTACTCAAGATATACATGGACAATATTCATGTGTAAGAAGAAAAAACTCTACAGAAACTACCACAAATTGATGAAGAGGATTCAAAATGAGAAAAGCCAAACCATTATCAAAATAAGATCGACAGAGGAACCGAGTTTGTAAATGGTATAATAACTCATATTGTTCTAGAATTAAGACAAACGAGATCTTAATTTCCAACTACACAATATATTTTTTCCTCAAAATTCTTATGTATTTCTTTATATTTTCTTTATGCTTTGTTAGTTAATTTCACTCGCTTCCATTTAAATACTACGAAACTTATCATTCAACTAAAAATTTTGTAACATTTGAAGTATTTGAAAAATTAAGGAGATGTATTCCTTGTATTGCAGTAAATAATAAATATACTAAAAATTAGAATTTGGGTTTGGGTGTTGTCCCTTGTTTTACACCAAATATTATGTCCTTATACCGCCAAATGTTGTTAGATATAAAAAAATAATTTTTAATTTTGTCAACTATCTTTGTCCGTATAAATTGTTCAACGAATTTAGAATTTGTATGATTTTTATTTCAATGGGATCTTTTTTAATGTTATCTTTATATAGATACTTATATTATTCTTAATATATTTATCATTCATCTTGGACAAAGACTTGTATGAGATTGCGGTCTCACGGATCTAAACTGTGAGACGGATCTATACCCAAGTCCACTATGGCAATTGGAAAAATAAAACGGTGGCAAATTTGTAATTTGTGTGCTTGTGGTACGGAATGCCCATCAACCATGGGCTCTTGTGCAGATTGCACCATTCCTATTTCCTCCTTCCCACTTTTTCTTATTTTTTTAGCGTTACAATTACCAAAAACAATTAATGGAAAAAAAAAACTTTTGGCCCACATCCGGCATCCCTATTATCTACATGTAGCATATTTGTTGTCTTTATATTTCTTTTAATTCCTTTAACAATAAAAATGACCATGTGGCCAAAAGCTAACAATAAGCTCCTTTTATATTTTATATGAAAAGTAATTTAATGTTCTAAAAAAGTCATTTTGTTTCATATTAAGTATATAAATTAAAATATTTATCACGAGATCTATACAATTTAGAATTTTTTAAAATATTTACTATTTAATTTAAAATTGTTACTTTTTACTTTAAAAATATTACTTTCTATTCCTTTTACTCAAAAAATAATGTATTAATTTGTGTTCAAAAGATATAAATTTTTACTAGACAAGTATTACTTACTACATCTTTTATAATGTGATATTTCATTTAAAACTATTACTTTTTACTTGAAAAGCTATACTTTTTACTTAAAAATTAGTACTTACTAATCCCTTTTAGAAGTATTGATGTTTATTTGTAAAGTATCATTTTTTTACTCAAAAAGTATTACTTTCTATTGTAAATGATTATTTGCTACATCATTTAAAATTTATATATTATTTTCTTTTAAACTATTACTTTTTACTTGAAAAGTAATACTTTTATTTAAAAATTATTACTTATTAATATCTTTAAAAGTATTAATATTTACTTGTAAAGTATCATCTTTTACTCTAAAAATATTACTTTTTTACTTAAAAGTATAACTTTTACTTAAAAATTATTAATTACTAATCTCTTTAAAAGTATTAATATTTACTTATAAAGTATCATCTTTTACTCGAAAAGAATTACTTACTACATCTTTTAAAACTACATATTATTTCCTTTAAAACTATTACTTTTGATTTGAAAAGTAATACTTTTTACTAAAGTGTTATTACTTGCTAATCCATTTAGAAGTATGTAATGTTTATTTGAAAAGTATCAGTTTTTACTTGAAGAGTATTACTTTGTATCGTAAAAATATTCCTTATATACTTTTTTCTTTACAATATTTATTATTCTGGAGTCATTGTCCATTTCTATCATATTCAGCATCATATTTAACAAAGTGTGTCATTTTTTCTTATCAAAAGTATTATACGTTTCTAATTAAAGTTTTACTTTTTGCTCAAAAGTATTATTTTTCCTCAAAAATATTACCTTGCTAATTTTGGCAAATTGTTGAATTTTTATTGACGGAAAAATTCCCTATTGACCAGATGCAACCCGACATGTCTTACAGATAGAGATCCGTGATATGGTCTCAAGTGATATTCTCCATATGACAAACACTTTTAAGGCGGATCCTCCATTACCCATGACCCAACTCATATCAAACAGGCGGCATTTATGCAAATATAAAATAACGGTGACATTTTCGTAAATATTAGGCTAAACAATGAGTGTGATGATAATTAAAAAGTATTAATTTTTTCTCAAAAAGTATCTCTTTTAACCTGAAAAGTATACGTTTTTAAAATAACAAAACTGACATTATTTTGATGAATAAGTCATACTTTTATCAAATATGTATACTTTTCTACAAATAAGTAATACTTTTTAGTTCAACGCGTAATACTTTTTCACTTAAAAATGTAATATTTTACAGTTCAATTACAATACATTTTCAGTTTAACCTATTAATATTTTTCACTTAAACTTGTAATACTTTTCATCTAAAATGTAATACGTTTTAGTTCACCAAGTAATATTTATCAATATAACATTTAATATTTTTCATAAGTGGTTTAGAACTATCTTTTTTCTTACTTTTTCTTAAAATAGTTTCAAAAAATTCAGTTCTAAATCTTGAAATCTCGAGTTTCAAATCTTAAAAAAGTTTACATAGAAAAATAAAAATCTCCATTAATGAGTTTTGAACCAACTTTAATATTTCTCCGGCCCCACTAATTTCGAACCAACCGCGATAGAGTTTTGAACCACTTTTGAGCCGGATCGTTCTCGGGCCGAATCATTTCATTCAAGGATGTTTACACCGAGCAAGTGGTGGTGAGAGAGGCGATTTTGGGGTTTTGGAGACTACCCCGAAAAAAAGGATCGAAAGTCGAAAAAATAGAAGGAATGACTTCCCATTATCTCTATTTTCTTTTTCCCCTGGCAATCTATATTTCTTTGTGCTTTTGTTAAAAGAACCAACCTATAAATTGTAGGAGATGGGATATAGCGAGTAAGGGCAAACGATTGTAAATACATATTTGTGAAGACGATGGGAAGGGTGATATGGTGGGAAAGGCGAACACATTTTAACTTTTTTTTTTTTTTTTGATTTGGGTTTGGATTTGGGTATTAGGGCTCCGTCTCACGGGTTTTGACCCGTGAGACGGTCTCACAAGAGACCCTCTCATCATCTTGTGGGGATAAATTAATTTGCAACATCTATTATGACCCTTTCAAAAATTATTTTATTCAAATATTAATTTGTGAACTATTATTGACTACAAGAATATGCTTAAGGAATATTGCTTACTTATATATATTATGTCCAAAGTACTTATCATATTCTTTTTAAATAAAAACTAATTTGTCAAATATCATTGTCTCATGTAGACAATATGCTTGGGGTTGTTGGTTTAAAACACACACACACACACACACACACACACACACACACATATATATATATATATATATATATATATATATATATCGATAATGATACATTTGTTCTTATTTGGTCATTGTCCTATAGTGTACATCAATCATCTTGCCCCTTCAACCTCCGCCAAAAGCTTTTTAAATAGTAAAACATTATTCCTTTAACTTTGTCTACTAGCCTCGTCTTGCGAAATGGTTCAAAGAATTAAGAACTTGTATGATTTAATGTTATTGTATCGATATCTACATTTTTCACTAAAACTTATCAATAATCATTTGGCGATAATGAATTTTGCAACATGTAATATGGCCCTTTTTGAGTTTGTTACTCAATTTTTTTCTTGAAAACTCAACATCTAAACTTTTTGGGATTATAAAAATACATCTTAGGCCTCCTAAGATGGAGTATACCATGCGAGACATCATCATGTGCGCAACACGTGAAGGAAAGTAAAAAATCATGTAAAGTTTGGGTTAAAATAAATATGCTTGGCCATTCTTGAAACTTTCATATATTCATTTTTTCAAAGTACCTATGAATCAACAATCGTTATGTACAAGAATATGCTTGACATTGTTTTTTAAACAAAACTTATATGTATATAGAAATGTTTTGATTTTAGTACCTAAACTATGCACTATTTTCACTTTAGGTACCCCACATTCAAAGTCGTATCTATTTTGGTACCGATATTTATCTTTTATTCACTTTTGCTACATTTCATCAAACAATAGTCAATTTCAAAGGCTCCCATATTTTACTTTTTCATCATAAGTTTTGGCACCCCATGTTTTAGTTATTAATCACTCATGATACGAAATATGACGAAACCGATTAAAAAGTAAAATTTCGGTACTAAAAATGATTTTTCCCGAAAGTCGGGTACCAAAAGTGAAAACATAGTATAGTTTATGAACTAAAACCAAAATCATTTCTATGTAAATATATACATTCTTTTCAAATGACTTATCAATAATACTTCGTATAAAATATTTTTTTGTCAACTATCATTGTCTATAAGGATATTTGTTTATTTGTTGTCATTATTTAGATTTGTCTCTTGAACTTAGCAAAAACATTATATATATCAAGATTTAGTTTATGCATTTTATTTTGTCAACTATCAACACCAACAAGAATATGCGAAAGAATTAGACTATTTTTTATTTTTTGATGGGAATTGTTTATTGTTTCGACTATTTCCAATCATAAGTTATATTTGTTACATCCATCCGATCAAGAATATCATTTTTCTCATCTTGTTTTCTTGCTAGAAAACATCATTTAACTCCCGACAAAAACATCAAGAAAAGAAATATTGAAATATACGTTAAAATTTTTGTTGAAAGTTATACAATTAAGAGTATACAATTAAAGAAAGATATCACCCTCATACGAGATCATTAGAAAAGGTGTTATTTAATACTAAATTTTTCCTATGAGAAGTATGTCAAGATCAAGTTTAATAAATTCATAGGGCAATAGTTTCATGCTCTCTTGTTCAATCTTGTTTTTTAGCAAGAGTTAGTTATGTCTCTTCACTTAGACATATATACGAGTAATTAAATGAAAAATAGTAAAGCATGTATAAGGTATGGATAGTTACCATTTTTTTAAAAAAAAACACTCCATTAAGTCATTGATAAAGATAAAAAACCAGATTAGAATGACATTTGGGCTCACTTTAAACTTATATTCTAAGTATCAACAAAGCCAAAAAATTAAATTGCGAGATGACATGAATTTTTTTAAGGTTGGATTTTTTTAAAATTCAATAATTATTAAGAATTCATAACATAATACTCATATCAACTCAGGTAAGGATCAATAATCATATATTTTAACCCTCTATATGGTGGCCTAGTAGAATAGAGTGACTTTCTGAATTTTGGCCTTGCTCCTTGGACATGGAGCAAACCGGGGGGCTTCTCATATGTTTTTTGGAGAAAGGAGAAAATAGTCTTTTGTACATTTAGTGACCTAAGTTATTATTGTTTTTTTCCCATCTAATAACCTCTATTCTAAGAATTTTGCAACTAATTAACCACCTTCAGCCAACCACACTAGAATATTCCAGGTATATTACAACATCATAAAATTTAATAATATTGCACAACAATATTTATCAATCATCTAATATAAATCTAACTTTTCGAGTAAATATTTTAATAATTGAATCTCTAGAAATATAATTTAATTACAATATTTTTTCTTCAGGTTTTGCAGAGTAGAGTACAATATATTTGTGAACAAAAAATGAAGGATATGTGTGTGCCATATGATACATGTATTTTGTTATGCAAATGATAATTTCATTATATTAAACGGATTTTGACAAAGGAGACATATTCCATTGCTTCCACACGAACAATTACGATAACTTAAAAAAGCATTACATATGATTCATGCTCTGCATTCACAAACTTACAACTTATGATTAAGTTGTACTTATTAAAATAGTATATCAAAGAATAACAATAGTACATGCGAATGCTTATTAATACACATATGGATTGATAAGTTATCAATCCAGGTGACAATGTCCATGATCAACTTCGCAAAGAATCGCAACCTACAAAAGATGGCAAACGGTGTCCCCGGGTACAAGCAACATCTTCACATGCGACTTGGAGTAGCTTTCTTGGCGACAATATTGCCGACGTCGTTCTCTATGAGCTTCTACCACCGCAACCGCTGCAACGAATGTACAACATCATATATATATATATATATATATATATATTTATGTGTGTGTGTGTGTTTTATCATGTTTTTCTGACTAAAAATCAATTAAATATACACAAACATGTGTTTGTGTCGAGAGAATGAAAGATTAGTTACCAAGCAAAAAGTAGAACGAAGAAACCCAACTTGTTAACTGTGGATGATTGAATAGTTTTCCCCATCTTCTTTCAAGATTATGTTTACTTTTTATGTGTTTGAGTACTTGATTCAATGAAGTATGTGCCATATTTATAGATGAAATTTATTGGTCACATGAATACTAATTAATTTGTACTAATTAATATAATATTAACAAGATGTAATCATGCACAAAGATATGATTTGTTTTAATAATGTATACTAATTTAGTCAATTGATATCGTAATGGAAGGCATGTTGGTTGGGCCAAAACAAAAAAGTGAATGATAAAAGAATATATTTCCAACTCAAAACAATAAATGAAATGAAAAAAAAAAAAAAATTGAAGAAATAAAAAAAAAAGAATAGACCACAAATACAAATATTGTACAGTGGAGTTGCACGTAACTGTATATAAATAATGAAATTATGATATCGAATAATTTTCCTAGGTTAATTAGAACTCAAATACCGGATAGCTTTGATAACATTAAATGTTTTCTAGAAAGTTCTTCATTCTCAATTTTTTAGGAAAAACACTCCCATATTGTTTAATTTTCAATCTTCTTAACTCTATTATTTTAGACTTTAGTAATTGACATATTTTGTCAAAGGTGCAGAGATATCTTTCGATGAAGATATCCTGGCGTCGACATCAAGTTGCTTGTGAAGAGGCCAAGTAATTAAAGAATTCTTATTTTGTTGGAGACATTTTTCTTGAGTATTTGGGATAGTTTAGAATTCCTTTTATTACACGTGTTAATATAATTATCATCCATCTTGAAAACTTGTCCAAACTAATAGATGTATCAGCCTGGGAGTTCTTATTTTTATAGGACGGGAACTTTACATGTTATATATTTTTACGCCTTTTAGAAGAGATAGTGAGTACAGACGCTTTGATATACACAAGAAAAAGGTTCTGGATGCTTTTTGTTATTTTTCCGAAAGTTATTAATGCGAGTTTTCTTCAAGAAAAGCTTGAGTATTATTATTGATAATAACATTCTAAGGTTGTTTTTATCGATACACGATACTTTCTTCTGAACAAAAAGGTGAACCTTTGGAAGAAGACAATATGTTGTTTGGAGGAATCTATTGGTGGATGGAGTTCATCTAAGCGTATTACCATAAAAATGATTTCAAAATGAACGTAAGACGAGTTCAAGAATGGTGACATTTCAAAGAGGGAGTCTCGTAATTGTTTAAGTCCAATTGTTGTACTTTGTAACATTTATTATTAGTGGAATTATTTTTCTCTGTGTGTGGCCTCATGGAGTGGGATTAGTTAATTCAAACCACGTTAATATCGTTGTATTATTTAATTTCCATTGTGCAAAATTACTGGACTAAATCTAATAATTTGGCACCAATTTATAACTAATCCCATTTAAGTATTTCTAGAAATGAATATACTTGCAAATGGATCATAATACATATTGCAAACTTTATTCCTTCAATCATTTTAATTGAACAGTTATTTGTCCACTACCATTGTCCACAAGAATATGCTTGAGGATTGTTTGTTAAAGAAGATCAAATAATTATTTACAAAAATATACATAAGGATTATTGTTTACTTTACTTACATATATACGTTTTACAAAGTTCATATTTTAGTTAAATAATTATTTGTCAACTATCACTTGTCTCTTGTGAATAATATACTTGGGAGTTGTTGTTTTAAAAAGAAAATATTATGATAATAATACATTTGTTCTTATTTATTGGTTGTCTTATGGTGTACACCAATTATCATGTCACTTCAACTCCGCCAAAAGCTATTTAAAAATAACAATTTTATTCCTTTAACTTTGTCCGATGCTATTGTTGGTATGAATGGCTCAAAGAATAATAACTTAAATGATTTATATTTTAATGGTATATTTTTAAAATATTATCTATATATAAAGATATTTATATTATGTTATAAAAACGTATCGTAATCACTTGGGGTAACAACAATTCAACTAGCATGATGAACTTTTTGCGAGTTTGGTACGTGATTTCTTTTCTTGGTAACTCAACATCTAAACTTTGTGGGATTGTAATAATGGAATCTTAGGCATCCTTGCGGTGGATATGTCATTGAGATGTCATATATTGTATAACATACTAATATAATACATAAAATAATAATATACTAATTTCGAAACTATTATCCTAATGGAAGTTATGCCTAATGGGGAAAAAAATTGAATAATGAACGCTCATATTTGTCCCTCTAAAAACCACAAAAGATAATTAAAAATGAATAAAAACAGAAATTTAGAAAGATATACCGTAAATATAAATATTGTGCGGAGGAATTTCATTCTAACTATATAAAAATAAAAAAAAATATGATTCTGAATATTTTCTCTGGGTTAATGAGACTCAAATATAGGATAGTTTCGACAACATTGAATTTCATCAGAAAAGTTCTTCGTTTAAAAATTATTCTTGATAAACTTCCCAACATGGGTTGCATTACAATCTCGTGACCAATATTTCTAGCATTGAATATACACTTATTAGATTTTTGTGTAAATATAAAAATATATTATGATTATTTAAGTTTTTCATTGAAATGATTTTGAATTATTGTGTTCGAAGTATGAAAAGACTTGAACTAGATTCAGGACGAGTTTATACACCAAACATCGTGTCCTTCTACCTATCAAATGTCGTTTATATATACAAAAACATTATTCATTTAATTTTGTCAACTATCATTATCCGTATAAATTGTTCAAAGAATTTGGAACTTGTATGATTTTTATTTCAATAGAATCGTTTTGAGTGTTATCTATATATAAATACATACATTTTTCTTTAAATATTTATCAATCATCATCCTGGGGATAAATTAATTTGCAACTTATAGTATGACCCTTTTAAAAAATTTATTTTATTCGAATGGTTTTTTGTACCTATTGTTGTCTATAAGAATATGCTCAACGAGTATTATTTACTTATATATTAAATTCATATATTATTTTCCAAAGTGCCTACCATATTCTTTTTAATTAAATATTAATTGGTCAACTACAATAGTCTCCTTTAAGATAATATACTTGGGGTTGTTGAAAACAAAATTATATAATTGATAGTGATACAATTGTTATTATTTAGTTATTGTCCTATGGTGTACACCAATAACTTTTGCCCCTTCAACCTGCCTAAAGCTATTCAAATTTATTCTTTTAACTTTATCTAATATCCTCCTGTCTCTATGCATGGTTCAAAAAATTGTATAATTTTCATTATTAGTGGAATATTTTTTAATGTTAATTGTATAGATATATATTATTTTTATTAAATTCTTATCAATAACCATTTGGCAATAAAAAATTTTGCAACATGTCATAGGGGAGAAGTCGCGCGAGGTCGAGGGAGGAAGAGAAAAAGAAGCGACTATTTCACCGTCCGTAATAACCACGTTTTCGCCCCTTTTCAAGGAGATTACTAATTATTTTTATAAAAACAAAAATCACTATATTGAGTCATTGATAAAGATAAAAAAATAGACTAGAATGACATTTGAGCTCAATGTAAAACTATATTCTATAGAATCAACAAAGCCGAGAAAATAATTAATTGCGGGATGATATGTATTTTGTTTTAAGGTTGATTTTTTTTTGGACATTTAATAATAATTGAGAATTCAGAACATAATACATGTATCAACTCTAGTAAGGAACAAGAATTATATATTTTTTGACCCGTTGTGTGCTGGCCAGGGGTAGTAGGGTGGCCTTCGGAATTTTGGTCTTGGTCGTCGGACATGGAACAAATTGGTGGGGCTTCTCATATATTTTTGGAGAAAAAATGAATTTGGTTTTGTACATTTAGCAACCTAAAATAATAATAATAATAATAATAATATTATTGTTATTATTATTATTTGTTGTTGTTGTTGTTGTTGTTGTGTTTTAAGTATGAAAAGACTTCAACTAGATTCAGACGAGTTTATACATAGTCTTTCTACTGTCAAATGTCGTTTATATATTAAAAAATTATTAGAACTTGTATGATTTTTATTTAGGACGAGTTTATACAGAGTCTTTCATTTTGTCAAATATCATCATCCGTATAAATTGTTCAAATAATTTAGAACTTGTATGATTTTTATTCCAATAGAATCATTTTGAATGTTATCTATATATAGATACTTACGTTTTTCGTTAAATATTTATCAATCATCGTTTGGGGATAAATTAATTTGCAACTTATAGTATGACCCTTTTAAAAAAGTTTTTATTTGAATTATTTTTGTAACTAAATTTTGTCTACAAGAATATGCTCAAGGAATATTGTTTACTTATATATTATAAACATGTATTATTTTCAAATTAAGTACTTACCATGTTCTCTTTAATTAAATAATAATTTGTCAACTACATTTATTTTTTGTAGATAATATGCTTGGGGTTGTTGGTTTAAATAAAAATATATACTGATAGTGATACATTTGTTATTATTTAGTTGTTGTCCTATGGTATACACCTTTGATCTTGTCCCTTCAATCTGCCAAAAGCTATTCCAATTTATTCCTTTAACTTTAACTAATATCCTCCTCTCCATGCATGGTTCAAAGAATTGTATAATTTTCATTATTAGTGGAATAATTTTTTAATATTAATTGTATATATATATATTATTTTTACTAAATTCTTATCAATAATCATTTGGCAATAAAGAATTTGCAACATGTCATATGCCCTTTTCAAGGAGGTTACTCAATTGTTTTTCAAACACAAAAACACTATATTGAGTCATTGATAAATTTAAATAAGATAGACTAGAATGACATTTGAGCTCAATGTAAAACTATATTCAATAGAATCAACAAAGCCGAGAAAAAAATTAATTAACGATATGAATTTTGTTTTAAGGTTGAATTTTTTTCATATTTAATAATAATTGAGAATTGAACATAATACATGTATCGGCTCACGTAAGGATCAAGAATTTTATATTTTGTGACCCGTTGTGTGGTGGCCGGTGTCACGCCCCAAACGTGACGCGACAACGATCAATCACTTAAACAAAATAAATCAACATTCTAAACCAAAGATACAAAACTCCAAGTAAAATAGAGTCTAATGCGGTGGAATTAGAATAAACACGAGTACAAATTACATCTTAAAGTCGGCGGTGTCCGAAAAACAACCCAAAAGATTATCTCGAATTAACTTACAGTCCAACAAAAAAATGAAGGAGTCCAACAACAAATAAAAGTAAAAGGAAATGTCGCTCCATCATTAGGGATTCAATCTGCGATGAGTTCGATGTCTTCAGCGAACTCTTCATCTAAAGGTTAGAAAACAGGAGGGAATGAGACAAAATCTCGGTGGATGGGGTGATCGTGTGCAAGTGTGGCGATATAAATAGTTAATGCGAGAAAACGGTTGTATGAAAACGCGTGAGGTATGATGCATGTGTTCACACATAGTCCACAAGCGTCGTGATAAATATATTAAGTAATATACTTATACGATTTAAGAAAATGCGATTCGTGGTCACGCAGGCATTATGGTTCAAGCAAGACATGGGGATTGCGTACTGATGTGTAGCGCCAATCCTATACAAGACAATTAGTGGTTGCGTACTGAAGTGTAGCGCCAACCCATGCATTACAAGTAGCGGTTGCGTACTGAAGTGTAAGCGCCAACCAAACGTTCCGTTCAACTCCGGAATCGTGTGGATCGACAATGATTCCTTTGTTCTTCCTTGTAATCCCGTTCATGATGGTCCAAGACCTGTCACCTTATTGCTCCATAGGCAAAGACAAAATCCACGTTGGAGCTAGCAAGGCTCGGATTCGTCATAATCATGATTATACCTCAAGTACTACGACCCGCTTCCCTTGGACAAACTCCGTCCCTCAGTTGCGGGATTAGGACGATGGGGCCGGAAGAGTGGAATAGCAGCCGAGCTGCCCGGTTCCATCCCGACATATCCATTCCGATCGTGAGCTCGACACACCAAGTTGACTCGGCATAAATTAAATACACGTTCGGGTAGTCAACCAGCAATCAGTATATTGATTCTGAAGCGATTCATAAAAAGTTTTTGAAAATTTGCGTAAAGTAATTATGGCGTTGGTGGAGTTATTTGGATGAAGATGATTATCGGGAGGATAAGCAATCTTCGATATCTTGAAAGATTAGGTGGAACATAAGTCCGTTATAGATTCAAATCGCAACACGAGGAAGTCGCCCATGATCGGGTTTTTAATCGGTCAAGACGATCCGATAAGTCAAGTAGTTTTTGAGAAAATAAAATATTTTAATTAATAATTAAAGTCAGAGGGTCCAGGGCTGTTTTAGTAAATGAAAAATAATTTAAGTTAGGTCCTTGATAAAAAGAAAAATTAACAATTAGCCCCGTTTTGTAAAAAACAATACTTTTGGGGTTAAAAATTGAATAAATAAATATCCCGACCTTGAAAAATTATGAGGTCAGTTCCTAAAATCTCTAAATTGTTCAGAGATTCAGGTTTTTAAAGTTTTGAGGTCGAGTTTTTATAAAATTCTCACATTGGCCCCAAATATGTTAAAATTGTCATTTCGGGCCTTAAGTTTAAAATAATCGGAACTCACAAACCGGGAGGGATTTTAATGTGATTACAGTTGGAAAATGTCACTAAGGTTAATAGGATATTGGGACAAAAGCAGTTTTAAAAGAAATAAGTTTAGGTCCCTTAACTTTTAAAAATCTCATTTTTGTCCGTTTTGAAATAATTGCCTTTAAGGCTTTTAGGGGTCCAATTGTTATGAAATTTGAACCTTGGGTCTAAGATATAATTATGTTATAGTTAAATTAGTATTTCCAGGTGCATGGACTGCATAAGTCCTGGAAATTGTATTTTGGTCCTCAAGTTTAATCTTTTACAATTTGGTCCCTCAAATTTTATAAAATTACTTTCCAAGCTCTAAACACTTGGATTTTTGGAATACACTTAAAATATGTTATTTCCAGTCCCTTAAGAGTTAAAATTTCAAATTTTAAAATTAGGTCTGGTACAGTTTCGAAAATTGCAAAATAGCCCTTAAACTTCTAGAATTTTACAATCTAGTCCTTGGGCTTTTAAGGGTTGATTTTATTTATCTAAAAACTCTTAAAACTTTATTAAAATGTCAAAACATAATTTTTGAACTTGAGTTCAGTCCCAAAAATCGAAAATTACAGAGGGGTCCCTTAAGTTTTATTTTCTTGCAATTAAGTCCACCAACTTTCCATTTTTGCATTTTAAGTCCAAAAGTTGAAATTTAATCAATTATGCTCGACTTGTCCAGGTTATAAATCATTCAAAACATAGATTTCAAGAGTCATACACATACATATCCTTCTCATACAAAATATCATCAAGTATAACAATAAAATGTACATGTATGCCCTATTTTTTCGATAAATCGCATTTTTGAGCAACACTTTAGAATTTTTCCAACTTGATACAAGAAAATATCATGCAATACATAATATATATCTCAAGTGCTCAAAATCAAAATACTACATGCATTTTTAAGTAAAACACCTAGAAGTTGAAATGATTTTTCCACCCACCTCGTAGTAGTTTCTCGGGTTGATCTAAATGTAGTCTCAAAAATTGAAATTTTCCTTCAAGCCTCTAACCTCAACTTGAGATGATGTAGGTCAGCCCCTAAACTCCAAAAATTCATATTCTTGAGTCAAAATGTAATTCTTCATGTTATCAAGAGGAAAATACTAAAACTATAATTTTCTCACCTTAATAATGTGTAGTCTTGAATTTCCTCTTCAAGCTTGTAGTCAAATCTAAGTCTCTAATTCTTCAAGAAATTCCTCTGGGATTACCTCAATAAGGAAATATTCACTAAGGTTAGAATATAGAGGAGGAGTTTAGAATTTAAGAATATGAGATGGAGATGAAAACAAGAAATTCCTCTTACCTTTTTTTTTTTTTTGTGAGGAGGTATCGTAGTGGAGAGTAATTATGGAGAGGAATTTTTTTTTTTGTTCAAGTGAGGATGTTGGAATATTGTAAGTGATAGAATGGAAAAATGAGGCAAATTCCCCCTCAAATTAGATTGGTGAAAGCATGGTTGTAGGATTGATTTGTTTTTTTTTTTTTTCTTTTCCTTGTCTTTTGGTGTTTGTTTATGCAATGGGTAGGGATTGTAGATAAAAACAACTAATGATTCCTTTCCTACATGTGCTATGGCCGAAAGCAAAGGAGGAGTGGAAGAATTGAATTGTTTTTTTCTTTACTTTGTTAAAGTTAAGAATATTAAATGAAGTGGTGTAATAAACAAAATAAAAGTTGAATGTTTCCTTATCTTGTTTCTCCCCATTGTGGACGTCAACAATTCCTTTCTTTTTTTTTTTTGTTTTTGTTTTTGTTTTTTTTTTATACTCATAATATATCTTATTGGGAGATACAAAATAGAAATATAATAATAATAAAAGAGTTAATTTTTGCATTTTTTGAAATAAGACATAAGATGGTAAAATTTTGTTTTCTTTTCTTTTATAAAATTTGAGAAAATAAAATGTATTGGTATTCATAAATAATTATTTGGAAGTTTTAAAATTAAGGATGTAAAATATCAAAGGTGTATTTCAAAAGAAATAAATTGGAAGTTGGTTGAAAATGTATTATAGAATAAAGTGAAATATTTGAATAGGGATTGGAATATACTCCTAATTTATCGAGGGTCCAATATTTCTAAAGTCGTAGCCAATCGATCAAGTATTAATACTATAGGAGAATATAAAATTTCTAAGCTCAAAAATGCAAAATGCGTAATTGGCGTTGGAAGAAATAAATAATAGTAGAGTCGCGTATCATTAATAATAGGTTTGTGATACATAGCCGAATAAATAATCACTACATAACACAAGATTCACGTTGTTAAAATCCGGGCCTCACACAGGGGGAGTAGGGTGATCTTCCGAATTTTGGCCAGGGGGAGTAGGGTGGCCTTCTGAATTTTGGCCTTGGTCGTCGGACATGGAACAAATTGGTGGGGCTTCTTATATGTTTTTTTGGGGAAAGGATGAATTAGGGTTTTGTACATTTAGCGACCTAAAATATTATTTTCTTATTATTATTATTATTATTATTATTATTATTATTATTATTGTGTTTTATGTATGGAAAAACTTCAACTAGATTCAAGACGAGTTTATACACCAAACATCGTGTCCTTCTACCTGTCAAATGTCGGTTATATATATAAAAAAACATTATTCTCTTAATTTTGTCAATTATCATTATCCATATAAATTATTCAAAGAATTTAGAACTTGTCTGATTTTTATTTCAATAGAATCATTTTGAATGTTATCTATATATAGATATTTACGTTTTTATTTAAATATTTATTAATCATCATTTGGGGATAAATTAATTTGCAATGTACAGTATGCCCTTTTTAAAAAAATTATTTTATTTGAATGATTTGTTTTGTAACCAAATGTTGGCTACAATAATATGCTCAAGGAATATTGTTTACTTATATATTATACACATATATTGTTTTCAAATTAAGTACTTATCATATAATAATTTGTCAACTACAATTATTTTCTCAGTAGATAACATGCTTGGGGTTGTTGGTTTAAACAAAATTATATACTTGATAGTGATACATTTGTTAGTATTTAGTTGTTGTCCTATGGTATACACCAATGATCTTGCCCCTTCAACGTGCCAAAAGCTATTCAAATTTATTCTTTGAACTTTATCTACTATCCTCCTTTCTATGCATGGTTCAAAGAATTGTGTGTTAATTGTATAGATATATGTGTTAATTTTTCTAAAATCTTATCAATAATCATTTGGCAATAAAGTAATTTGCAACATGTAATGTGGCCCTTTTTAGGAGGTTACTCAAATTTTTCTTTAAAAAAATCACGAGTATTGAGTTATTGATAAAGATCAAAAACTGGAGAAGAATGACATTTGAGCATAATTTAAAACTATATTCTATAGAATCAACAAAGCAGAAAAAATTAATTGCGAGATGATATGAATACTTTTAAGGTTGAATTTCTTTTCGAAATTTAATAATAATTAAGAATTCATAACATAATACATGTATAGACTCTGTTAAGGATCAAGAATCATTTATATTTTTGGCCCGTCGTGCGGTGGCCAGGGGGAGTAAGGTGGCCTTCTAAATTTTGGCTTTGGTCCCGGATATGGAACAAATTGGTGGGGCTTTTTATATATTTTTGGAGAAAGGATGAATTAGTCTTTTTTATATTTATTATTATTAGTAGTAGTATTTGGCATGTAACAACCTATTTCTATGGATTTTGCAACTAATTAATCACCTCCCGCCAACCACACTAGAATATTCCAGTTATATTATAACATGATAATATTTAATAATATTGCACCACAATTTTTATCAATCATCTAATATATATCTCAACTTTTCGAGTAGTTTTTTCATAATTGAATCTCAAGAAATATAATAGATTTCCAATTTTTTTCTTCAAGTTTTATTATCATCGTCTCTATGAATGGTTCAAATAATTTAGAACTTGTATGATTTTTATTATTAGTGAAAAGTTTTTTGAATATTAGCAAAGATAGATATCCATATTATTTACTAACAAACTTATCAATAATCATTTGGGGATAAAAAAATTGCAACAATGAAACAACATTTTTACGAGTTTGATACTCAACATCTAAACTTGACCGTAGTTATTGCTTACAATATCTTTCCCTTCCAAAATGTGATTTGATGCTGGAGCTGTATGTTGACAATTGGACAAATCATGATATATGATCAGTAGTTAAAAATGTGTAAGTGATAAGCAATAACAATAATTAGTGATTCGATTGGTTTTTTTTAATAATAAGTAGAAGTGATTGGCGGAACAAAAAAGTGAAACTAGGTGAATAATGTATTCTAAAAAAATTCACAAGTAGTTGTATTCTGACGAAAAAATATTTCTGTATCTGAACGAAAATGAGATTTTCTGATATCCAATCGCAATCGTTACTCTCTCATTACATATATATTTAGTATTGTTTAGACCCTTATGAACCTCTTTGTTTAGACCAGGTCTAAGAAAGCGTGATACTTCTTTGCCAACTTACTTCACCAATTTCTTGTTTTTGTTCAACTTTTTGAGCCTCCACATCCATGAACTCGACACCCATTTTTTCTCGCTGCGACATGTTTGCACTACATGTAAGTGGAAAAATAGTTTGGAAAATAGCTGACTTCTACGTCTTTCTTTTCCAAATAGAGACTGAAAGAAGCTTCTATTTATAGGCCTTGGAGGAGAATAGCAATCGTAACCATTAAAAACAGCAGGGTCATCGAAAATTCATTTACGGAACAATAATTCAAATGGAAACAACAGCAAAGAATGCATCTGCTGAGCATAGAGATCAAGTACAGTATCAAATTAACAAAAGATGATTGGCCAACAAGAACAACTTAGATAACATCACATGCTCAACCTAGCTAACAAATTAAGTGGCTCATGTGCATACTCTTCCAAGGTACGCAAGGAGAAAAAATAAAACAGATACACATACTTCAAAAGGCAAAATCAAACACAAAGTAATCTTGTACAAAATATTTTCATTCTCGACCAAATGAAGTGTTCCTTAATACCAAAATAATGTGGAAGTGCAATCTCTTTCAGGGGTGATTGTTTAGTTGTTTTTAAAGGAACCTCCAATGTTAATGATATGTCCTCCTTTGAAAGGCCAATTTGTGGTGATATCCGCAGACACCTATCTTTGTGATTTTTTATCGTCAGAATCAAATCATCTTCCATGGCGCCAAAATGTTCTTGCTCATAGTCCGAAAATTACCCAAGGATAATAGTCGGGACTGAATTCTCTTGAAGTAAAATAAAATTCTGCTTTTTCTCAAAAAAGAAAACATAAAAATATAATTTGAAAAATTAATTATATACATAATATAAGAAAATTACAATTATATAAATAATTACATAATTGTTATTGACTATGAAAAGAAGAAAAATAGATGTATTTTATAACACCCTAAAATGCAATTTGGTTACAAAATGATTTATGATCGTTGAAAAGAAAAGTCTTGTGATTATATGTTCGGGCTTAGTTTCCGCCAAATTAGGTTGAATGTGCAAATTTTTTAAATTATTGAACTAAATTATCAGTTCAAATAATAAAAGGATCAAACAAAGTTTCAAAACATATCATTACAAGCAAAAAAAAAGTAGAAGAAAAGATGGTTTAAGAGATATGGAATATATACAAAATGTTGATTTGGATGGAAAACTCAAAAAAAACATACAAACCATAACTTAATTTTTATTTATTTTTAATTTCTTAAAGAAATCGAGGTAAAAAAATTAAAAAGGGGAGGGTCGGGGCTAGTATCCCATCTCTCGCCATTTATTGGGAACAATCAATCACAATGATATTTAAACTTGCTGGAATGTAAACATCCTCATATGAGAATGAGAATCATAATAATCATCCGAGACGGACTACGAGTCGGACAATGAACCAAAAATAAATAATTTGTTGTAAAATGTAGATTTTCTTGAGTGTCATTCGACATCTTAGTAGTGCGAAATGAAGTGTAGTTTCTCATTGAGCCTTATAACGCAACTATGATATGAAATTACCCAAAAAATGCATTTTGTTTTCACAAATAACAATGTGATTGTATAGAAGAATTGTTTAGAAGAATTGACCATCCTATTTCTAGTTGCGCAAATTATCAAAAAACCAGGACACCAAAAATTGAAGGAAATGGTTGTTCATTAGAGGTGCGATTGGACTAAGAAAAACAGTGTCAATGTTTATTTCCTTTAACAAAATTTTAATTGACAAGAGTAAGGATGTATAACAATTGAAGACCAGTTGTCACTAAATTGAAATAAAAAATAAATATAACAAGGGAAAATCAAGGGACAATCGATCGAGCCAAGAAAGCGGCGATCGACTTTCATGTTAAGTAAACGAGATGAAAACAATCTCGCAATATTTTAGCATTCCTATTTATTTGAATCGCCACACTATCGCACATAATTCAATTTAATTTTCTGAAATAAAATTTAATATAGGACTTATTTAAATTCACATTCATCTAGAAATAGAGTAGTAATTGAAAAAAAACGCTCGATTGAGAGTAATTTATCGACCAAGTCTAGTTATATTTCTATCCAACCAAGGAATCGAGGTAATTGAGTATGCTATAAAGTACAACGTTTTCTATCTTCTTTAGAAACATAAGTTATACCATGTATAAATTATAATACAAAGAACCAACACCAAAGCACATGCATAAGTTCTATCAACAAGCTCCTCCCATACCTTGAGATATATAACTCAATGATTTTTCCAAATGAAACACTCTTGGGCCATCGCTTCGTACATATCGAATCTTAAGCTCCTCCCATACCTCTTGTGTTGTGTTAAAATATAACAAGCTTTGACGAATGTCTATTGATATAGAGTTTAGTATCCAAGATAACACTAAATTGTTTGCACTGGTGCCAAAAAGAAAATAAAATCAAGGAAGAACTAGGAGGAACATGAATTGAGCCATCAACCAAACCTGTTTTATTCTTCACATTAAGGGCCATCAAGATCGAGCGGCTCCAAGAAACATAGTTCTCACCATTGAATTGTTCGTAAACAATTACGGCACCGTGATTATCACTTGGATGAAGGAAATAAGGTGATGTAAAATCATCAGCAGGATTGGAAGAAGGCCTGATGCTTGTAGTATTGATCGTGTCTTCAGTTGAAGCCATTGAAGATCAATAAGAAATCTTGATCGAACAGTAGCAACAAGAAATCTTGATAGAAAATGAGAGAAGATCTTGGCGAAATTGTGCGCGGTGGTGGTGATGAAATTTTACCCTAAACTGATACCGTGTTGAAATGATGAATCAAGAATTAAAGAATACTATTCGAATTTCACAAAAGAATTGAAGAGGATGAACTTTCATTATCAACCATCTATTTACAATATGTGATCTATGGTATAGAATGTAACTAACTTAACTAACTTTAACTATCATAACTAACATGATGGTTAGGTGTTTGTTCTTGATCCTTGACACACATTGCCGTAATAATTGAGGAAACAAAAAATTTGGAGGAGATGACTATTGATCAATTATTGGGGTCATTACAAGCATATGAAGAAAAACATAAAAAGAAGCAATATATTGTAGAACAACTTTTTAAAATGCAAGTGAAGGATAAAGAAGAAAGCATGGACAATGAATGAGGTCAACATGGAAGAGGTCGTGTCAAGGGCGAGGTCGTGGTCGTTGAAGTGCATGAGGAGGTTTCAACAATAATGAAGATAGAAGAGAATACCCAATCAGTGGACGTGAGAGAAGCAATCCTAGAATGAGGTATGAAAAATCACAAACAAAGTGTTATAATTGTCAAAAATTTGGAAATTATGCTTCCGAGTGTAGAGCTCCCAAAACCAAGGTTGAAGAAAATGCCCCTATGTGGAAAATAAAAGCGAAGAAGATGCCAATTTTGTTACTAGCATACAAGGGCGGTGATGGAAGACCAGACAACACTTGGTACCTCGATACTGGTGCAACCAACCATATGTGTGGAAGAAGAAGCATGTTTGTGGAGCTTGATGAATCGGTGAGTGGCAATGTTTCTTTTGGAGTTGAGTCTAAAGTTCCAAAGGAAAAGGTAAAATTCTAATCCGCTTGGAGAATGGAAGTCATCAATTTATTTCTAATGTCTATTACGTTCCAAATATGAAAAGTAATATCTTGAGTTTGGGACAACTCTTAGAGAAAGGCTATGACATTCACATGAAGGATCGTAGTCTTTCTATAAGAGATGATAGAAATAATTTAATCACTAAAGTGCCAATATCTAGAAACAGAATGTTCTTATTAAATATCGAGAATGATATAGCAAAATGTCTCAAAGCTTGCTACAAAGATATATCTTGGCTTTGGCATCTACGACTTGGGCACTTAAATTTTGGCGGATTAGAATTACTATCAAAGAAAGAAATGGTGAGAGGATTACCTTCCATCAATCATCCCGATCAACTATGCGAAGGATGTCTATTGGAAAAACAATTCAAAAAGAGTTTTCCAAAGGAATTAAGCTCGAGATCACGAAGCCACCGGAGCTCATACACGGTGATGTTTGTGGACCAATCAAGCTAAGTTCTCTCGGTAAAAATAATTATTTCCTCCTCTTTATTGATGATTTCTCTAGAAAGACTTGGGTATATTTTTTGAAACAAGTCCGAAGTATTCAAACCATTCAAGAAGTTCAAAGCTATGATGGAAAGCGAAAGTGGACACAAAATCAAAGCAATGAGATCGGATCAAGGAGGAAAATTCACATATAAGGAGTTCCAATAATTTTGCGAAGCAAATGGAATCCGGCGTCCATTGACAGTCCCAAGATCCCCAAAAAATGGCGTAGGCGAGAGAAAGAATATAACAATTCTTGAAATGGCAAGGTGCATGCTCAAAAGCAAAAAGCGCCAAAGGAGTTTTGGGTCAATTTGAAGCGATGGCGTGTGCGGTGTACTGTCAAATCGCTCACCAACCAAAAGTGTGTGGGGAAAAACACCACAAGAAGCTTGGAGTGGAAGAAAACCAGGTATCTCTTATCTAAAAGTATTCGGAAGCAAAGCATATGTACACGTGCCTGGCGAGAGAAGAAGTAAGAATGATGACAAAAGCGAGGCATTCATCTTCATCGGTGTGACTCAAACTCTAAAGGTTATAAGTTATATAATCCAAATACTAAGAAGCTTGTGATAAGTCGTGATGTAGAATTTGATGAAGA
This sequence comes from Rehmannia glutinosa, assembly GCA_016081115.2. Classification (NCBI taxonomy): domain Eukaryota; kingdom Viridiplantae; phylum Streptophyta; class Magnoliopsida; order Lamiales; family Orobanchaceae; genus Rehmannia; species Rehmannia glutinosa. The sequence continues at coordinate 251,862 of JABTTQ020001786.1, read as the reverse complement.
ATCAAATTGGGATTTTGGCTCCCAAAACAACTTCAATTTCTTTCCGGATTTTGAAGAAAATGAGACGAGACCGTCGAGCCAACAATAGAAGTTCAAAAGAGCCAAATCTGTTGGGAAATTTATTGTTTAGATTTTGATGAATGCCATGTAAAATTTAGAATAGGAAGTTGGCACCCCATTTTTGTTGTAAACGCATTGTAATAAACAGGGCTGGTCAAGGCGAGTTAAGTCGGCTATGCCTAAACATGCAAGAAGACAATCGGAGACTAGAAGGAAGACTCACATTGCGAGGCAAATTGAGTTTGGCAAAGAAGAGAAGACGGAACTCGATCAAGGTGCGGTGAGATGCACCAGTAAAGCATCACAAGTCAACTCAAGATAGCCAAGTCTCTAGTGAAGTGAAAGAAGAGTCATCCATGATTGGAAGTTGACTCTAAGTCACCTGGGGAAAGCAAGGAAATGCGGTCAAGTCGAGATAATCGAAAGAGATCCATTTGCCGAAAATCAAGAGAATTACTTAATCAAGTAATATCTCCATGCTACCTTTCTCGAAGTGCTCGGAACTCGAAAGGCAAGAACAATTCATACGAGGAAGTGGCAATTTCAAGGATCGCAACAAGACAAGCCAACGACCTCAAGTGACTTTCAAAAATAAGCCTATCTCTTCAACGGGCAGATTTTTGAAAGATCACTATAAAAGGCTGAGGAATGACTGAGAAAAATACCTTGATTACCCAAACCACGAACATTCAAGCTAACATCGAACTATAATCAAAATGTTCTCAAAAATCATTCAAGATTAATCCTCAAGCCTACACTACGAAGAAAATCAATCCAACACTCACCGTGAAGGAAAGATAACTTCAATCGGTTGAAGAGGAAACTTTTGAAGAAAAGGGGTCTACATTCCACGGAGGATTGTAGAAAGGTTCAAGGTCGAACCGTCTCAAGTTTTGGAGGGCTTCGTAATCAAATCCAAAGAGCTTGAGCAAGTGAGTCAGTAGTAGCAAGGCAAATGCCCTGTGAAGAAGGCCCCGAGTCGTGCGAGAAGCGGTGAGTGACCAAGGCATCTCGGGGCCGAGTCCCAAAGGATCAAGTCACCGTGTGATCAAGACTTGTATCCGGACTGTTACCACTCAGATCTTGATCAATACCTTGTGGATTCCTCCGGGAGTTGGAGAAGAGAGGAGTAGAAGAATTACCCCATCTTGAACCTCTATAAAATCTTATCGTGTCATTTACATTTCAAAGACTTTAATTCCTGCATCTTATTTGTTTAACTCTGTGATAAATTTGCTATCCACTTGATAATCTCTAAGTACTAAAACCAAGCATTAAATCATAACTAAACCAAATTTAAGGGTGTTAAGTCTTCCCATTTGAAAACAAACTGCGATTGAGCTAATTCGATCTTAACAATGAGTTATTCTATCAACGGCTCGATCAGTCCGCATTGAGTGACTAACTCTCTGATTAACTAAATTGGTTGTCCACCAAGGACACAACTGTGTAGTATCAACTCTGAACTTTAAAAAGGACTAAATCGAAAAGTTGGTAAGGTTTATTCAACCCCCTTCTAAACCTTACACTCACACCCCTTGGGACCTACAAGTGGTATCGGGCGGTTGGTTGGTTCATTGAGCCTTCCGCACTGGTTACTGAACTAGATCTCCAAATTTTTCAAAGTCTGTTTTAGTACTTAAGTTTTCAAAACTCCTTTTATCATTAAAAGTTATTATCATGGAAGCAAATTTGACACGCATCCCTATGTTCACAATTGAAGAATTTGATGATTGGAATATTCGTATGCGGAGCTCATCTATCAACATTACATGATGAGATGTGGATAGTGATAGAGGATGGGCCACTGCAAATTTTAAAAGAACACAATTGTAAGAAGAGTCTGCGGTGAAGGTGAAGAGGATGTTGCTCTAGACCCGACTATGGTTGAAAAACCAAGAACTGAATAGACAAATGATGACAGAAAAATATACAACCTGGACAATGTGGCCAAGGACATCCTTTACAAAACCTTGGACAAAGCCATGTTCAATAAAGTCAAATCATGCAAAACGGCTAAAGAAATGCAGGGACAAGCTAACATTGATTTGTGAAGGCTCGGAGCAAATCAAGGAAAATAAATTATCGGTGGTATGTCTGAGAAATTTGAAAATTTCAAAATGATCGCAGGAGAGAACCTGGATCAACCGGATCTTTGGTTCACGAAATTACCAACGAGATATCTCGCACTTGGAAAGGAATATACACGAAGGAAATGTGTATGAAGATCTAAAAAGTCTCCCAAATTGAATGGGAAATGAAGGTCATGGCACTAAGACATTCCATGGACCTATCGAAGACATCAAACCATGAGCTATTCTCGGATCTCAAAGCCTACAATTTGAGTGAGAAGAAAAGACCAGGAAAGAGACAAAGTACCCAAAACAACTCGCTCTAATTGTTAAGGATGACAAGAGAGCCGAGGTCAAATAAGTCATTAACCCAGAGAAATAGCCCGATGGTTAAAAGGTTCAACAAGTTCTTCAATAAGAACTACTAGAGAGGCAAGGGCGAATCCTCCGAAGACACTCGGCTCCCTCCAAGTCAAGGAAGATAGGCCAACCAAGAGAACAGATCATCAAAAGTTGAATATCAAAGGGCTGACAATCCAAGAATGGAAAGAGTGATCAAAAGGTTGAATATTTATCTTTGGGCCCGTAGGCAACCAGGTCACTATGCCATTGATTGCCCATATCCTGTAGTCAACAAATACATGAATGAAGAAGAAAGAAAGGTCTTGAGAGAAAGAAGACAAGAAAGAAAAGAAAAAGCAATGTTGGGCTGCGAGACTCTTTGAAACAAACTAAGTCAAGAGACATAGTTGATTGAGTAGTGAAGCTGACTACTCAAGTGACTCAAGAAGAAGCCCTGATCCGTTTGATGGCCAAGGAATAAGATCAACTCCGACCAAGAAGATGAGGTACACTCTCTAACTCATCAAACTTAGATTCTAGTGATAGTGATCGACACACACACACTTCATCACCCATTGATCTTTATGATTCATTAGGCAAAATGATGAAAGATTTTGAACACATTAAATCCTCACACACACTACTAAATGAGGAAAACAGCCTACTCAAGAGCAAAACTCACAAATTGACTAAGGAGCCGAGTACTCTAAGTCAAATAGCTGATGAGAATGAAAGTTTAAAGACCGAAAATGCAAAGCTAATAGCGAAATAGCTGCTATAGAAAAGAGGAAAATGACCTCCAAAATGTGATTGCCTCATTCACTAAGGCATCTAGATCATTGGATGATCTTATTATGAGTCAAAGAGAATGTGGAGACAAGACATGCTTAGGATTTAGTTCCTCTGTGCTATGTCAAGCTCCAAAAGTGATTTTGAAAAAGGATCTTCAAGCAATGAAGTATCTCAAAAATCCAAAACTCCAAATGGTGCACACATATTTAATCCAAGGCACAATCACAAGCAAACGGCCTTGGTTATAAAGGAAAAGGAAAAAGCTTGACCGATTAAGTGCGTTGAGAGGACAAATGAGAAGAAATTCAAATTGAGTTCCTCAAAGAAACTCCAAACAGAAATACTCTGTAAAGAAGAAACAGAGCTACCAAAAACCCCGGAAGTTCTATAAAAGAAACACATATGATGGGAATGGTAGAAAATATCCAAGCCAAGATGATTGGAATGATGTGAACTATCGGATAGACCTATGGAATATAAGCCCAAATGGCAAAGGCCTAGAACTCAAAGAAAAAGCCATTACAAAGGTATAAGAGCTTTCATCGGCACACATATGCGCCTAGGCACTACACTCGAGATATCACAACTATCCGAAGAAGGCAATTGCTAAAACACACATACACATACGGGGCATACGGACAAAAGAGACAGTTGTATGAACCTAATCCACAACCAATTTGCCAAAATTAATTATGATTATGGCACGATAGATGGCAACCCCTTAGAGTCAAATCATTTGGCTATAGGCTGGTTGGATCATCTTACAATACTAACCCCTCGGGACCCGACAAGTATGGGTACCTAAATCTTAATTTCCTTAATTGCGGGCTCGAGGAACAGCAGTGAGTGCCAAGGAACCTGGTACATGGATAGTGGTATTTTCCGGACACATGACAGAAACAAGAAAAATCTGTCAAAATTCAAGGAAGTCAAAGGAGCAAAAGTCATATTTGGATGAAATGAAGTTCCAGGGAGAAATAAGAGGCATTGGATCCATCAAGAAAAATGGATTAGAAACCTCGGATGTTGCATATGTTGAAGGACTCAACTTCAACTTGCGAGCATCGACCAACTCTGTGACAAGGGTTATAATGTTGGATTTAACACGGGTATATGTCAAATCAAGATCTTGAATCAAATGAAGTTGTGTTGCAAGGATGCGGACAAAAGAACATATATGTCGTGGATTGGTCAAATCGCAACACCAAAGACTTTTGTCTGTTAGCAAAAGCACAATTTGAATCAAGTTGGTCGTGGCACACAGAAGTTGAGTCACCCGAATTTCAAAACAATTAACAAGCTTGCGAGTAATCTTGTGGAAGGACTTCCGGACTCGATATACAAGAAGGAGAGTATATGTGACGCATGTCGAAGGAAAACAAATCAAATCATCGTTCAAAGAAAAGACATGCCCACCTTCAACAAGAATATTGCATCTGCTACATATGGATCTATTTGGTCCAATTGAACCAAGCATAAGTGGGAAGAAATACACCTTGGTGGTAGTAGATGACTACTCAAGATATACATGGACAATATTCATGTGTAAGAAGAAAGAAACTCTCTAAAACTACCACAACTAATGAAGAGGATTCAAAATGAGAAAAGCCAAACCATTATCAAAATAAGATCGAGACAGGGGAACCGAGTTTGTCAATGGTATAATAACTCGATATTGTTCTAGAATTAAGACAAACGAGATCTTAATTTCCAACTACACAATATATTTTTTCCTCAAAATTCTTATGTATTTCTTTATATTTTCTTTATGCTTTGTTAGTTAATTTCACTCGCTTCCATTTAAATACTACGAAACTTATCATTCAACTAAAAATTTTGTAACATTTGAAGTATTTGAAAAATTAAGGAGATGTATTCCTTGTATTGCAGTAAATAATAAATATACTAAAAATTAGAATTTGGGTTTGGGTGTTGTCCCTTGTTTTACACCAAATATTATGTCCTTATACCTGCCAAATGTTGTTAGATATAAAAAAAATAATTTTTAATTTTGTCAACTATCTTTGTCCGTATAAATTGTTCAACGAATTTAGAATTTGTATGATTTTTATTTCAATGGGATCTTTTTTAATGTTATCTTTATATAGATACTTATATTATTCTTAATATATTTATCATTCATCTTGGACAAAGACTTGTATGAGACGGTCTCACGGATCTAAATCCGTGAGACGGATCTATACCCAAGTCCACTATGGCAATTGGAAAAATAAAATGGTGGCAAATTTGTAATTTGTGTGCTTGTGGTACGGAATGCCCATCAACCATGGGCTCTTGTGCGATGCACCATTCCTATTTTCTCCTTTCCCACTTTTTCTTATTTTTTAGCGTTACAATTACCAAAAACAATTAATAGAAAAAAAAAACCGTTTTGGCCCACATCCGGGCATCCCTATTATCTACATGTAGCATATTTGTTGTCTTTATATTTCTTTTAATTCCTTTAACAATAAAAAAACAGCCATGTGGCCAAAAGCTAACAATAAGCTCCTTTTATATTTTATATGAAAAGTAATTTAATGTTCTAAAAAAGTCATTTTGTTTCATATTAAGTATATAAATTAAAATATTTATCACGAGATCTATACAATTTAGAATTTTTAAAATATTTACTATTTACTTTAAAATTGTTACTTTTTACTTTAAAAATATTACTTTCTATTCCTTTTACTCAAAAAATAATGTATTAATTTGTGTTCAAAAGATATTAATTTTTATTAGACAAGTATTACTTACTACATCTTTTATAATGTGATATTTCATTTAAAACTATTACTTTTTACTTGAAAAACTATACTTTTTACTTAAAAATTAGTACTTACTAATCCCTTTTAGAAGTATTGATGTTTATTTGTAAAGTATCATTTTTTTACTCAAAAGTATTACTTTCTATTGTAAATGATTATTTGCTACATCATTTAAAATTTATATATTATTTTCTTTTAAACTATTACTTTTTACTTGAAAAGTAATACTTTTATTTAAAAATTATTACTTATTAATATCTTTAAAAGTATTAATATTTACTTATAAAGTATCATCTTTTACTCTAAAAATATTACTTTTTTACTTAAAAGTATAACTTTTACTTAAAAATTATTAATTACTAATCTCTTTAAAAGTATTAATATTTACTTGTAAAGTATCATCTTTTACTCGAAAAGAATTACTTACTACATCTTTTAAAACTACATATTATTTCCTTTAAAACTATTACTTTTGATTTGAAAAGTAATACTTTTTACTAAAGTGTTATTACTTGCTAATCCATTTAGAAGTATGTAATGTTTATTTGAAAAGTATCAGTTTTTACTTGAAGAGTATTACTTTGTATCGTAAAAATATTCCTTATATACTTTTTTTCTTTACAATATTTATTATTCGGAGTCATTGTCCATTTCTATCATGTTCAACATCATATTTAACAAAGTGTGTCATTTTTTCTTATCAAAAGTATTATACGTTTCTAATTAAAGTTTTACTTCTTTGCTCAAAAGTATTATTTTTTCCTCAAAAATATTACCTTGCTAATTTTGGCAAATTGTTGAATTTTTATTGACGGACAAATTCCCTATTGACCGGAACCCGACATGTCTTACGAGATAGAGATCCGTGATATGGTCTCAAGTGATATTCTCCATATGACAAACACTTTTAAGGCGGATCCTCCATTACCCATGACCCAACTCATATCAAACAGTGGCATTTATGCAAATATAAAATAACGGTGACATTTTTCGTAAATATTAGGCTAAACAATGAGTGTGATGATAATTAAAAAGTATTAATTTTTTCTCAAAAAGTATCTCTTTTAACCTTGAAAAGTATACGTTTTTAAAATAACAAAACCGACATTATTTTGATGAATAAGTCATACTTTTATCAAATATGTATACTTTTCTACAAATAAGTAATACTTTTTAGTTCAACGCGTAATACTTTTTCACTTAAAAATGTAATATTTTACAGTTCAAATACAATACATTTTCATTTAACCTATTAATATTTTTCACTTAAACTTGTAATACTTTTCATCTAAAATGTAATATGTTTTAGTTCACCAAGTAATATTTTTCAATATAACATTTAATATTTTTCATAAGTGGTTTAGAACTATCTTTTTTCTTACTTTTTCTTAAAATTGTTTCAAAAAAATTCAGTTCTAAATCTTGAAATCTCGAGTTTCAAATCTTAAAAAAGTTTACATAGAACAATAAAAATCTCCATTAATGAGTTTTGAACCAACTTTAATATTTATCCGGCCCCACTCATTTCGAACCAACCGCGATAGAGTTTTGAACCACTTTTGGAGCCGGATCGTTCTCGCCTGAATCATTTCATTCAAGGATGTTTACACCGAGCAAGTGGTGGTGAGAGAGGCGATTTTGAGGTGTTGGAGACTACCCTGAAAAAGGATCGAAAGCTAAAAAAATAGAAGGAATGACTTCCCATTATCTCTATTTTCTTTTTCCCCCTGGCAATCTATATTTCTTTGTGCTTTTTGTTAAAAGAACCAACCTATAATTTGTAGGAGATGGGATATAGCGAGTAAGGGCAAACGATTGTATATACATATTTGTGAAGAAGGTGGGAAGGGTGATATGGTGGGAAGAGCGAACACATTTTAACTTTTTTTCTTTTTTGATTTGGGTTTGGATTTGGGTATTAGGGGCTCCGTCTCACGGGTTTGACCCGTGAGACGGTCTCACAAGAGACCCTCTCATCACCTTGTGGGGATAAATTAATTTGCAACATCTATTATGACCCTTTCAAAAAATTATTTTATTCAAATATTAATTTGTGAACTATTATTGACTACAAGAATATGCTTAAGGAATATTGCTTACTTATATATATATTATGTCCAAAGTACTTATCATATTCTTTTTAAATAAAAATAATTTGTCAAATATCATTGTCTCATGTAGACAATATGCTTGGGGTTATTGGTTTAAAACACACACACACACACACACACACACATATATATATATATATATATATATATCGATAATGATACATTTGTTCTTATTTGGTCATTTGTCCTATAGTGTACATCAATCATCTTGCCCTTCAACTCCGCCAAAAGCTTTTTAAATAGTAAAACATTATTCCTTTAACTTTGTCTACTAGCCTCGTCCGTACGAATGGTTCAAAGAATTAAGAACTTGTATGATTTAATGTTATTGTATCGATATCTACATTTTTCACTAAAACTTATCAATAATCATTTGGCGATAATGAATTTTGCAACATGTAATATGGCCCTTTTTGAGTTTGTTACTCAATTTTTTTCTAGGAAACTCAACATCTAAACTTTTTGGGATTATAAAAATACATCTTAGGCCTCCTAAGATGGAGTATACCATGCGAGACGTCATCATGTGCGCAACACGTGAAGGGAAAGTGAAAAATCATGTAAAGTTTGGGTTAAAATAAATATGCTTGGCCATTCTTGAAACTTTCATATATTCATTTTTTCAAAGTACCTATGAATCAACAATCGTTATGTACAAAAATATGCTTGACATTGTTTTTAAACAAAACTTATATGTATATAGAAATGTTTTGATTTTAGTACCTAAACTATGCACTATTTTCACTTTAGGTACCCCACGTTGAATTCGTATCTATTTTGGTACCCGATATTTATCTTTTATTCACTTTTGCTACATTTCATCAAACAATAGTCAATTTCGATTGCCCCATATTTTACTTTTTCATCATTAGTTTTGGCACCCCATGTTTTAGTTATTAATCACTCATGATACGAAATATGACGAAACCGATTACAAAATAAAATTTCGGTACTAAAAATGATTTCCCGAAAGTCGGGTACCAAAAGTGAAAACATAGTATAGTTTATGAACTAAAACCAAAATCATTCCTATGTAAATATATACATTCTTTTCAAATGACTTATCAATAATACTTCATATAAAATAATTTTTTGTCAACTATCATTGTCTATAAGGATATTTGTTTATTTGTTGTCATTATTTAGAGACAAAAACTTAGCAAAAACCATTATATATATCAAGATTTAGTTTATGCATTTTATTTTGTCAACTATCAACACCAACAAGAATATGCGAAAGAATTAGACTTTTTTTTTTTTTTTTTTGATGGGAATTGTTTATTGTTTCGACTATTTCCAATCATAAATTATATTTGTTACATCCATCCGATCAAGAATATCATTTTTCTCATCTTGTTTTCTTGCTAGAAAACATCATTTAACTCCCGACAAAAACATCAAGAAAAGAAATATTCAGAAATATACGTTAAAAATTTTGTTGAAAGTTATACAATTAAGAGTATACAATTAAAGAAAGATATCACCCTCATACCGAGACTGTTAGAAAAGGTGTTATTTAATACTAAATTTTTCCTATGAGAACTATGTCAAGATCAAGTTTAATAAATTCATAGGGCAATAGTTTCATGCTCTCTTGTTCAATCTTGTTTTTTAGCAAGAGTTAGTTATGTCTCTTCACTTAGACATATATACAGAGTAATTAAATGAAAAATAGTAAAGCATGTATAAGGTATGGATAGTTACCATTTTTTTTTTAAAAAACACTCCATTAAGTCATTGATAAAGATAAAAACCAGATTAGAATGACATTTGGGCTCACTTTAAACTTATATTCTAAGTATCAACAAAGCCAAAAAATTAAATTGCGAGATGACATGAATTTTTTTAAGGTTGGAATTTTTTAAAATTCAATAATTATTAAGAATTCATAACATAATACTCATATCAACTTAGGTAAGGATCAATAATCATATATTTTAACCCTCTATATGGTGGCCTAGTAGAATAGAGTGACTTTCTAAATTTTGGCCTTGCTCCTGGACATGGAGCAAACTGTGGGGCTTCTCATATGTTTTTTGGAGAAAGGAGAAAATAGTCTTTTGTACATTTAGTGACCTAAGTTATTATTCTTTTTTTTTCCATCTAATAACCTCTATTCTAAGAATTTTGCAACTAATTAATGTGAAGCCCTCGATTTTTATTCGAACATGTACTTATATCACGTATCGTCTTTGTACTATTTGACAATTCTACCGCGTCGCTTTGACGGGTAAATATTAATGATAACTATATTTCGTCTTTAAATTTCCTTATTTACTTCTTGTGATCATAATCATTTATTAATTTTATTTCGCATTTATGATCACTTGATTGATCATCATTAATGTTATTACGTATCTCATTAGTCACCTCTTTAATTTTTGGAGACTATTTATTTTAGAGATTTATACCTTATAGAATTAAGAATTCGATTTAGATTAAGTGATCATGAGACTTATAAGTGATCAAGGAAATCACTAATTATTTTGGAGATTGATATTATTCACCTATTATCATCAATTTTGGGACATAAAAATAAAATATGGAATTACCACAAATACCCTCTTAAGGGACGGTCATGAGGTGAATTTTGGTGTAGAAATATCTCCCAACTCTTGTACATGTACACCTTGTGTATTCATCTTGTGTATTTTTACACCATTAATTCAAATCTTATACACAATATCTTATACACCAATTTTTTATTATAAAATCATCCAACATGTTGGAGGCTTCCCAACACCCCATGCCAACATTCCTCTCTATCCTTGCAATCCCAACCTCCCATGCAAGACTACACCTTGACCAAAGTCTTTGTCCCTCATGCTTACTACCATTTGCAAGACATAGAACAAAACAAAAATTTGCCCCCTACCCTTCACTATGGATGACCATTTGGCCTTGGTGAACAAAAATTCTTGTTCATTTCACCAACACCCAACTCTAATTTGCCAACTTCCCCTCCATCTCTCTAAAAAAATCCTCCTACCTCTCTCTACAATTTTCTTCTCTTCTCTTAAACACTTAGTAAAAATTCAAGAACTTTTCTTCTACTCCATCACAAAAATTCGAACACCTCACTACACAAGGTAAGAAATGAGATTTTTGGTACCTTCTTCTTCTCCCTATTAAATTCGAATTTTAACACCAAAATTATCATTTTTGAGGTGATTAGGGGCTGGCCTTGGAGCTTTGTTTAAGTGGTGATCAAGTTCTTAAGAGACCATCAATTTTTGACTACAACTTTCAACTACACAAGGTAAGTGTGGTACCTTTGGCCTATTCCTTCTCTTTTTCCCTCCTTGGTTCAAACCTTCATTTTCTAACTCAAAACTCCTTGTATTATTGGACTTAGGGGCTGCCTTAAGTGAGGATTAAAATCCTCAAGGTCTTGTGACACCATTTTTCACCAATCAACCGAACAAACAAGGTGGGTGGAAAAATCCTTTCAACTTCTAGGTGTTTTAATTCATAAAAATGCATGTAGTATTTTGTTATTGAGCATTTGAGATATATATTATGTAATGCATGCTATTTTCTTGTATCAAGTTGGAAAAATTTCTCAAGTGTTGCTCAAAATGCGATTTACCGAAAATTAGGACATACATGTACACTTTATTGTCATATTTGATAAATTCTTGTATGAGATGAATATGTATGTTTATGACTCTTGAAATCTATGTTTTGTATGGCCTATAACCTGGACAAGTCGAGCATAATTGATTAAATTTTGATTTTTGGACTTAAAATGCAAAAATGGAAAGTTGGTGGACTTAAGTGCAAGAAAATAAAAGTTAAGGGACCTCTCTGTAAATTTCGATTTTTGGGACTGTACTCAGGTTCAAAAATGTTGTTTTGACATTTTAATAAAGTTTTAAGAGTTTTTAGATAAATAAAATCAACCATTAAAAGCCCAACGACTAGATTGTAAAATTTTAGAAGTTTAAGGGCTATTTTGCAAATTTCTAAACTGTACCAGACCCTAAATTTAAAATTTGAAATTTTAACTCTTAAGGGACTGGAAATAACATATTTTAAGTGTATTCCAAAAATCCAAGTGTTTAGAGCTTGGAAAGTAATTTTATAAAACTTGAGGGACCAAATTGTAAAAGATTAAACTTGAGGACCCAAACGAAATTTCCAGGACTTATACAGCCCATGTACCTGGAAATACTACTTTACCTATAACATAATTATATTTTGGACCCAAGGTTCAAATTTCATAACAATTGGACCCCTAAAAGCCTTAAAGGCAATTATTTCAAAATGGGACAAAAATGAGATTTTCAAAAGTTGAGGGACCTATACTTATGACGTTTTAAAACTGCTTTAGTACCAATATCCCACTAACCTTAGTGACATTTTCCAACTGGAATCACATTAGAAGCCCTTCCGGTTTGTAAGTTCCGATTATTTTAAACTTAGGGCCCGAAATGACAATTTTAACAATTTTGGGGCCAATGTGAGAATTTTATAAAAACGCGACCTCAAAACTTTGAAAACCTGAATCTATGAACAATTTACAGAATTTAGGAACTGACCTCATAATTTTTCAAGGTCGGGACATTTATTTATTTAACTTTTAACCCCAAAAGTATTGGTTTTGACAAAACGGGGCTAATTGTAAATTTTATTTTTTTATAAGGACCCAACTCAAATTATTTTCTTTTAAAGAAACAGCCCTGGACTCTCTTACTTCAATATTTAATTAAAATATTTTAATTTCTCAAAAAAAACCCTTGACTTATCGGATCGCCTTGACCGATTAATACCCGATCGCGGCGACTTCCCTCGCTTGCGATTTGAATCTATAATGGGACTTATGTTCCACCTAATCGTTCAAGATATCGAAGATTGCTTATCCTCCCGATAATCATCTTCATCCAAATAACTCCACCAACGCCATAATTACCTTACGCAAATTTTCGAAAACTTTTCATGAACTCGCTTCCCGAATCAATAATACTCATTGCTGGTTGACTACATGAACTTGTGTTTACTTTCCCGCTGAGTCAACTTGGTGTGTCGAGCTCACGATCGGAATGGATACGTCGGGGATGGAACCGGCAGCTCGCTGCTATTCCACTCTTCCTACCCCATCGCCCTAATCCCGCAAATCGAGGGACGGAGTTTGTCCAAGGGAAGCGGTCGTAGTACTTGAGGTATAATTATGATTATGACAAATCCGAGCCTTGCTAGCTCCACTTGTGGATTTTGTCTTTGCCTATGGAGCGATAAGGGGACAGGTCTTGGACCATCTTGCTCGGGGAGTTACAAGGAAGAACGAAGGAATCATTGCCGATCCACACGATTCCGAGTTAATCGGACCCCTTTGGTTGGCGCTACAAATCCGCACGCAACCGCTACTTGTATTGCATAGGTTGGCGCTACAATTCCGTGCGCAACCGCTACTTGTCTTGCATAGGATTGGCGTTATAAATCCGCGCAATCCTCTGTCTGCTTGAACCATAGTGCCCGCTGACCATGAATCTGCTTTTTCTTAATCGTATAAGTATATTAATTAAATATATTTATCACGACGCTTGTGGATTGTGTGTGAAATCATGCATCATCTCTCATGCATTTTCATACAACTAAATTTCTCGCATTAACTATTTATATCGCCACACTTACACACGATCACCCCATCCACTAAGATTTCTCGTCTCATTCCCTCCTTTTTTCTAACCTTTAGATGAAGAGTTCGGCCAAGACATCGAACCTACCGCGGATTGAATCTCTATCAACGATGTGGAGCGATATTTCCTTTTACTTTTTTTTTTTTGTTGTTGGACTCCACCATTTTATTTGTTTGGGTAGTTAATTAAGACAATCTTTTGGGTTGTATTCGGATACTGCCAGACCTTAAGATGTAATTTGTACTCGTGGTTGTTATAATTCCGCTGCATTAGACTCTATTTCACTTGGAGTTTGGTACCTTTGGTTTAGACTGTTGATTTAATTCTGTTTAAGTGATTGATCGTTGTCGCGTCACGTTTGGGGCGTGATGATTATGTGGTATCGAGCTCGGCTAGTAAGATGGAAACTTACACCGAGCTAACCCGGATAGGACCCTCGGATTGTGTTGGGTAGTACCGTGACTTGACTAATTAAGTTGTGAAATCGATTTCAAAAATGGCATAGAACCATATTATTGATGTTTAGGTTAAGCTAAAATTTATACTTGGAGAATCCATAGTCATATTTGATTTGACTTAGTTGACTTTGACTGACTTTCCTTAGTCGTTCTTTCCTTGTTCTCCTTATCTTTCCTTTGCATCCGTCTAATCCACCTCGTTTTGTTTGACAGATGGAGCCAGCACCCCAACCTGGTGGGACGTGATCGGCTCGCTTTGAACGAGATCATTATAGGGCCTTAGAACTTCATTGGCGCCAGGTATTCCTTCGGGCCGACTCCGAGCTTACCAGGAACGACAATGCACTCGTGAACTAGGACACCTTCTGACAAAGAGTCAAGAGGAGAAGAATAACCTTACTCTCCTCGTTAAAGATCGCGAGGACACCATCCGCGCTCGCGAGATCAGATTCAATTGATCCAGGAACGCCTGGATAATACTCGCGAGAAGGTGGAATGTGCGGAAGGTCGCACGAAGTGGAGAATGGAGGCGCACGCGTCAAGAGACACCATAGGACGCCATGAGGAGACCATCAACAAACAAATGCAGATAATCGAGAACTCACGCATGCCTTAGCCTTAGCCCGGATGATGCGGCTCTGAGGCCGCTTAGCGGCTAATGTGCCACCGTTGCCACCGCGAGGCGGAACCAATGCTCGACCTTGAGACAGATAATGAAGAGGATCCCGAGGAGGATCCTGAAGAAGACCCCGAAGAGGATCCCGATGAGGATCCAATGGAAGATGTAGAGCCCGAGGCGTTTGAAGCTGCCCCACTCGAAGATGCTCCGGGACTAGAACAGTGGCCAGATTTCGCCAACTGGCCTAATGCTGAGGTGCTACCTCAGCCCGATCAAGTTCCGATTCTGGACGAGGCCGCTAGTGATGATGACGGCGACCTCACTGATTAGATAGCTTTTGTAATAGATAGTATCAGGCGCATATTACCTTTCTGTTGTATTTTGCCTTTCGTTGTACCATGATTTCGGATTTACCATTGATTCTGTATTTGTGTTGTATGAACTCATTTGGATGTATTCAAATTTTCACATTAATGGATATATCCTTTTACTTATTCTATGTCTTGTGCACTTGTGTTGCTCTCCTTGCGATATAACTTGTGTTACGCGAATATTTATTGGAATCATTCATTTTGTATTGTAGCTAAGCTCCAGATTCATGGCTGGAAACCGGGGCGGGACCCCGCCGTATACCCCAAAGGAACGATGATGCGCAAAGGGATCGGGCACCCTCCCCGAATTGCCACCACCTCCTCCGCCGCGGGAGATAACCTAATCGCAATAGCCTTGCGTGAGATATTAGTTTTCATGAGGCAACAAGCGGAGCCTCGTCGGCTAACCATGAACCTACTCGAGAGACGAATGACCGCACCTTGGAGCGGTTTTTACGATCGACCCCCGACCTTCTTAGGGGAACCAGATGACGTGAAAGCGTAAGAATGGATCGAAATCGAGAATATCTTCAATGCTCTCCAATACTCGGGGAACAAAAGGTTACGCTCGCCGTGTTCCGACTAGAATCACCGCTCGAGATTGGTGGAGAACAGTTGAGAGAAAGTGGGAACATGATCAAATAGATAGGACATGGGAAAATTTCTGGCTGAATTCAATGAGCAATACATACCCCAAGTCGTGAAGGAGGCACGCCGGATGAATTCCATAAGTTGAGACAGGGGAACATGTCTGTGGCCCAAGATGAGTCCAATTCCATCGGTTATCCAAATATGCCCCAGAACAATCAAGCCAGAAGAGGACAAATTGTATAAGTTCACACGGGGATTGAAGTGAACTCCGAAAACAGACTTTTGACTATTGAAATAACAACATACTCGGCCCTTGATAAAAGTAGCTCTCCGCATTGAGTCGGGACTTAACCGCATTGGTCGATTCAATAATAGGCCATCGAACGATCTCAAAAGGACAAAGCAAAGATGGGACAACCATCAAGGCCGCTGTTAAAATTGAAGGGGCCATTGTTAAGGCGAGAAAAAGGAAAGGACCGATGACAGGAAAACCGGCCAAGTATGTACACATTGCCAAAAACCGGGTCATATCCAATGATCGTTGGCGTAAACATGGAAGGTGTTTACGCTGTTGGGTAGTAATCAACACCACCAAGGATTGTCCGAAATACGAAGACCGGACCAAACAGTGCAACCACGAAGCGGCTAACGGCCAGGGTAACGGGCAAGGATGCCTGCCCGAGCATTTGCACTAGCCGACATGAGGCTCCTGGGAGGCAACGACGTGGTGGAAGGTACGCTTCTAGTATCTAGTCATTACGCTAAAGTACTATTTGACCCTGGATCAACGCATTCATTTGTCGCACCCCATTTCGTACACAAGTTGCATACATGCATGGAACATATGCCTATAGGTTTAGAGGTATCCACTCCTATGGGCGCAAACCGGATAATGTATATTATCTATAATGCATGGGTTAAAATTGATGAGATAAATTTCCTGCGATTTGATCTTCCGCTTATATCTCGAATACGACATTATATTGGGAATGAATCGTTGTCTCGCACACCATGCACAAATGGACTGCCATCGCAAGTCCATTAAACTATGTGAACCCGATAAGCCCGAAGTGGAAATTTCGGGAAGAGCACGAGTTAAGATTGCCCCAATCATTTCAGCAATGAAAGCGAGGAAGGCGATCACTAGAGGGGCACAAGGGTACTTGGCGTTTGTAATTAACAAACCTAAGGTTGAGACACAAATTAATCAAGTACCTATAGTATCGGAATATACAGATGTATTTCCACAAGAACTCACCACTTGTCCCTCCGGATAGGAAGTTGAGTTCACCATCGGTATTACCAGGAACCGCCCCAATCGCGAAACGCCCTATAGAATGGCTTCTGTTGAGTTACAAGAGTTGAAGACACAATTACAGAAGCTTATGGATGTAGGATTTATTCGACCAAGTACGTCTCCCTGGGGGCACCGGTACTATTTGTCAAAAAGAAAGATGGCACATTAAGACTGTGTATAGACTATCGCGGACTTAACAACGTGACCATCAAGAACAAATATCCCCTCCCGAGGATAGACGAACTGTTTGATCAACTTCAAGGAGCGACGGTGTACTCGAAGTTTGATTTACAACAAGGATATTATCAGTTAAAGATCCGGGAAGAGGACGTTTCCAAAACAGCATTTCAGACCAGATATGGACACTACGAGTTTGTAGTGATGCCTTTCGGTCTGACAAACGCACCAGCAGCGTTTATGGATCTAATGCATCGAGTCTTTCAACCTTATTTAGATCAATTCGTAGTGATATTCATTGATGACATACTCGTATACTCTAAGTCTAAAGAGGAGCATGAGCGTCATCTGAAAATTGTTTTAGAGACACTACGAGAGCACAAGCTATATGCCAAATTCAGCAAGTGCGAATTTTGGCTTAGTGAAGTCGCATTCTTGGGACACATAGTATCCGGCACCGGGATCGCCGTAGATCCTTCGAAAGTACAGACAGTGGTTGAATGGAAACAACCCGAGTCCGTAACGGAGATCAGAAGTTTCTTAGGACTAGCTGGATATTATCGTAGATTTATCCAAGATTTCTCCAAGATAGCCGGACCACTCACTCGACTAACCCAGAAACAAGTCAAGTTTGAGTGGAATGACAAGTGTGAGGCTAGTTTCAAGAGTCAAGAAACGACTTACTACATCTCCATCTTAGCCCTTCCAAAGGGAACAAAAACTTTGTCGTCTACAAAGGACGCATCAAAGGAAGGACTAGGAGCGTGACTCATGCAAGAAGGAAAGGTCATTGCTTACGCATCACGGAAACTCAAGCCGTATGAAGCCAATTACCCAACGCATGACTTGGAATTGGCAGCTATAGTGTTCGCGTTAAAGAAATGGAGGCACTATCTCTACGGAGCAACATTCACGGTTTACACATCATAAGAGCCTAAAGTATCTATTCTCTCAGAAGGAACTCAATTTGAGGCAACGGAGATGGATGGAGTTAATAGAAGATTATCACTTTGATATTCAATACCATCCCGGAAAGCTAACGTAGTAGCCGACGCCTGAGCAGGAAGGCGAGTTTAGCTAGACTAATGATTCGAGAGTGGAGATCATTAGAAGAATTGAGCACTTGGAATCCGATAAGAACCAGTACTCGAATTTCATGTGCTAATATTTCAGTTAAACCCGATCTACTGAACGAGATCAAAGTAACACAGGGGATCGACGTGCAACTTCAAAAACTAAAAGAGAAGATACTCAAAGGAGAAAGATCGAATTCTCGATCTGGAAGATGGAATCATCGTTTGGAATAGAATTTGTGTACCGAGTGATGAGCAACTTAGGAACAGAATCCTTTCGTAAGCACACCGTTCGAAATACACTATACATCCTGGAGGAAACAAGATGTATAAGGACTTGAAACAAGATTCTTGGTGGGTAAACATGAAGAACCAGGTAGCGAGTTCGTTGCGAGATATTTGACTTGTCAACGAGTAAAAGCCGAACACCAACGACCATCCGGTTTATTACAACCATTGAGAATTCCCGAGTGGAAATGGGAACACATAACGATGGACTTCGTGACGGATCTACCAAGGACCGCACGAGGCGATGACGCTTATTTGGGTAGTCGTGAGACCGACTCACGAAATCTGCACATTTCTTACCCATGAAGAAAACCGACGACTTGCGTAAACTTGCGCAAATTTATATCCGAGATATCATCCGATTGCATGGAGTGCCGACATAGACATAGTGTCGACAGAGACCGAGGTTTGTCTCAGTTAAATGCTTACATGAGGAATTAGGCACCTCGCTAAGTTTCAAAGACAAAGACACATCCGCAAACCGATGGCGATCCCGAGCAAACAATTCAAACCCTGGAAGACATGTTGCGAGCCTGCTCATTGGATTTCAAGGAAGTTGGGATTCGCACTTACCATTGGCCGAGTTCGCTTATAATAACAGATTATCGTGCCACGATTGGGATGGCACCTACGAAGCTTTGTATGGACGAAAGTGTAGATCCCCTCTACACTGGGAGATTGATGACCAATGGACTCAGGGAGAAACGGAAGTCACCCTTGATTCCAAAGGTCGACTTAGTTCAGAGGCCATGGAGAAGGTCAAGTTGATCAAGGAACGGATCCGTGCGGCTCGGAGCCGCCAAAAGAGTTACGCGGACAAGAGGAGAAAAGACTTGGAATTTGAAGTCGAGATGAGGTATTTCTCATACTCTTGCCACGAAAAGGATTGATCAATCCAAGGAAAGGGGGCAAATTGAGTCCGAGATATATTGGACCTTACAAAATTTTGCGAGAGGATTGGAAAGTTGGCCTACAAGCTTGAGTTACCGCACAAAGATGCGGGAATGCACGATGTATTCCATGTGTCGAGATTGAAAAAGTATCAACCGGATCCCGAGCATATCATCACTCGTGATGCTCCTCCTCTAATGGAGAATTTATCTTACACCGGAACCAATCGAATCATCATTGACCCGGCAGATCGTCGGTTCCATGTGAACAGAAATTCCAATGGTTAAAGTTGTATGGCGACACCACAACCGAGACGAAGACGCAACATGGGAAATGGAAGAAGATATGAGAAATCAATATCCGAGTTGTTACGAAGAGAATTTGGGGACCAAATTCTTTTAAGGAGGGGAGAATGTGAAGCCCTCGATTTTTATTCGAACATGTACTTATATCACGTATCGTCTTTGTACTATTTGACAATTCTACGTCGCTTTGACGGGTAAATATTAATGATAACTATATTTCGTCTTTAAATTTCCTTATTTACTTCTTGTGATCATAATCATTTATTAATTTTATTTCGCATTTATGATCACTTGATTGATCATCATTAATGTTATTACGTATCTCATTAGTCACCTTAGAATTTTTGGAGACTATTTATTTTAGAGATTTATACCTTATAGAATTAAGAATTCAATTTAGATTAAGTGATCATGAGACTTATAAGTGATCAAGGAAATCACTAATTATTTTGGAGATTGATATTATTCACCTATTATCATCAATTTTGGGACATAAAAATAAAATATGGAATTACCACAAATACCCTCTTAAGGGACGGTCATGAGGTGAATTTTGGTGTAGAAATATCTCCCAACTCTTGTACATGTACACCTTGTGTATTCATCTTGTGTATTTTTACACCATTAATTCAAATCTTATACACAATATCTTATACACCAATTTTTTATTATAAAATCATCCAACATGTTGGAGGCTTCCCAACACCCCATGCCAACATTCCTCTCTATCCTTGCAATCCCAACCTCCCATGCAAGACTACACCTTGACCAAAGTCTTTGTCCCTCATGCTTACTACCATTTGCAAGACATAGAACAAAACAAAAATTTGTCCCCCCCTACCCTTCACTATGGACGGCCATTTGGCCTTGGTGAACAAAAAATTCTTGTTCATTTCACCAACACCCAACTCTAATTTGCCAACTTCCCCCCATCTCTCTAAAAAAATCCTCCTACCTCTCTCTACAATTTTCTTCTCTTCTCTTAAACACTTAGTAAAAATTCAAGAACTTTTCTTCTACTCCATCACAAAAATTCAACACCTCACTACACAAGGTAAGAAATGAGATTTTTGGTACCTTCTTCTTCCCCTATTAAATTCGAATTTTAACACCAAAATTATCATTTTTGAGGTGATTAGGGGCTGACCTTGGAGCTTTGTTTAAGTGGTGATCAAGTTCTTAAGAGACCATCAATTTTTGACTACAACTTTCAACTACACAAGGTAAGTGTGGTACCTTTGGCCTATTCCTTCTCTTTTTCCCTCCTTGGTTCAAACCTTCATTTTCTAACTCAAAACTCCTTGTATTATTGGACTTAGGGGCTGCCTTAAGTGAGGATTAAAATCCTCAAGGTCTTGTGACACCATTTTTCACCAATCAACCGAACAAACAAGGTGGGTGGAAAAATCCTTTCAACTTCTAGGTGTTTTAATTCATAAAAATGCATGTAGTATTTTGTTATTGAGCATTTGAGATATATATTATGTAATGCATGCTATTTTCTTGTATCAAGTTGGAAAAATTTCTCAAGTGTTGCTCAAAATGCGATTTACCGAAAATTAGGACATACATGTACACTTTATTGTCATATTTGATAAATTCTTGTATGAGATGAATATGTATGTTTATGACTCTTGAAATCTATGTTTTGAATGACCTATAACCTGGAAAAGTCGAGCATAATTGATTAAATTTCGATTTTTGGACTTAAAATGCAAAAATGGAAAGTTGGTGGACTTAAGTGCAAGAAAATAAAACTTAAGGGACCTCTCTGTAAATTTTGATTTTTGGGACTGTACTCAGGTTCAAAAATGTTGTTTTGACATTTTAATAAAGTTTTAAGAGTTTTTAGATAAATAAAATCAACCCTTAAAAGCCCAAGGACTAGATTGTAAAATTTGAGAAGTTTAAGGGCTATTTTGCAAATTTCGAAACTGTACCAGACCCTAAATTGAAAATTTGAAATTCTAAATCTTAAGGGACTGGAAATAACATATTTTAAGTGTATTCCAAAAATCCAAGTGTTTAGAGCTTGGAAAGAATTTTATAAAACTTGAGGGACCAAATTGTAAAAGATTAAACTTGAGGACCCAAATGAAATTTCCAGGACTTATACAGCCCATGTACCTGGAAATACTAATTTACCTATAACATAATTATATTTTGGACCCAAGGTTCAAATTTCATAACAATTGGACCCCTAAAAGCCTTAAAGGCAATTATTTCAAAATGGGACAAAAATGAGATTTTCAAAAGTTGAGGGACCTATACTTATGACGTTTTAAAACTGCTTTAGTCCCAATATCCCACTAACCTTAGTGACATTTTCCAACTGGAATCACATTAGAAGCCCTTCCGGTTTGTGAGTTCCGATTATTTTAAACTTAGGGCCCGAAATGACAATTTTAACAATTTTGGGGCCAATGTGAGAATTTTATAAAAACTCGACCTCAAAACTTTAAAAACCTGAATCTCTGAACAATTTAGAGAATTTAGGAACTGACCTCATAATTTTTCAAGGTCGGGACATTTATTTATTTAACTTTTAACCCCAAAAGTATTGGTTTTGACAAAACGGGGCTAATTATAAATTTTATTTTTTTATAAGGACCCAACTCAAATTATTTTCTTTTAAAGAAACAGCCCTGGACTCTCTTACTTCAATATTTAATTAAAATATTTTAATTTCTCAAAAAACCCTTGACTTATCGGATCGCCTTGACCGATTAATACCCGATCGCGGGCGACTTCCTCGTCTTGCGATTTGAATCTATAATGGGACTTATGTTCCACCTAATCGTTCAAGATATCGAAGATTGCTTATCCTCCCGATAATCATCTTCATCCAAATAACTCCACCAATGCCATAATTACCTTACGCAAATTTTCGAAAACTTTCATGAACTGCTTCCCTGAATCAATAATACTCATTTGCTGGTTGACTACCTGAACTTGTGTTTACTTTTCTGCTTGAGTCAACTTTGTGTGCCGAGCTCACAGTCGGAATGGATACGTCGGGGAACCGGCAGCTCGGGCTGCTATTCCACTCTTCCTACCCCATCGTCCTAATCCCGCAACTGAGGGACGGAGTTTGTCCAAGGGAAGCGGGTCGTAGTACTTGAGGTATAATCATGATTATGACAAATCCGAGCCTTGCTAGCTCCACTGTGGATTTTGTCTTTGCCTATGGAGCGATAAGGTGACAGGTCTTGGACCATCTTGCTCGGGGAGTTACAAGGAAAAACGAAGGAATCGCTGTCTGATCCACACGATTCTGAGTTAATCGGACCCGCTTGGTTGGCGTTACAAATCCGTGCCGCAACCGCTACTTGTATTGCATAGGTTGGCGCTACAATTCCGCATGCAAATCGCTACTTGTCTTGCATAGGATTGGCGTTACAAATCCGTCACGCAATCCTCCCCGTCTGCTGAACCATAGTGCCTTGACCATGAATCTGTTTTCTTAACTGTATAAGTATATTAATTAAATATATTTATCACGACGCTTGTGGACTGTGTGTGAAATCATGCATCATCTCTCATGCGTTTTCATACAACTAAATTTCTCGCATTAACTATTTATATCGCCACACTTACACACGATCACCCCATCCACTGAGATTTCTGTCTCATTCCCTCCTGTTTTCTAACCTTTAGATGAAGAGTTCGTTGAAGACATCGAACCTACCGCGGATTGAATCTCTATCAACGATGTGGAGCGATATTTCCTTTTACTTTTTTTTTTTTGTTGTTGTTGGACTCCACCATTTTATTTCTGTTTGGACTGTAAGTTAATTAAGATAATCTTTTGGGTTGTATTCGGATACTGCCAGACCTTAAGATGTAATTTGTACTCGTGGTTGTTATAATTCCGCTGCATTAGACTCTATTTCACTTGGAGTTTGGTATCTTTGGTTTAGACTGTTGATTTAATTCGTTTAAGTGATTGATCGTTGTCGCGTCACGTTTGGGGCGTGACAATTAACCACCTTCACCAACCACACTAGAATATTCCGGTATATTACAACATCATAAAATTTAATAATATTGCACAACAATATTTATCAATCATCTAATATAAATCTAACTTTTCGAGTAAATATTTTAATAATTGAATCTCTAGAAATATAATTTAATTACAATATTTTTCTTCGAGTTTTGCGAGTAGAGTACAATATATTTGTGAACAAAAAATGAAGGATATGTGTGTGCCATATGATACATGTATTTTGTTATGCAAATGATAATTTCATCATATTAAACGGATTTTGACAAAGGAGACATATTCCATTGCATCCACACGAACAATTACGATAACTTAAAAAAACCATTACATATGATTCATGCTCTGCATTCACAAACTTACAACTTATGATTAAGTTGTACTTATTAAAATAGTATATCAAAGAATAACAATAGTACACGTGAATGCTTATTAATACACAATATGGATTGATAAGTTATCAATCCAGGTGACAATGTCCATGATCAACTTCGCAAGAATCGCAACCTACAACATGGCAAATGGTGTCCCGGTACAAGCAACATCTTCGCATGCGACTTGGAGTAGCTTCCTTGGCGACAATATTGCCGACGTCGTTCTGCAGCCTTCTACCACCGCAACCGCAGAACGAATGTACAACATCATATATATATATATATTTATGTGTGTGTGTGTTTTATCATGTTTTTCGACTAAAAATCAATTAAATATACACAAACATGTGTTTGTGTCGAGAGAATGAAAGATTAGTTACCAAGCAAAAGTAGAACGAAGAAACCCAACTTGTTAATCGTGGATGATTGAATAGTTCTCCCCATCTTCTTTCAAGATTATGTTTACTTTTTATGTGTTTGAGTACTTGATTCAATGAAGTATGTGCCATATTTATAGATGAAATTTATTGGTCACATGAATACTAATTAATTTGTACTAATTAATATAATATTAACAAGATGTAATCATGCACAAAGATATGATTTGTTTTAATAATGTATACTAATTTAGTCAATTAATATCGTAATGGAAGGCATGTTGGTTGGCCCAAAACAAAAAAAATGATAAAAGAATATATTTCCAACTCAAAACAATAAATGAAATGAAGAAAGAAAAAAATTGAAGAAATAAAAAAAAAAAAGAATAGACCACAAATACAAATATTGTACAGTGGAGTTGCACGAATCGTATATAAATAATGAAATTATGATATCGAATATTTTTCCTAGTTAATTAGAACTCAAATACCGGATAGCTTTGATAACATTAAATGTTTTCTAGAAAGTTCTTCATTCTCAATTTTTTAGGAAAAACACTCCCATATTGTTTAATTTTCAATCTTCTTAACTCTATTATTTTAGACTTTAGTAATTGACATATTTTGTCAAAGGTGTAGAGATATCTTTCGATGAAGATATCCTGTGGACATCAAGTTGCTTGTGAAGAGGCCAAGTAATTAAAGAATTCTTATTTTGTTGGAGACATTTTTCTTGAGTATTTGGGATAGTTTAGAATTCCTTTTATTACACGTGTTAATATAATTATCATCCATCTTGAAAACTTGTCCAAACTAATCGATGTATCACCGGGAGTTCTTATTTTTATAGGACTGGGAACTTTACATGTTATATATTTTTACGCCTTTTAGAAGAGATAGTGAGTACAGATTGCCGATATACACAAGAAAAAGGTTCTGGATGCTTTTTGTTATTTTTCCGAAAAGTTATTAATGCGAGTTTTCTTCAAGAAAAGCTTGAGTATTATTATTGATAATAACATTCTAAGGTTGTTTTTATCGATACACGATATACTTTCTTCTGAGCAAAAAGGTGAACCTTTGGAAGAAGACAATATGTTGTTTGGAGGAATCTATTGGTGGATGGAGTTCATCTAAGCGTATTACCATAAAAATGATTTAAGAGAACGTAAGACGAGTTCAAGAATGGTGACAGTTCAAAGAGGAGTCCGTAATTGTTTAAGTCTAATTGTTGTACTTTGTAACATTTATTATTAGTGGAATTATTTTTCTCTGTGTGTGGCCTCGTTGAGTGGGATTAGTTAATTCAAACCACGTTAATATCGTTGTATTATTTAATTTCCATTGTGCAAAATTATCGGACTAAATCTAATAATTTGGCACCAAATTATAACTAATCCCATTTCGGCATTTCTAGAAATGAATATACTTGCAAATGGATCATAATACATATTGCAAACTTTATTCCTTCAATCATTTTAATTGAACAGTTATTTGTCCACTACCATTGTCCACAAGAATATGCTTGAGGATTGTTTGTTAAAGAAGATCTAATCTATATACACACACATTTGACATTTGTTCAATGTACTTATCGATATTCATTTTTATCAAATAATTATTTACAAAAATATACATAAGGATTATTGTTTACTTTACTTACATATATACGTTTTTACAAAGTTCTTATTTTAGTTAAATAATTATTTGTCAACTATCACTGTCTCTTGTGAATAATATACTTGGGAGTTGTTGTTTTAAAAAGAAAATATTATGATAATAATACATTTGTTCTTATTTATTGGTTGTCTTATGGTGTACACCAATTATCATGTCACTTCAACTCCGCCAAAAGCTATTTAAAAATAACAATTTTATTCCTTTAACTTTGTCCGATGCTATTGTTGGTATGAATGGTTCAAAGAATAATAACTTAAATGATTTATATTTTAATGGTATATTTTAAAATATTATCTATATATAAAGATATTTATATTATGTTATAAAAACGTATCGTTAATCACTTGGGGTAACAACAATTCAACTAGCATGATGAACTTTTTGCGAGTTTGGTACGTGATTTCTTTTCTTGGTAACTCAACATCTAAACTTTGTGGGATTGTAATAATGGAATCTTAGGCATCCTTGCGGTGGATATGTCATTGAGATGTCATATATTGTATAACATACTAATATAATACATAAAATAATAATATACTAATTTCAAACTATTATCCTAATGGAAGTTATGCCTAATGGGAAAAAAATTTAATAATGAACGCTCATATTTGTCCCTCTAAAAACCACAAAAGATAATTAAAAATGAAAAAAATAGAAATTTAGAAAGATATACCGTAAATATAAATATTGTGCGGAGGAATTTCATTCTAACTATATAAAAATAAAAAAATATGATTCTGAATATTTTCTCTGGGTTAATGAGACTCAAATATAGGATAGTTTCGACAACATTGAATTTCATCAGAAAAGTTCTTCGTTTAAAAATTATTCTTGATAAACTTCCCAACATGGGTTGCATTACAATCTCGTGACCAATATTTCTATCATTGAATATACACTTATTAGATTTTTGTGTAAATATAAAAATATATTATGATTATTTAAGTTTTTCATTGAAATGATTTTGAATTATTGTGTTCGAAGTATGAAAAGACTTGAACTAGATTCAGGACGAGTTTATACACCAAACATCGTGTCCTTCTATCTATCAAATGTCGTTTATATATACAAAAACATTATTCATTTAATTTTGTCAACTATCATTATCCGTATAAATTGTTCAAAGAATTTGGAACTTGTATGATTTTTATTTCAATAGAATCGTTTTGAGTGTTATCTATATATAAATACATATGGGGGATAAATTAATTTGCAACTTATAGTATGACCCTTTTAAAAAATTTATTTTATTCGAATGGTTTTTTGTACCTATTGTTGTCTATAAGAATATGCTCAACGAATATTATTTACTTATATATTAAATTCATATATTATTTTCCAAAGTGCCTACCATATTCTTTTTAATTAAATATTAATTGGTCAACTACAATAGTCTCCTTTAAGATAATATACTTGGGGTTGTTGAAAACAAAATTATATACTGATTGTGATACATTTGTTATTATTTAGTTATTGTCCTATGGTGTACACCAATAACTTTTGCCCCTTCAACCTGCCAAAAGCTAATCAAATTTATTCTTTTAACTTTATCTAATATCATCCTCTCTATGCATGGTTCAAAAAATTGTATAATTTTCATTATTAGTGCAATATGTTTTTAATGTTAATTGTATAGATATATATTATTTTTATTAAATTCTTATCAATAACCATTTGGCAATAAAAAAATTTGCAACATGTCATATGGCCCTTTTCAAGGAGGTTACTAATTATTTTTATAAAAACAAAAATAACTATATTGAGTCATTGATAAAGATAAAAAAAATAGACTAGAATGACATTTGAGCTCAATGTAAAACTATATTCTATAGAATCAACAAAGCCAGAAAAAAATTAATTGCAGGATGATATGTATTTTCTTTTAAGGTTGATTTTTTTGACATTTAATAATAATTGAGAATTCGAACATAATACATGTATCAACTCGGTAAGGATCAAGAATTATATATTTTTGACCCGTTGTGTCTTTGGCCAGGGGTAGTAGGGTGGCCTTGGTCTTGGTCGTTGGACATGGAACAAATTGGTGGGGCTTCTCATATATTTTTGGAGAAAAATGAATTTGGTTTTATACATTTAGCGACCTAAAATAATAATAATATTATTATTATTATTATTATTATTCTTGTTGTTGTTGTTGTTGTTGTTGTTGTTGTTGTTGTTGTTGTTGTGTTTTAAGTATGAAAAGACTTCAACTAGATTCAGGACGAGTTTATACACAGTATTTCTACCACAAATGTCGTTTATATATTAAAAAATTATTAGAACTTGTATGATTTTTATTTTGGACGAGTTTATACACAGTCTTTCATTTTGTCAATTATCATCATCCGAATAAATTGTTCAAATAATTTAGAACTTGTATGATTTTTATTCCAATAGAATCATTTTGAATGTTATCTATATATAGATACTTACGTGTTTCTTTAAATATTTATCAATCATCGTTTGGGGATAAATTAATTTGCAACTTATAGTATGACCCTTTTAAAAAAGTTTTTTATTTGAATTATTTTTTGTAACCAAATTTTGTCTACAAGAATATGCTCAAGGAATATTGTTTACTTATATATTATAAACATGTATTATTTTCAAATTAAGTACTTACCATGTTCTCTTTAATTAAATAATAATTTGTCAACTACATTTATTTTTTGTAGATAATATGCTTGGGGTTGTTGGTCTAAATAAAAATATATACTGATAGTGATACATTTGTTATTATTTAGTTGTTGTCCTATGGTATACACCAATGATCTTGCCCCTTCAATCTGCCAAAAGCTATTCCAATTTATTCCTTTAACTTTAACTAATATCCTCCTCTCCATGCATGGTTCAAAGAATTGTATAATTTTCATTATTAGTGGAATAATTTTTTAATATTAATTGTATATATATATATATTATTTTTACTAAATTCTTATCAGTAATCATTTGGCAATAAACAATTTGCAACATGTCATATGCCCTTTTCAAGGAGGTTACTCAATTGTTTTTCAAACACAAAAACACTATATTGAGTCATTGATAAATTTAAATAAGATAGACTAGAATGACATTTGAGCTCAATGTAAAACTATATTCAATAGAATCAACAAAGCCAGAAAAAAATTAATTGCGGGATGATATGAATTTTGTTTTAAGGTTGAATTTTTTTTCATATTTAATAATAATTGAGAATTCAGAACATAATACATGTATCAGCTCTGGTAAGGATCAAGAATTATATATTTTGTGACCCGTTGTGTGGTGGCCAGGGGGAGTAGGGTGATCTTCCGAATTTTGGCCAGGGGGAGTAGGGTGGCCTTCTGAATTTTGGCCTTGGTCGTCGGACATGGAACAAATCGGTGGGGCTTCTTATATGTTTTTTTGGGGAAAGGATGAATTAGAGTTTTGTACATTTAGCGACCTAAAATATTATTTTCTTCTTATTATTATTATTATTATTATTGTGTTTTATGTAAGGAAAAACTTCAACTAGATTCAAGACGAGTTTATACACCAAACATCGTGTCCTTCTACTGTCAAATGTCGATTATATATATAAAAAATATTATTCTCTTAATTTTGTCAATTATCATCATCCATACAAATTATTCAAAGAATTTAGAACTTGTCTCGATTTTTATTTCAATAGAATCATTTTTAATGTTATCCATATATAGATATTTACGTTTTTGTCACGCCCAAACGTGACGCGACAACGATCAATCACTTAAACAGAATTAAATCAACGATCTAAACCAAAGATACCAAACTCCAAGTGAAATAGAGTCTAATGCAATGAATTAAAATAAACACGAGTACAAATTACAATCTTAAAGTCCGCGTTATCCGAATACAACCCAAAAGATTATCTCAATTAACTTACAGTCCAAACCAAAAATAAAATGAAGGAGTTCAACAACAAATAAAAGTAAAAGGAAATGTCGCTCCACATCACGGATAGGGATTCAATCTGCGGTAGGTTCGATGTCTTCAAATGAACTCTTCATCTAAAGGTTAGAAAACGAGGAGGGAATGAGACAAAATCTCGGTGGATGGGGTGATCGTGTGCAAGTGTGGCGATATAAATAGTTAATGTGAGAAATTTAGTTGTATGAAAACGCGTGAGCGATGATGCATGATTTCACACCCGGTTCACAAGCGTCGTGATAAATATATTAAGTAACATACTTATATATTTTAAGAAAATAGTTCGTGGTCACGCAGGCACTATGGTTCAAGCGGGAGGATTGCGTGCGGATTTGTAACGCCAATCCTATGCAAGACAAGTAGCGGTTGCGTCACGGATTTGTAGCGCCAACCTATGCAATACAAGTAGCGGTTGCGTGCACGGTTTGTAGCGCCAACCAAACGGGTCCGATTAACTCCGAATCGTGTGGATCGGACAACGATTCCTTCGTTCTTCCTTGTAACTCCCGAGCAAGATGGTCCAAGACCTGTCACCTTATCGCTCCATAGGCAAAGACAAAATCCACAAAGTGGAGCTAGCAAGGCTCGGATTTGTCATAATCATGATTATACCTCAAGTACTACGACCCGCTTCCATTGGACAAACTCCGTCCCTCGGTTGCGGGATTAGGGCGATGGGGCGGAAGAGTGGAATAGCGGCCGAGCTGCCCGCCCATCCCCCGACGTATCCATTCCGACCGTGAGCTCGACACACCAAGTTGACTCAGCGGAAAGTAAACACAAGTTCATGTAGTCAACCAGGCGATCGAGTATTATTGATTCGGGAAGCGGTTCATGAAAAGTTTTTCGAAAATTTGCGTAAGGTAATTATGGCGTTGGTGGAGTTATTTGGATGAAGATTATTATCGGGAGGATAAGAAATCTTCGATATCTTGAACGATTAGGTGGAACATAAGTCCCATTATAGATTCAAATCGCAAGACGAGGAAGTCGCCCGCGATCGGGTATTAATCGGTCAAGGCGATCCGATAAGTCAAGGGTTTTTGAGAAATTAAAATATTTTAATTAAATATTAAAGTAAGAGAGTCCAGGGCTGTTTCTTTAAAAGAAAATAATTTGAGTTAGGTCCTTATAAAAATAAAATTTACAATTAGCCCGTTTTGTCAAAACCAATACTTTTGGGGTTAAAAGTTAAATAAATAAATGTCCCGACCTTGAAAAATTATGAGGTCAGTTCCTAAATTCTCTAAATTTTTCGGAGATTCAGGTTTTTAAAGTTTTGAGGTCGAGTTTTTATAAAATTCTCACATTGGCACCAAAATTGTTAAAATTGTCATTTCGGGCCCTAAGTTTAAAATAATCGGAACTCACAAACCGGAAGGGCTTCTAATGTGATTCCAGTTGGAAAATGTCACTAAGGTTAGTGGGATATTGGGACAAAAGCAGTTTTAAAACGTCATAAGTATAGGTCCCTCAACTTTTGAAAATCTCATTTTTGTCTCATTTTGAAATAATTGCCTTTAAGGCTTTTAGGGGTCCAATTGTTATGAAATTTGAACCTTGGGTCCAAAATATAATTATATTATAGGTAAATTAGTATTTCCAGGTACATGGGCTGTATAAGTCCTGGAAATTTCATTTGGGTCCTCAAGTTTAATCTTTTACAATTTGGTCCCTCAAGTTTTACAAAATTACTTTCCAAGCTCTAAACACTTGGATTTTTGGAATACACTTAAAATATGTTATTTCCAGTCCCTTAAGAGTTAGAATTTCAAATTTTCAATTTAGGGTCTGGTACAGTTTCGAAATTTGCAAAATAGCCCTTAAACTTCTCAAATTTTACAATCTAGTCCTTGGGCTATTAAGGGTTGATTTTATTTATCTAAAAACTCTTAAAACTTTATTAAAATGTCAAAACAACATTTTTGAACCTGAGTACAGTCCCAAAAATCGAAATTTACAGAGAGGTCCCTTAAGTTTTATTTTCTTGCACTTTAGTCCACCAACTTTCCATTTTTGCATTTTAAGTCCAAAAATCGAAATTTAATCAATTATGCTCGACTTGTCCAGGTTATAGGCCATACAAAACATAAATTTCAAGAGTCATAAACATACATATCCATCTCATACAAGGATTTATCAAATATGACAATAAAGTGTACATGTATGTCCTAATTTTCGGTAAATGGCATTTTGAGCAACACTTGAGAAATTTTTCAACTTGATACAAGAAAATAGCATGCAATACATAATATATATCTCAAATGCTCAATAACAAAATACTACATCCATTTTTTATGAATTAAAACACCTAGAAGTTGAAAGGATTTTTCCACCCACCTTGTTTGTTCGGTTGATTGGTGTAAAGTGGTGTCACAAGACCTTGAGGATTTTAATCCTCACTTAAGGCAGCCCCTAAGTCCAATAATACAAGGAGTTTTGAGTTAGAAAAATGAAGATTTGAACCAAGGAGGGAAAAAGAGAAGGAATAGGCCAAAGGTACCACATTTACCTTGTGTAGTTGAAAGTTGTAGTCAAAAATTGATGGTCTCTTAAGAACTTGATCACCACTTAAACAAAGCTCCAAGGTCAGCCCCTAATCACCTCAAAATGATAATTTTGGTGTTAAAATTCGAAATTAATAGGGGAGAAGAAGAAGGTACCAAAATCCCATTTCTTACCTTATAGTCCAAAATCCTTCAAATTTCTTCAAGTCTAGAAGTCTCCTTCAAGGTGATGGTAAGGCTCTTAGTATCTTCCAAGTCTTCTATGTAAACCTCAAAAATAAAAATCCAAACTTACATTAATAAGTGAGAGGAGATAGCTAGATGACATCAAGACAAGAAGATGAACAACATTCTTACCTTGTTGAAGGGGGTGTTCGAATTTTTGTAGGTAGAAGAGGGGTTCTTGAAATTTTGGTTAAGTGTTTGGGAGATATGAAGAAGAAGGTATGTTTGAAGATATGAAGAACTTATGTTTGAAGATTTGAAGATGTGAAGAGTTGGTGTTTGAAGATTTGAAGATGTGAATGATTTTTTTAGAGAGAGGTTAGAGAGATGTTGGAGAAAATGCTTGAATGATGAATGAGTTGGATAAAAATGATATTTTGAACAATTTTTGATCATCAAAATGGCCCTTGGCCGTTCACAATGAGAGAGGGGGAGGGAGACAACTTTTGTTTTGTTCTATGGCTTGAAAGGTGTAGCTTGCATGAGGGACAAGGACCTTGGTCAAGATGAGGTCTTGCATGGGAGGATGAAATTGAAGGGATTGAGAAGAATGTTGGCATGGGGTGTTGGGAAGCCTCCAACATGTTGGATGATTTAATAATAAAGAATTGGTGTATAAGATATTGTGTATAAGATTTGAATTAATGGTGTAAAAATACACAAGATGAATACACAAGGTGTACATGTACAAGAGTTGGGAGATATTTCTACACCAAAATTCACCTCATGACCGTCCCTTAAGAGGGTATTTGTGGTAATTCCATATTTTATTTTTATGTCCCAAAATTGATGATAATAGGTGAATAATATCAATCTCCAAAATAATTAGTGATTTCCTTGATCACTTATAAGTCTCATGATCACTTAATCTAAATCGAATTCTTAATTCTATAAGGTGTAAATCTCTAAAATAAATAGTCTCCAAAAATTCTAAGGTGACTAATGAGATACGCAAATAACATTAATGATGATCAATCAAGTGATCATAAATGCGAAATAAAATTAATAAATGATTATGATCACAAGAAGTAAATAAGGAAATTTAAAGACGAAATATAGTTATCATTAATATTTACCCGTCAAAGCGACGCGGTAGAATTGTCAAATAGTACAAAGACGATATGTGATATAAGTACATGTTCGAATAAAAATCGAGGGCTTCACAGGGATAAATTAATTTGCAATGTACAACATGCCCTTTTTAAAAAAGTTATTTTATTTGAATGATTTGTTTTGTAACCAAATGTTGGCTACAATAATATGCTCAATGAATATTGTTTACTTATATATTATACGCATATATTGTTTTCAAATTAAGTACTTACCATATAATAATTTGTCAACTACAATTGTTTTCTGTAGATAACATGCTTGGGGTTGTTGGTTTAAACAAAATTATATACTGATAGTGATACATTTGTTAGTATTTAGTTGTTGTCCTATGGTATACACCAATGATCTTGCCCCTTCAACGTGCCAAAAGCTATTCAAATTTATTCTTTTAACTTTATCTACTATCCTCCTCTCTATGCATGGTTCAAAGAATTATGTGTTAATTGTATATATATATATGTGTTAATTTTTCTAAAATCTTATCAATAATCATTTGGCAATAAAGTATTTTGCAACATGTAATGTAGCCCTTTTTAGGAGGTTACTCAAATTGTTCTTTAAAAAAAATCACAGTATTGAGTTATTGATAAAGATCAAAAACTGGAGAAGAATGACATTTGAGCATAATTTAAAACTATATTCTATAGAATCAACAAAGCAGAAAAAAATTAATTGCGAGATGATATGAATACTTTTAAGGTTGAATTTCTTTTGAAATTTAATAATAATTAAGAATTCATAACATAATACATGTATAGACTTTGTTAAGGATCAAGAATCATTTATATTTTTGGCCCGTCGTGCGGTGGCTAGGGGAGTAAGGTGGCCTTCTAAATTTTGACTTTGGTCCTCGGATATGGAACAAATTGGTGGGGCTTTTTATATTTTTTTGAGAAAGGATGAATTAGTCTTTTTATATTTATTATTATTAGTAGTAGTATTTGGCATGTAACAACCTATATTCTATGGATTTTGCAACTAATTAATCACCTCCCGCCAACCACACTAGAATATTCCAGTTATATTATAACATGATAATATTTAATAATATTGCACCACAATTTTTATCAATCATCTAATATATATCTCAACTTTTCGAGTAGTTTTTTTCATAATTGAATCTCAAGAAATATAATAGATTTCCAATTTGTTTTTCTTCAAGTTTTATTATCATCGTCTCTATGAATGGTTCAAATAATTTAGAACTTGTATGATTTTTATTATTAGTGAAAAGTTTTTGAATATTAGCGGATAGATATCCATATTATTTACTAACAAACTTATCAATAATCATTTGGGGATAAAACAATTGCAACAAGAAAACAACCCTTTTACGAGTTTGATACTCAACATCTAAACTTGACCGTAGTTATTGCTTACAGATCTTTCCTTCCAAAATGTGATTTGATGCTTTGAGTTGTATGTTGACAATTGGACAAATCATGATATATGATCGATAGTTAAAAATGTGTAAGTGATAAGCAATAACAATAATTAGTGATTCGATTGGTTTTTTTAATAATAAGTAGAAGTGATTGGCGGAACAATAAAGTGAAACTAGGTGAATAATGTATTCTAAAAAATTCACAAGTAGTTGTATTCTCGACGAAAAATATTTACAGATCAACGAAAATGAGATTTTCTCGATATCCAATCGCAACCGTTACTCTCTCATTACATATATATTTAGTATTGTTTAGACCATATGAACCTCTTTGTTTAGACCAGTCTAAGAAAGCGTGATACTTCTTTGCCAACTTACTTCACCAATTTCTTGTTTTTGTTCAACTTTTTCGAGCCTCCACATCCATGAACTCGACACCCATTTTTTTTTCTGCGAGACATATTTGCACTACATGTAAGTGGAAAAACAGTTTGGAAAATAGCGACTTCTCGTCTTTCTTTGCCAAATAGAGACTGAAAGAAGCTTCTATTTATAGGCCTTGGAGGAGAATAGCAATCGTAACCATTAAAAACAGCAGGGTCATCGAAAATTCATTTACGGAACAATAATTCAAATGGAAACAACAGCAAAGAATGCATCTGCTGAGCATAGAGATCAAGTACAGTATCAAATTAACAAAAGATGATTGGCCAACAAGAACAACTTAGATAACATCACATGCTCAACCTAGCTAACAAATTAAGTGGCTCATGTGCATACTCTTCCAAGGTACGCAAGGAGAAAAAATAAAACAGATACACATACTTCAAAAGGCAAAATCAAACACAAAGAACTGTACAAAATATTTTCATTCTCGACCAAATAAAGTGTTCATTAATACCAAAATAATGTGGAAGTGCAATCTCTTTCGGGTGATTGTTTAGCTTTTTTTTAAAGGAACCTCCAATGTTAATGATATGTCCTCCTTTGAAAGGCCAATTTGTGGTGATATCCGCACACCTATCTTTGTGATTTTTATCGTCAGAATCGAATCATCTTCCACGGCGCCAAAATGTTCTTGCTCATAGTCTGACGAAATTACCCAAGGATAATAGTCAGGGACTGAATTCTCTTGAAGTAAAATAAAATTCTGCTTTTTCTCAAAAAAGAAAACATAAAAATATAATTTGAAAAATTAATTATATACATAATATAAGCAAATTACAATTATATAAATAATTACATAATTGTTATTGACTATGAAAAGAAGAAACATAGATGTATTTTATAACACCCTAAAATGCAATTTGGTTACAAAATGATTTATGATCATTGAAAAGAAAAGTCTTGGTGATTATATGTTCGGGCTTAGTTTCCTAAAAATTAGGTTGAATGTGCAAATTTTTTAAATTATTGAACTAAATTATCGATTCAAATAATAAAAGGATCAAACAAAGTTTCAAAACATATCATTACAAGAAACAAAAAGAGTAGAAGAAAAGATGGTTTAAGAGCTATGGAATATATACAAAATGTTGATTTGGATGGAAAACTAAAAAAACATATAAACCATAACTTAATTTTTATTTATTTTTAATTTCTTAAAGAAATCGAGGTAAAAAAATTAAAAAGGGGAGGTCGGGGCTAGTATCCCATCTCTCCCATTTATTTGGAACAATCGATCACAATGATATTTAAACTTGCTTTGGAATGTAAACATCCTCATATGAGAATGAGAATCATAATCATCATCCGAGACGGACTCACGAGTGGACAATGAACCAAAAATAAATAGTTTGTTGTAAAATGTAGATTTTCTTGAGTGTCATTCGCCATCTTAGTAGTGTGAAATGAAGTGTAGTTTCTCATTGAGCCTTATCTTTACCGCAACGGTGATATGAAATTACCCAAGAAAATGCATTTTGTTTTCACAAATAACAATGTGATTGTATAGAAGAATTGTTTAGAAGAATTGATCATCCGCTCTAGTTGCGCAAATTATCAAAAAACCGGACACCAAAAATTGAAGGAAATGGTTGTTCATCGAGGTGCGATTCAGACTAAGAAAAACAGTGTCAATGTATATTTCCTTTAACAAAATTTTAATTGACAAGAGTAAGGATGTATAACAATTGAAGACCGATTGTCACTAAATTGAAATAAAAAATAAATATAACAAGGGAAAATCGAAGGGACAATGACGAGCCAAGAAAGCAATCGACTTTCATGTTAAGTAAACGAGATGAAAACAATCTCGCAATATTTTAGCATTCCTCTTTACTTGAATCGCCACACTATTGCACATAATTCTATTTAATTTTAAAATAAAATTTAATATAGGACTTATTTAAATTCACGCTTCATCTAGAAATAGAGTTGTAATTGAAAAAAAAAAAAACGCTCGATTGAGAGTAATTTATCGACCAAGTCTAGTTATATTTCTCTCCAAGCAAGGAATCAAGTAATTGAGTATGCTATAAAGTACAACGTTTTCTATCTTCTTTTTAGAAACATAAGTTATACCTTGTATAAATTATAATACAAAGAACCAACACCAAGTGCACATGCATAAGTTCTATCAACAAGCTCCTCCCATACCTTGAGATATAGAA
Organism: Rehmannia glutinosa; assembly: GCA_016081115.2. Taxonomy (NCBI): domain Eukaryota; kingdom Viridiplantae; phylum Streptophyta; class Magnoliopsida; order Lamiales; family Orobanchaceae; genus Rehmannia; species Rehmannia glutinosa. The sequence goes on along the minus strand of JABTTQ020001786.1, from coordinate 213,800 downwards.
CTCAATGATTTTTCCAAATGAAACACTCTTGGGCCATCGCTTCGTACATATCGAATCTTAATCTCCTCCCATACCTCTTGTGTTGTGTTAAAATATAACAAGCTTTGACGAATGTCCTTTGATATAGAGTTTAGTATCCAAGATAACACTAAATTGTTTGCACGGTGCAGCAAGATAATAAAATCAAGGAAAAACTAGGAAACATGAATTGAACCATCAACAAAACCTGTTTTATTCTTCACATTAAGGGCCATCAAGATCGAGCGGCTCCAAGAAACATAGTTCTCACCATTGAATTATTCGTAAACAATTACGGCACCGGATTATCACTTGGATGAAGGAAATAAGGTGATGTAAAATCATCGCCAGGATTGGAAGAAGGCGATGCCCGTAGTATTGATCGTGTCTTGATTGAAGCCATTGAAGATCAATAAGAAATCTTGATCGAACAAAGAGCAACAAGAAATCTTGATAGAAAATGAGAGAAGATCTTGACAAATTGTGCGTGTGGTGGTGATGAAATTTTACCCTAAACGATACCATGTTGAAATGATGAGTCAAGAATTAAAGAATACTATTCGAATTTCACAAAAGAATTGAAGAAGATGAACTTTCATTATCAGCCATCTATTTACAATATGTGATCTATGGTATAGAATGTAACTAACTTAACTAACTTTAACTATCATAACTAACATGATGGTTAGGTGTTTGTTCTTGATCCTTGACACACATTGCCGTAATAATTGAGGAAACAAAAAATTTGGAGGAGATGACTATTGATCAATTATTGGGGTCATTACAAGCATATGAAGAAAAACATAAAAAGAAGCAATATATTGTAGAACAACTTTTTAAAATGCAAGTGAAGGATAAAGAAGAAAGCATGGGCAATGAATGAGGTCAACATGGAAGAGGTCGTGTCCAAGGACGAGGTCGTGGTCGTGGAAGTGCACGAGGAGGTTTCAACAATAATGAAGATAGAAGAGAATACCCAATCGATGTGGACGTGAGAGAAGCAATCCTAGAATGAGGTATGAAAAATCACAAACAAAGTGTTATAATTGTCAAAAATTTGAAATTATGCTTCCGAGTGTAGAGCTCCCAAAACCAAGGTTGAAGAAAAGGCCCACTATGTGGAAAATAAAAGCGAAGAAGATGCCAATTTTGTTACTAGCATACAAGGGCGGTGATGGAAGACCAGACAACACTTGGTACCTCGATCTTTTGGTGCAACCAACCATATGTGTAGAAGAAGAAGCATGTTTGTGGAGCTTGATGAATCGGTGAGTGGCAATGTTTCTTTTGGAGTTGAGTCTAAAGTTCCTGGTCAAAGGAAAAGGTAAAATTCTAATCCGCTGGAGAATGGAAGTCATCAATTTATTTCTAAAGTCTATTACGTTCCAAATATGAAAAGTAATATCTTGAGTTTGGGACAACTCTTAGAGAAAGGCTATGACATTCACATGAAGGATCGTAGTCTTTCTATAAGAGATGATAGAAATAATTTAATCACTAAAGTGCCAATATCTAGAAAGCAGAATGTTTTTATTAAATATCGAGAATGATATAGCAAAATGTCTCAAAGCTTGCTACAAAGATACATCTTGGCTTTGGCATCTACGACTTGGGCACTTAAATTTTGGCGGATTAAATTACTATCAAAGAAAGAAATGGTGAGAGGATTACCTTCCATCAATCATCCCGATCAACTATGCGAAGGATGTCTATTGGAAAAACAATTCAAAAAGAGTTTTCCAAAGGAATTAAGCTCGAGATCACGAAGCCACTGGAGCTCATACACAAAGTGATGTTTGTGGACCAATCAAGCTAGTTCTCTTGGTAAAAACAATTATTTCCTCCTCTTTATTGATGATTTCGCTAGAAAGACTTGGGTATATTTTTTGAAACAGTCCGAAGTATTCAAAGCATTCAAGAAGTTCAAAGCTATGATGGAAAACGAAAGTGGACACAAAATCAAAGCAATGAGATCAGATCAAGGAGGAGAATTCACATATAAGGAGTTCCAATAATTTTGCGAAGCAAACGGAATCCGGCGTCCATTGGATCCCAAGATCCCCGGCAAAAATGGCGTAGGCGAGAGAAATAATATAACAATTCTTGAAATGGCAAGGTGCATGCTCAAAAGCAAAAAACGCCAAAGGAGTTTTGGGTCAAGCGATGGCGTGTGCGGTGTACCTGTCAAATCGCTCACCAACCAAAAGTGTGTGGGGAAAAACACCACAAGAAGCTTGGATTGGAAGAAAACCAGGTATCTCTCATCTAAAAGTATTCGGAAGCAAAGCATATGTACAAGTACCTGACGAGAGAAGAAGTAAGCTTGATGACAAAAGCGAGGCATTCATCTTCATCGGGTGTGACTCAAACTCTAAAGGTTATAAGTTATATAATCCAAATACTAAGAAGCTTGTGATAAGTCGTGATGTAGAGTTTGATGAAGAATCAAATTGGGATTTTGGCTCCCAAAACAACTTCAATTTCTTTCCGGATTTTGAAGAAAATGAGACGAGACCGATCGAGCCAACAATAGAAGTTCGAAAAGAGCCAATTTGTTGGGAAATTTATTGTTTAGATTTTGATGAATGCCATGTAAAACTTAGAATAGGAAGTTGGCACCCCATTTTTGTTGTAAACGCATTGTAATAAACAAGGGGATGGTCAAGCCGAGTTAAGTCGGCTATGCCTAAACATGCAAGAAGACAATGGAGACTAGAAGGAAGACTCATTGCGAGGCAGTTGAGTTTGGCAAAGAAGAGAAGACGGAACTCGATGAAGGTGCGGTGATTAAAGCATCGATCAAGTCAACTCAAGATAGCCAAGTCTCTAGGGATGACGGAAGAGTCATCCAATGATTGGAAGTCGACTCTAAGTGACCTGGGAAAGCAAGGAAATGCGATCAAGTCGAGATAATCGAAAGAGATCCGTTGTTGCCGAGAAATCAAGAGAATTACTTAATCAAGTAATATCTCCATTCTACCTTTCTCGAAGTGCTCGATCCTAGAAGCGTGCAAGAGGAATAAACCAATGGGAAGCACTACACCGTGTCGAACTTTGAAGAACAATTCATACGAGGAAGTGGCAATTTCAAGAAGCGCAACAAGACAAGCCAACGACCTCAAGTGACTTTCAAAAATAAACCTTATCTCTTCAACAAGACAAACCACGAACATTCAAGCTAACATCCAATCAGAATCAAAATATTCTCAAAAATCATTCAAGATTAATCCTCAAGCCTACACTACGAAGAAAATCAATCCAACACTCACCGTGAAGGAAAGATAACTTCAATCGGTTGAAGAGGAAACTTTTGAAGAAAAGGGGTCTACATTCCACGGAGGATTGTAGAAAGGTTCAAGGTCGAACCGGTCTCAAGTTTTGGAGGGCTTCGTGATCAAATCCAAAGAGCTTGAGCAAGTGAGTCAGAGTAGTAGCAAAGCGCAATTGCCTGTGAAGAAGGCGAGTCGTCGAGAAGCCACCGAGTGACCAAGGCATCTCCCGGTGAGTCCCAAAGGATCAAGTCACCGTGTGATCAAGATTTGTATCCTGACTGTTACCACTCGTATCTTGATCAATACCTTGTGGATTCCTCCGGGAGTTGGAGAAGAGAGGAGTAGAAGAATTACCCCATCTTGAACCTCTATAAAATCTTATCGTGTCATTTACATTTCAAAGACTTTAATTCCTCCATCTTATTTGTTTAACTCTACTTGATAATCTCTAAGTACTAAAACCAAGCATTAAATCATAACTAAACCAAATTTAAGGGTGTTAAGTCTTCCAATGAAAACAAACTGCTGATTGAGCTAATTCGGTCTTAACGAAAGAGTTATTCTATCAACAACTCGATCAGTATGTTGAGTGACTAACTCTACTCATTAACTAAATTGGTTGTCCACCAAGGACACAAACTGTGTATTATCAACTCGAACTTTAAAAAGGACTAAATCGAAAGTTGGTAAGGTTTATTCAACCCCCTTCTAAACCTTACACTCACACCCCCCTTGGGACCTACAAGTGGTATCAGAGCGGTTGGTTCATTGAGCCTTCCGCACTGGTTACTGAACTAGATCTCCAAATTTTTCAAAGTCTGTTTTAGTACTTAAGTTTTCAAAACTCCTTTTATCATTAAAAGTTATTATCATGGAAGCAAATTTAACACGCATCCCTATGTTCACAATTGAAGAATTTGATGATTGGAAAATTCGTATGCGAGCTCATCTATCGGCATTACATGATGAGATGTGGATAGTGATAGAGGATGGGCCACCGCAAATTTTAAAAGTGAACACAACCTGGACAATGTGGCCAAGGACATCCTTTACAAAACCTTGACAAAGCCATGTTCAATAATAAGTCAAATCATGCAAAACGGCTAAAGAAATGCAGGACAAGCTAACATTGATTTGTGAAGGCTCGAGCAAATCAAGGAAAATAAATTATCGATGGTATCGTCGAAAATTTGAAAATTTCAAAATGATCGCAGGAGAGAACTGGATCAACCGGGATGCTCGGTTCACGTAAATCACCAACGAGCCATCTCGCACTTGGAAAGGAATATACACGAAGAAATGTGTATGAAGATCCTAAAAAGTCTCCCGGTGAATGGGAAATGAAGGTCATGGCACTAAGACATTCCATGGACCTATCGAAGACATCCAACCATGAGCTATTCTCGGATCTCAAAGCCTACAAATTTGAGTGAGAAGAAAAGACCCGAGGAAGAGGCAATTTGTACCCAAAACAACTCGCTCTAATTGTTAAGGATGGCAAGAGAGCCGAGGTCAAAGAAGTCATTAACCCGGGAGAAATAGCCCGATGGTTAAAAGGTCCAACAAGTTCTTCAATAAGAACTACAAGAGAGGCAAGGCGAATCCTCCGAGGAAGACACTCGGCTCCTCCAAGTCAAGGAAGATAGGCCAACCAAGAGAACAGATCATCAAAAAGTCAATATCAAAGGGGTGACAATCCAAGAATGGAAAGAGTCGATCAAAAGGTTGAATATCTATCTTTTTGAACCGTAGGCAACCAGGTCACTATGCCATTGATTGCCCATATCCTGTAGTCAACAAATACGAGGAATGAAGAAGAAAGAAAGGTCTTGAGAGAAAGAAGACAAGAAAAGAAAAAGGCAATGTTGGTCAGAGAGACTCTGAAACAATGACTAAGTCAAGAGACATATCGATTCGGAGAGTAGTGGTGACTACTCAAGTGACTCACGAAGAAGAAGCCCGATCGTTTGATGGCCAAGGAACAAGATCAACTCGACCAAGAAGATGAGGTACACTCTAACTCATCAAACTCGGTTCTAGTGATAGTGACGTGACACACACACTTCATCACCCACTGATCTTTATGATTCATTAGGCAAAATGATGAAAGATTTTGAACACGTTAAATCCTCACACACACTACTAAATGAGGAAAACGACTTCACCAAGAGCCAAAACTCACAAAAACCAAGGAGCCGAGTACTCTAAGTCAAATAGGCGATGAGAATGAAAGTTTAAAGACGAAAATGCAAAGCTAATAGCGAGAAATAGCTGCTATAGAAAAGAGGGAAAATGACCTCAAAATGTGATTGCCTCATTCACTAAGGCATCTAAATCATTGGATGATCTTATTATGAGTCAAAGAGAATGTGGAGACAAGACAGGCTTAGGATATAGTTCCTTTGTGCTATGTCAAGCTCCAAAAGTGATTTTGGAAAAAGGATCTTTAAGCAATGAAGTATCTCAAAAATCCAAAACTCCAAATGGTGCACACATATTTAATCCAAAGCACAATCACAAGCAAATTGGCCTTGGTTATAAAGGAAAAGGAAAATAGCCGATTAAGTGCGTTGAGAGGACAACGAGAAGAAATTCACCGTAGTTCCTCAAAAACTCCAAACAGGAAATACTCTCTAAAGAAGAAACAGAGCTACCAAAAACCCCAGAAGTTCTATAAAAGAAACACATATGATGGGAATGGTAGAAAATATCCAAGCCAAGTTGATTGGAATGATGTGAACTATCAGCATAGACCTATGGAATATAAGCCCAAATGGCAAAGGCCTAGAACTCAGCAAAGGCCATTCCAAAGGTATAAGAGCTTTCATCAGCACACATATGCGCCTAGGCACTACACTCAGAGATATCACAACTATCCGAAGAAGGCAATTGCTAAAACACACATACATGCATACAGACAAAAGAGACAAAATCAATCAGAGGAACCTAGAATCCATAAGCAATTTGCCAAAATTAATTATGATTATGGCACGATAGATGGCAACCCCTTAGAGTCAAATCATTTGGCTATAGGCTGGTTGGATCATCTTACAATATAACCCCTCGGGACCCGATAAGTATGGGTACCTAAATCTTAATTTCCTTAATTGCGGGCTCAAGGAAGTTGAGTGCCAAGGAACCTGGTACATGGATAGTGGTCACATTCCCGGACACATGACAGAAAACAAGAAAAATCTGTCAAAATTCAAGGAAGTCAAAGGAGCAAAAGTCATATTTGGAGGAAATGAAGTTCCGGAGAAATAAGAGGCATTGGATCCATCAAGAAAAATGGATTAGAAATCTCGGATGTTGCATATGTTGAAGGACTCAACTTCAACTTGCGACCATCGACCAACTCGTGACAAGGGTTATAATGTTGGATTTAACACGGGTATATGCCAAATCAAGGATCTTGAATCAAATGAAGTTGTGTTGCAAGGATGCGAGACAAAAGAACATATATGTCGTGGATTGGTCAACCGCAACACCCAACACCGTCTTGTTAGCAAAGAGCACACAATTAATCAAGTTGGTTGTGGACAAGAAGGTGAGTCACCCGAATTTCAAAAAATTAACAAGCTTGCCGAAGTAATCTTGTGGAAGGACTTCCGGACTCGAGTATACAAGAAGGAGAGTATATGTGACGCGTATGTCGAAGGAAAACAAATCAAATCATCATTCAAAGAAAAGACATGCCCACCTTCAACAAGAATATTGCATCTGCTACATATGGATCTATTTGGTCCATTGAACCAGCTAGCATAAGTGGGAAGAAATACACCTTGGTGGTAGTAGATGACTACTCAAGATATACATGGACAATATTCATGTATAAGAAGAAAGAAACTCTACGAAACTACCACAACTGATGAAGAGGATTCAAAATGAGAAAAGCCAAACCATTATCAAAATAAGATCGATAATAGAGGAACCGAGTTTGTCAATGGTATAATAACTCGATATTGTTCTAGAATTAAGACAAACGAGATCTTAATTTCCAACTACACAATATATTTTTTCCTCAAAATTCTTTTGTATATCTTTATATTTTCTTTATGCTTTGTTAGTTAATTTCACTCGCTTCCATTTAAATACTACGAAACTTATCATTCAACTAAAAATTTGTAACATTTGAAGTATTTGAAAAATTAAGGAGATGTATTCCTTGTATTAATAAATATACTAAAAAAATAATAAAAATACTAAAAATTAGAATTTGGGTTTGGGTGTTGTCCCTTGTTTTACACCAAATATTATGTCCTTATACACATTAGCAAAGTGGGAGTAGCAAATGTTGTTAGATATAAAAAAAATCACTCACACAATTTTAATTTTGTCAACTATCTTTGTCCGTATAAATTGTTCAACGAATTTAGAATTTGTTTGATTTTTATTTCAATGGGATCTTTTTTAATGTTATCTTTATATAGATACTTATATTATTCTTAATATATTTATCATTCATCTTGGACAAAGACTTGTATGAGACGGTCTCACGGATCTAAATCCGTGAGACGGATCTATACCCAAGTCCACTATGGCAATTGGAAAAACAAAACGGTGGCAAATTTGTAATTTGTGTGCTTGTGGTACGGAATGCCCAAAACCATGGGCTCTTGTGCGGTGCACCATTCCTATTTCCTCCCTTCCCACTTTTTCTTATTTTTTTAGCGTTACAATTACCAAAAAACAATTAATGGAAAAAAAAAAAAACGATTTTGGCCCACATCCGGGCATCCCTATTATCTACATGTAGCATATGTTTTGTCTTTATATTTCTTTTAATTCCTTTAACAATAAAACAACCATGTGGCCAAAAGCTAACAATAAGCTCCTTTTATATTTTATATGAAAAGTAATTTAATGTTCTAAAAAAGTCATTTTGTTTCATATTAAGTATATAAATTAAAATATTTATCACGAGATCTATACAATTTAGAATTTTTAAAATATTTACTATTTACTTTAAAATTGTTACTTTTTACTTTAAAAATATTATTTTCTATTCCTTTTACTCAAAAAATGATGTATTAATTTGTGTTCAAAAGATATCAATTTTTACTAGACAAGTATTACTTACTACATCTTTTATAATGTGATATTTCATTTAAAACTATTACTTTTTACTTGAAAAGCTATACTTTTTACTTAAAAATTAGTACTTACTAATCCCTTTTAGAAGTATTGATGTTTATTTGTAAAGTATCATTTTTTACTCAAAAAGTATTACTTTCTATTGTAAATGATTATTTGCTACATCATTTAAAATTTATATATTATTTTCTTTTAAACTATTACTTTTTACTTGAAAAGTAATACTTTTATTTAAAAATTATTACTTATTAATATCTTTAAAAGTATTAATATTTACTTGTAAAGTATCATCTTTTACTCTAAAAATATTACTTTTTTACTTAAAAGTATAACTTTTACTTAAAAATTATTAATTACTAATCTCTTTAAAAGTATTAATATTTACTTGTAAAGTATCATCTTTTACTCGAAAAGAATTACTTACTACATCTTTTAAAACTACATATTATTTCCTTTAAAACTATTACTTTTGATTTGAAAAGTAATACTTTTTACTAAAGTGTTATTACTTGCTAATCCATTTAGAAGTATGTAATGTTTATTTGAAAAGTATCAGTTTTTACTTGAAGAGTATTACTTTGTATCGTAAAAATATTCCTTATATACTTTTTTCTTTACAATATTTATTATTCTGGAGTCATTGTCCATTTCTATCATATTCAGCATCATATTTAACAAAGTGTGTCATTTTTTCTTATCAAAAGTATTATACGTTTCTAATTAAAGTTTTACTTCTTTGCTCAAAAGTATTATTTTTTCCTCAAAAATATTACCTTGCTAATTTTGGCAAATTGTTGAATTTTTATTGACGGAAAAATTCCCTATTGACCAGATGCAACCCGACATGTCTTACAGATAGAGATCCGTGATATGGTCTCAAGTGATATTCTCCATATGACAAACACTTTTAAGGCGGATCCTCCATTACCCATGACCCAACTCATATCAAACAGGCGACATTTATGCAAATATAAAATAACGGTGACATTTTCGTAAATATTAGGCCAAACAATGAGTGTGATGATAATTAAAAAGTATTAATTTTTTTCTCAAAAAGTATCTCTTTTAACCCGAAAAGTATATGTTTTTAAAATAATAAAACTGACATTATTTTGATGAATAAGTCATACTTTTATCAAATATGTATACTTTTCTACAAATAAGTAATACTTTTTAGTTCAATGCGTAATACTTTTTCACTTAAAAATGTAATATTTTACTGTTCAATTACAATACATTTTCAGTTTAACCTATTAATATTTTTCACTTAAACTTGTAATACTTTTCATCTAAAATGTAATACGTTTTAGTTCACCAAGTAATATTTTTCAATATAACATTTAATATTTTTCATAAGTGGTTTAGAACTATCTTTTTTTCTTACTTTTTCTTAAAATAGTTTCAAAACAATTCAGTTCTAAATCTTGAAATCTCGAGTTTCAAATCTTAAAAAAGTTTACATAGAAAATAAAAATCTCCATTAATGAGTTTTGAACCAACTTTAATATTTCTCCTACCCCACTCATTTCGAACCAACCGCGATAGAGTTTTGAACCACTTTTGGAGCCGGATCGTTCTCGGGCCGAATCATTTCATTCAAGGATGTTTACACCGCAAGTGGTGGTGAGAGAGGCGATTTTGGGGTGTTGGAGACTACCCCGAAAAAGGATCGAAAGTGAAAAAATAGAAGGAATGACTTCCCATTATCTCTATTTTTTTTTCCCTGCAATCTATATTTATTTGTGCTTTTTGTTAAAAGAACCAACCTATAAATTGTAGGAGATGGGATATAGCGAGTAAGGGCAAACGACGATTGTATATAAATATTTGTGAAGACGGTGGGAAGGGTGATATGGTGGGAAGAAGCGAACACATTTTAACTTTTTTTTTCTTTTTTGATTTGGGTTTGGATTTGGGTATTAGGGCTCCATCTCACGGGTTTTGACCCGTGAGACGGTCTCACAAGAGACCCTCTCATCATCTTGTGGGGATAAATTAATTTGCAACATCTATTATGACCCTTTCAAAAATTATTTTATTCAAATATTAATTTGTGAACTATTATTGACTACAAGAATATGCTTAAGGAATATTGCTTACTTATATATATTATGTCCAAAGTACTTATCATATTCTTTTTAAATAAAAAATAATTTGTCAAATATCATTGTCTCATGTAGACAATATGCTTGGGGTTGTTGGTTTAAAACACACACACACACACACACACACACATATATATATATATATATATATATATATCAATAATGATACATTTGTTCTTATTTGGTTTGTTGTCCTATAGTGTACATCAATCATCTTGCCCCTTCAACCTGCCAAAAGCTTTTTAAATAGTAAAACATTATTCCTTTAACTTTGTCTACTAGCCTCGTCCGTTTAATGGTTCAAAGAATTAAGAACTTGTATGATTTAATGTTATTGTATCGATATCTACATTTTTCACTAAAACTTATCAATAATCATTTGGCGATAATGAATTTTGCAACATGTAATATGGCCATTTTTGAGTTTGTTACTCAATTTTTTTCTAGGAAACTCAACATCTAAACTTTTTGGATTATAAAAATACATCTTAGGCCTCCTAAGATGGAGTATACCATGCGAGACGTCATCATGTGCGCAACACGTGAAGGAAAGTGAAAAATCATGTAAAGTTTGGGTTAAAATAAATATGCTTGGCCATTCTTGAAACTTTCATATATTCATTTTTTCAAAATACCTATGAATCAACAATCGTCATGTACAAGAATATGCTTGACATTGTTTTTTAAACAAAACTTATATATAAAGAAATGTTTTGATTTTAGTACCTAAACTATGCATTATTTACACTTTAGGTACCCCACATTCAGTATATCTATTTTGGTACCCGATATTTATCTTTTATTCACTTTTGCTACATTTCATCAAACAATAGTCAATTTCATTGCCCCATATTTTACTTTTTCATCATCGCTTTTGGCACCCCATGTTTTAGTTATTAATCACTCATGATACGAAATATTAAACCGATTAAAAAGTAAAATTTCGGTACTAAAAATGATTTTCCCTGAAAGTCGGGTACCAAAAGTGAAAACATAGTATAGTTTATGAACTAAAACCAAAATCATTCCTATGTAAATATATACATTCTTTTCAAATGACTTATCAATAATACTTCGTATAAAATATTTTTTTGTCAACTATCATTGTCTATAAGGATATTTTTTTATTTGTTGTCATTATTTAGATTTGTCTCTTGAACTTAGCAAAAACCATTATATATATCAAGATTTAGTTTATGCATTTTATTTTGTCAACTATCAACACCAACAAGAATATGTGAAAGAATTAGACTTTTTTTTATTTTTGATGGGAATTATTTATTGTTTCGACTATTTCCAACCATAAGTTATATTTGTTACATCCATCTGATCAGTAATATCATTTTTCTCATCTTGTTTTCTTGCTAGAAAACATCATTTAACTCCCGACAAAAACATCAAGAAAAGAAATATTCAGAAATATACGTTAAAAATTTTGTTGAAAGTTATACAATTAAGAGTATACAATTAAAGAAAGATATCACCCTCATACCGGACTCATTAGAAAAGGTGTTATTTAATACTAAATTTTTCCTATGAGAACTATGTCAAGATCAAGTTTATTAAATTCATAGGGCAATAGTTTCATGCTCTCTTGTTCAATCTTGTTTTTTAGCAAGAGTTAGTTATGTCTCTTCACTTAGACATATATACAGAGTAATTAAATGAAAAATAGTAAAGCATGTATAAGGTATGGATAGTTACCATTTTTTTTAAAAAAACACTCCATTAAGTCATTGTTAAAGATAAAAAACCAAATTAGAATGACATTTGGGCTCACTTTAAATTTATATTCTAAGTATCAACAAAGCCAAAAAATTAAATTGCGAGATGACATGAATTTTTTTAAGGTTGGAATTTTTTTTAAAATTCAATAATTATTAAGAATTCATAACATAATACTCATATCAACTCAAATAAGGATCAATAATCATATATTTTAACCCTCTATATGGTGGCCTAGTAGAGTAGAGTGACTTTCTCGAATTTTGGCCTTGCTCCTTGGACATGGAGCAAACTTGTGGGGCTTCTCATATGTTTTTGGAGAAAGGAGAAAATAGTCTTTTGTACATTTAGTGACCTAAGTTATTATTGTTTTTTTCCCATCTAATAACCTCTATTCTAAGAATTTTGCAACTAATTAACCACCTTGACCAACCACACTAGAATATTCCGGTATATTACAACATCATAAAATTTAATAATATTGCACAACAATATTTATCAATCATCTAATATAAATCTAACTTTTCGAGTAAATATTTTAATAATTGAATCTCTAGAAATATAATTTAATTACAATATTTTTCTTCTTTTGAGGTTTTATTTGTGAACAAAAAATGAAGGATATGTGTGTGCCATACAATATATTTTTGTGAACAAAAAATTTTGAAAAGGATATGTGTGTAACTTAAAAAAAACATATGATTCATGGCAAACTTATGATTAAGTGTCCTTATTAAAATAGTATATCAAGCAACATCTTCATTAATACACAATATGGATGCGACTTGGTCCAGTAGCTTTCTTGGCGACAATATTGTCGACGTCTTCACATGCGACTTGGAGTAGCTTCTACCAATATTGCGCAACACCACTTAGCAACCGCTGCAACGAATGTACAACATCATATATATATATATATATATTTATGTTGTGTGTGTGTGTGTTTTATCATGTTTTTCTGACTAAAAATCAATTAAATATACACAAACATGTGTTTGTGTCGAGAGAATGAAAGATTAGTTACCAAGCAAAAGTAGAACGAAGAAACCCAACTTGTTAACTGTGGATGATTGAATAGTTCTCCCCATCTTCTTTCAAGATTATGTTTACTTTTTATGTGTTTGAGTACTTGATTCAATGAAGTATGTGCCATATTTATAGATGAAATTTATTGGTCACATGAATACTAATTAATTTGTACTAATTAATATAATATTAACAAGATGTAATCATGCACAAAGATATGATTTGTTTTAATAATGTATACTAATTTAGTCAATTGATATCGTAATGGAAGGCATGTTGGTTGGGCCAAAACAAAAAAGTGAATGATAAAAGAATATATTTCCAACTCAACACAATAAATGAAATGAAAAAAGAAAAAAAATTGAAGAAATAAAAAAAGGAATAGACCACAAATACAAATATTGTACAGGTGGAGTTGCACGAATCGTATATAAATAATGAAATTATGATATCGAATATTTTTCCTAGGTTAATTAGAACTCAAATACCGGATAGCTTTGATAACATTAAATGTTTTCTAGAAAGTTCTTCATTCTCAATTTTTAGGAAAAACACTCCCATATTGTTTAATTTTCAATCTTCTTAACTCTATTATTTTAGACTTTAGTAATTGACATATTTTGTCAAAGGTGCGAGAGATATCTTTTGATGAAGATATCATGGACGTGGACATCAAGTTGCTTGTGAAGAGGCCAAGTAATTAAAGAATTCTTATTTTGTTGGAGACATTTTTCTTGAGTATTTGGGATAGTTTAGAATTCCATTTATTACACGTGTTAATATAATTATCATACATCTTGAAAACTTGACCAAACTAATAGATGTATCGGCCTTGGAGTTCTTATTTTTATAGGATCTGAACTTTACATGTTATATATTTTTACGGCTTTTAGAAGAGATAGTGAGTACAGATCGCTTTGATATACACAAGAAAAAGGTTACGGATGCTTTTTGCTATTTTTCCGAAAGTTATTAATGCGAGTTTTATTCAAGAAAAGCTTGAGTATTATTATTGATAATAACATTCTAAGGTTGTTTTTATCGATACACAGATACTTTCTTCTGAGCAAAAAGGTGAACCTTTGGAAGAAGACAATATGTTGTTTGGAGGAATCTATTGGTGGATGGAGTTCATCTAAGCGTATTACCATAAAAATGATTTCAAAATGAATGTAAGACGAGTTCAAAGAATGGTGACAGATTCAAAGAGGGAGTTTGTAATTGTTTAAGTCCAATTATTGTACTTTGTAACATTTATTATTAGTGGAATTATTTTTCTCTGTGTGTGGCCTCGTGGAGTGGGATTAGTTAATTCAAACCACGTTAATATCGTTGTATTATTTAATTTCCATTGTGCAAAATTACTGGACTAAATCTAATAATTTGGCACCAAATTATAACTAATCCCATTTCTGGTATTTCTAGAAATGAATATACTTGCAAATGGATCATAATACATATTGCAAACTTTATTCCTTCAATCATTTTAATTGAACAGTTATTTGTCCACTACCATTGTCCACAAGAATATGCTTGAGGATTGTTTGTTAAAGAAGATCTAATCTATATACACACACATTTGACATTTGTTCAATGTACTTATCGATATTCATTTTTATCAAATAATTATTTATAAAAATATACATAAGGATTATTGTTTACTTTACTTACATATATACGTTTTTACAAAGTTCTTATTTTAGTTAAATAATTATTTGTCAACTATCACTGTCTCTTATGAATAATATACTTGGGAGTTGTTGTTTTAAAAAGAAAATATTATGATAATAATACATTTGTTCTTATTTATTGGTTGTCTTATGGTATACACCAATTATCATGTTACTTCAACCTGCCAAAAGCTATTTAAAAATAACAATTTTATTCCTTTAACTTTGTCCGATGCTATTGTTGGTATGAATGGCTCAAAGAATAATAACTTAAATGATTTATATTTTAATGGTATATTTTAAAATATTATCTATATATAAAGATATTTATATTATGTTATAAAAAAACGTATCAATAATTACTTGGGGTAACAAAAATTCAACTAGCATGATGAACTTTTTTAGTTTGGTACGTGATTTCTTTTCTTGGTAACTCAACATCTAAACTTTGTGGGATTGTAATAATGGAATCTTAGGCATCCTTGCGGTGGATATGTCATTGAGATGTCATATATTGTATATCATACAAATATAATACATTAAATAATAATATACTAATTTCAAACTATTATCCTAATGGAAGTTATGCCTAATGGGAAAAAAATTGAATAATGAACGCTCATATTTGTCCCTCTAAAAACCACAAAAGATAATTAAAAATGAATAAAAACATAAATTTAGAAAGATATACTTTGTAAATATAAATATTGTGCGGAGGAATTTCATTCTAACTATATAAAAATAAAAAAATATGATTCTCAATATTTTCTCTAGGTTAATGAGACTCAAATATAGGATAGTTTCGACAACATTGAATTTCATCGAGAAAATTTCTTCGTTTAAAAATTATTCTTGATAAACTTCCCAACATGGGTTGCATTACAATCTCGTGACCAATATTTCTAGCATTGAATATACACTTATTAGATTTTTGTGTAAATATAAAAATATATTATGATTATTTAAGTTTTTCATTGAAATGATTTTGAATTATTGTGTTTGAAGTATGAAAAGACTTGAACTAGATTCAGGACGAGTTTATACACCAAACATCGTGTCCTTCTACCTATCAAATGTCGTTTATATATACAAAAACATTATTCATTTAATTTTGTCAACTATCATTATCCGTATAAATTGTTCAAATAATTTGGAACTTGTATGATTTTTATTTCAATAGAATCATTTTGAATGTTATCTATATATAAATACATACATTTTTCTTTAAATATTTATCAATCATCATCCGGGGATAAATTAATTTGCAACTTATAGTATGACCCTTTTAAAAAATTTATTTTATTTGAATGGTTTTTTGTACCTATTGTTGTCTATAAGAATATGCTCAACGAATATTATTTACTTATATATTAAATTCATATATTATTTTCAAAAAGTGCCTACCATATTCTTTTTAATTAAATATTAATTGGTCAACTACAATTATCTTTTTAAGATAATATACTTGGGGTTGTTGAAAACAAAATTATATACTTGATAGTGATACATTTGTTATTATTTAGTTATTGTCCTATGGTGTACACCAATAATCTTGCCCCTTCAACTTTGCCAAAAAGCTATTCAAATTTATTCTTTTAACTTTATCTAATATCCTCCTCTCTATGCATGGTTCAAAAAATTGTATAATTTTCATTATTAGTGGAATATTTTTTAATGTTAATTGTATAGATATATATTATTTTTATTAAATTCTTATCAATAACCATTTGGCAATAAAAATTTTGCAACATGTCATATGGCCCTTTTCAAGGAGGTTACTAATTATTTTTATAAAACAAAAATCACTATATTGAGTCATAGATAAAGATAAAAAAAATAGACTAGAATGACATTTGAGCTCAATGTAAAACTATATTCTATAGAATCAACAAAGCCAAAAAAAAATTAATTGCGGGATGATATGTATTTTGTTTTAAGGTTGATTTTTTTTGGACATTTAATAATAATTGAGAATTAAGAACATAATACATGTATCAACTCTGGTAAGGATCAAGAATTATATATTTTTTGACCCGTTGTGTGGCCAGGGAGTAGGGTGATCTTCCGAATTTTGGCGGGGGTAGTAGGGTGGCCTTCGAATTTTGGTCTTGCTCGTCGGACATGGAACAAATTGGTGGGGCTTCTCATATTTTTTGGAGAAAAAATGAATTTGGTTTTGTGCATTTAGCGACCTAAAATAATAATAATAATAATAATAATATTATTATTATTATTATTATTATTATTATTATTGTTGTTTTGTTGTTGTTGTTGTTGTTTTGTTTGTTGTGTTTTAAGTATGAAAAAACTTCAACTAGATTCAAGACGAGTTTATACACCAAATGTCGTTTATATATTAAAAAAATTATTAGAACTTGTATGATTTTTATTTAAACATTTATACATAGTCTTTCATTTTGTCAATTATCATCATCCATATAAATTGTTCAAATAATTTATAAATTGTATGATTTTTATTCAATAGAATCATTTTGAATGTTATCTATATATAGATATTTACGTTTTTATTTAAATATTTATCAATCATCGTTTGGGGATAAATTAATTTGCAACTTATAGCATGACCCTTTTAAAAAAATTTTTTATTTGAATGATTATTTTTGTAACCAAATTTTGTCTACAAAGAATATGCTCAATAATCATTTGGCAATAAAGAATTTGCAACATGTCATATGCCCTTTTCAAGGAGGTTACTCAATTGTTTTTCAAACACAAAAACACTATATTTAGTCATTGATAAATTTAAATAAGATAGACTAGAATGACATTTGAGCTCAATGTAAAATTATATTCAATAGAATCAACAAAGCAGAAAAAACTTAATTGGGGATGATTTGAATTTTGTTTTAAGGTTGAATTTTTTTCATATTTAATAATAATTTGAATTGAGTATAATACATTGTTGTCCTAAGGATCAAGAATTATATATTTTGTGACTCGTTGTGTGGTGGCCAACGGGAGTAGGGTGATCTTCCGAATTTTGGCGGGGGAAATTTATTTTTGGCCTTTATCTACATGGAACAAATTGGTGGGGCTTCTATATGTTTTTTGGGGAAAGGATGAATTAGGGTTTTGTACATTTAGCGACCTAAAATATTATTTTCTTATTATCATTATTATTATTATTGTGTTTTATGTATGGAAAAACTTCAACTAGATTCAATAATCATTTATACACCAAACATCGTGTCCTTCTTGCAACATGTAATGTCGGTTATATATATAAAAAAAACATTATTCTCTTAATTTTGTCAATTATCATCATCCAATAAATTATTCAAAGAATTTAGAACTTGTCTGATTTTTATTTCAATAGAATCATTTTGAATGTTATCTATATATAGATATTTACGTTTTTATTTAAATATTTATTAATCATCATTTGGGGATAAATTAATTTGCAATGTACAAGATGCCCTTTTTAAAAAAGTTATTTTATTTGAATGATTTGTTTTGTAACCAAATGTTGGCTTAATATGCTCAAGGAATATTGTTTACTTATATATTATACACATGTATTGTTTTAAAATTAAGTACTTACCATATAATAATTTGTCAACTACAATTGTTTTCTGGATAACATGCTTTTGTTGGTTTAAACAAAATTATATCGATAGTGATACATTTGTTAGTATTTAGTTGTTGTCCTATGGTATACACCAATGATCTTGCCCCTTCAACGTGAAAAGCTATTCAAATTTATTCTTTTAACTTTATCTACTATCCTCCTCTCTATGCATGGTTCAAAGAATTTGTGTTAATTGTATAGATATATGTGTTAATTTTTCTAAAATCTATCAATAATCATTTGGCAATAAAGTATTTTGCAACATGTAATGTGGCCCTTTTTTAGGAGGTTACTCAAATTTTTCTTTAAAAAAATCACTATTGAGTTATTGATAAAGATCAAAAACTAGAGAAGAATGACATTTGAGCATAATTTAAAACTATATTCTATAGAATCAACAAAGCGAAATTGCGAGATGATATGAATACTTTTAAGGTTGAATTTCTTTTGAAATTTAATAATAATTAATAATTCATAACATAATACATGTATAGACTCTATTAAGGATCAAAAATCATTTATATTTTTGGCCAATCATCTAATAATGGCCTTCTAAATTTTGGCTTTGGTCCTCGGATATGGAACAAATTGGTGGGGCTTTTTATATATTTTTTGGAGAAAGGATGAATTAGTCTTTTTATATTTATTATTATTAGTAGTAGTATTTGGCATGTAACAACCTATATTTGGATTTTGCAACTAATTAATCACCTCCCGTTTTAGAATATTCCAACTTTTTCGTTATATTATAACATGATAATATTTAATAATATTGCACTTGTATGATTTTTATTATTAGTGAAAAGTTTTTGAATATTAGCAAGCATAGATATCCATATTATTTACTAACAAACTTATCAATAATCATTTGGGGATAAAAAAATTGCAACAGTAAACAACCCTTTTACGAGTTTGATACTCAACATCTAAACTTGACCGTAGTTATTGCTTACAATATCTTTCCTTTCCAAAATGTGATTTGATCTTTGAGTCAGTATGTTGACAATTGGACAAATCATGATATATGATCGATAGTTAAAAATGTGTAAGTGATAAGCAATAACAATAATTAGTGATTCGATTGGTTTTTTTTTAATAATAAGTAGAAGTGATTGGCGGAACAAAAAAGTGAAACTAGGTGAATAATGTATTCTAAAAAAATTCACAAGTAGTTGTATTCTGACGAAAAATATTTATGTATCACGAACGAAAATGAGATTTTACGATATCCAATCGCAATCGTTACTCTCTCATTACATATATATTTAGTATTGTTTAGACCCTTATGAACCTCTTTGTTTAGACCTGGTCTAAGAAAGCGTGATACTTCTTTGCCAACTTACTTCACCAATTTCTTGTTTTTGTTCAACTTTTTTCGTGAGCCTCCACATCCATGAACTCGACACCCATTTTTTTCTCGCTGGAGACATGTTTGCACTACATGTAAGTGGAAAAACAGTTTGGAAAATAGCTGACTTCTACGTCTTTTTTTTTCCAAATAGAGACTGAAAGAAGCTTTTATTTATAGGCCTTGGAGGAGAATAGCAATCGTAACCATTAAAAACAAAGGGGTCATCGAAAATTCATTTACGGAACAATAATTCAAATGGAAACAACAACAAAGAATGCATCTGCACGAGCATAGAGATCAAGTACGATATCAAATTAACAAAAGATGATTGGCCAACAAGAACAACTTAGATAACATCACACGCTCAACCTAGCTAAACAAATTAAGTGGCTCATGTGCATACTCTTCCAAGGTACGCAAGGAGAAAAAATAAAACAGATACACATACTTCAAAAGGCAAAATCAAACACAAAGTCTTTCAGACAAAATATTTTCATTCGACCAAATGAAGTGTTCATTAATACCAAAATAATGTGGAAGTGCAATCTCTTTCAGGGTGATTGTTTAGTTGTTTTTAAAGGAACCTCCAATGTTAATGATATGTCCTCTTTTGAAAGGCCAATTTGTGGTGATATCCGCAGCACCTATCTTTGTGATTTTTTATCGTCAGGAATCGAATCATCTTCCACGGCGCCAAAATGTTCTTTCTCATAGTCGTTTGAAATTACCCAGGATAATAGTCGGGGGTCAATTCTCTTGAAGTAAAATAAAATTACTGCTTTTTCTCAAAAAACAAAACATAAAAATATAATTTGAAAAATTAATTATATACATAATATAAGCAAATTACAATTATATAAATAATTACATAATTGTTATTGACTATGAAAAGAAGAAAAATAGATGTATTTTATAACACCCTAAAATGCAATTTGGTTACAAAATGATTTATGATCATTGAAAAGAAAAGTCTTGGTGATTATATGTTGGGGCTTAGTTTCCGCCAAATTAGGTTGAATGTGCAAATTTTTTAAATTATTGAACTAAATTATCAGTTCAAATAATAAAAGGATCAAACAAAGTTTCAAAACATATCATTACAAGAAAAAAAAAAGTAGAAGAAAAGATGGTTTAAGAGCTATGGAATATATACAAAATGTTGACTGGATGGAAAACTCAAAAAAAAACATATAAACCATAACTTAATTTTTATTTATTTTTAATTTCTTAAAGAAATCGGGTAAAAAAATTAAAAAGGGGAGGGTCAGGGCTAGTATCCCATCTCTTTGCCATTTATTGGGAACAATCAATCACAATGATATTTAAACTTGTTTGGAATGTAAACATCCTCATATGAGAATGAGAATCATAATCATCATCCGAGACGGACTACGAGTCGGACAATGAACCAAAAATAAATAATTTGTTGTAAAATGTAGATTTTCTTGAGTGTCATTCGACATCTTAGTAGTGTGAAATGAAGTGTAGTTTCTCATTGAGCCTTATCTCGCAATGTGATATGAAATTACCCAAGAAAATGCATTTTGTTTTCACAAATAACAATGTGATTGTATAGAAGAATTGTTTAGAAGAATTGACCATCTGCTCTAGTTGCGCAAATTATCAAAAAACCAGGACACCAAAAATTGAAGGAAATGGTTGTTCAAATATAACAAAAAACTTTGATGTTTAATGTCCAAAATTTTAATTTGATATAGAGTTTAGTATCCAATTTGATAACACTAAATTGTTTTAAGAAAATAGGACTTATTTAAATTCACGTTCATCTAGAAATAGAGTTGTAATTCAAAAAAAAAAAAAAACGAAAAATAAAATCAAGGAAGAACTAGGAGGAACATGAAACATGAACCATCAACAAAACCAACACCAAAGTGCACATTATTCTTCACATTAAGGGATATAGAACCATCAAATGAAACACTCTTGGGCCATCGCTTCGTACATATCGAATCTTAAGCTCCTCAAGAAAATATAGTTCTCACCATTGAATTGTTTGCGTAAAATAAAATCAAGGAAGAACTAGGAGGAACATGAATTGAACCATCAACAAAACCTATTTTATTCTTCACATTAAGGGCCATCAAGACCGAGCTCCAAGAAACAATTCTCACCATTGGCAATTACGGACCGGGATTATCACTTGGATGAAGGAAATAAGGTGATGTAAAATCATCGGCGGGGATTGGAAGAAGGCGATGCTTGTAGTATTGATCGTGTCTTCAGTTGAAGCCATTGAAGATCAATAAGAAATCTTGATCGAACAGTAGCAACAAGAAATCTTGATAGAAAATGAGAGAAGATCTTGACAGAAATTGTGCGCGGTGGTGGTGATGAAATTTTACCCTAAACTGATACCATGTTGAAATGATGAATCAAGAATTAAAGAATACTATTCGAATTTCACAAAAGAATTAAAGAGGATGAACTTTCATTATCAACCATCTATTTACAATATGTGATCTATGGTATAGAATGTAACTAACTTAACTAACTTTAACTATCATAACTAACATGATGGTTAGGTGTTTGTTCTTGATCCTTGACACACATTGCCGTAATAATTGAGAAAACAAAAATTTGGAGGAGATGACTATTGATCAATTATTGGGGTCATTACAAGCATATGAAGAAAAACATAAAAAGAAGCAATATATTGTAGAACAACTTTTAAAAATGCAAGTGAAGGATAAAGAAAAAGCATGGACAATGAATGAGGTCAACATGGAAGAGGTCATGTCCAAGGCGAGGTCGTGGTCGTGGAAGTGCACGAGGAGGTTTCAACAATAATGAAGATAGAAGAGAATACCCAATCGGTGGACGTGAGAGAAGCAATCCTAGAATGAGGTATGAAAAATCACAAACAAAGTGTTATAATTGTCAAAAATTTGGAAATTATGCTTCCGAGTGTAGAGCTCCCAAAACCAAGGTTGAAGAAAAGGCCCACTATGTGGAAAATAAAAGGAAGAAGATGCCAATTTTGTTACTAGCATACAAGGCGGTGATGGAAGACCGGACGACACTTGGTACCTCGATCTTTGGTGCAACCAACCATATGTGTGAAAGAAGAAGCATGTTTGTGGAGCTTGATGAATCGGTGAGTGGCAATGTTTCTTTTGGAGTTGAGTCTAAAGTTCCTGGTCAAAGGAAAAGGTAAAATTCTAATCCGCTTGGAGAATGGAAGTCATCAATTTATTTCTAATGTCTATTACATTCCAAATATGAAAAGTAATATCTTGAGTTTGGGACAACTCTTAGAGAAAGGTTATGACATTCACATGAAGGATCATAGTCTTTCTATAAGAGATGATAGAAATAATTTAATCACTAAAGTGCCAATATCTAGAAACAGAATGTTCTTATTAAATATCGAGAATGATATAGCAAAATGTCTCAAAGCTTGCTACAAAGATACATCTTGGCTTTGGCATCTACGACTTGGGCACTTAAATTTTGGTGGATTAAATTACTATCAAAGAAAGAAATGGTGAGAGGATTACCTTCCATCAATCATCCCGATCAACTATGCGAAGGATGTCTATTGGAAAAACAATTTAAAAAGAGTTTTCCAAAGGAATTAAGCTCGAGATCACGAA
The DNA here is from genome assembly GCA_016081115.2 of Rehmannia glutinosa. NCBI lineage: Eukaryota > Viridiplantae > Streptophyta > Magnoliopsida > Lamiales > Orobanchaceae > Rehmannia > Rehmannia glutinosa. Next base: position 190,336 of record JABTTQ020001786.1, on the reverse strand, counting down.
GCCACTGGAGCTCATACAGTGATGTTTGTGGACCAATCAAGCTAGGTTCTCTCGAAAAACAATTATTTCCTCCTCTTTATTGATGGTTTCTCTAGAAAGACTTGGGTATATTTTTGAAACAAGTCCGAAGTATTCAAAGCATTCAAGAAGTTCAAAGCTATGATGGAAAACGAAAGTGGACACAAAATCAAAGCAATGAGATCGGATCAAGGAGGAGAATTCACATATAAGGAGTTCCAATAATTTTTGCGAAGCAAACGGAATCCGGCGTCCATTGATCCCAAGATCCCCGACAAAAATGGCGTAGGCGAGAGAAAGAATATAACAATTCTTGAAATGGCAAGGTGCATGCTCAAAAGCAAAAAGTCGCCAAAGGAGTTTTGGGGGTGAAAGCGTGGCGTGTGCGGTGTACTTGTCAAATCGCTCACCAACCAAAAGTGTGTGGGGAAAAACACCACAAGAAGCTTGGAGTGGAAGAAAACCATGTATCTCTCATCTAAAAGTATTCGGAAGCAAACCATATGCACACGTGCACTTACGAGAGAAGAAGTAAGCTTGATGACAAAAGCGAGGCATTCATCTTCATCGGGTGTGACTCAAACTCTAAAGGTTATAAGTTATATAATCCAAATACTAAGAAGCTTTTGATAAGTCGTGATGTAGAGTTTGATGAAGAATCAAATTGGGATTTTGGCTCCCAAAACAACTTCAATTTCTTTCCTGATTTTGAAGAAAATGAGACGAGACCGATCGAGCCAACAATAAAAGTTCAAAGAAAGAGCCAAATTGTTGGGAAATTTATTGTTTAGATTTTGATGAATGCCATGTAAAACTTAGAATAGAAAGTTGGCACCCCATTTTTGTTGTAAACCGCATTGTAATAAACAGTGGTCAAGTGAGTTAAGTCACTATGCCTAAACATGCAAGAAGACAACTGAGACTAGAAGGAAGACTCACATTGCGAGACAATGAGTTTGGCAAAGAAGAGAAGACGGAACTCGATCAAGGTGCAGGTGAGATGCACGGTGAGTAAAGCATCTGTCAAGTCAACCAAAGATAGCCAAGTCTCTAGCCTAAGTGACGAAGAGTCATCCATGATTGGAAGTCGACTCTAAGTCACCTGGGAAAGCAAGGAAATGCGATCAAGTCGAGATAATCGAAAGAGATCCGTTGCCGAAATCAAGAGAATTACTTAATCAAGTAATATCTCCATGCTACCTTTCTCGAAGTGCTCGATCCCGAGAAGCGTGCAAGAGGAATAAACCAATGGGAAGCACTACACCGTGTCGAACTCGAAAAGTCAAGAACAATTCATACGAGGAAGTGGCAATTTCAAGGATCGCAACAAGACAAGCCAATGACCTCAAGTGACTTTCAAAAATAAGCCTATCTCTTCAACGGGCAGATTTTTGAAAGATCACTATAAAAGGCAAGAATGACTACGAGAAAAATACCTTGATTACCCGAACCACGAACATTCAAGCTAACATCTCAATCGTAATCAAAATGTTCTCAAAAATCATTCAAGATTAATCCTCAAGCCTACACTACGAAGAAAATCAATCCAACACTCACCGTGAAGAAAGATAACTTCAATCGAGTTGAAGAGGAAACTTTTGAAGAAAAGGGGTCTACATTCCATGGAGGATTGTAGAAAGGTTCAAGGTCGAACCGGTCTCAAGTTTTGGAGGGCTTCGTGATCAAATCCAAAGAGCTTGAGCAAGTGAGTCAGAGTAGCAAGCGCAAAAAGATCCCCCTGCGGAAGAAAGCGAGTCGTAGAAGCCAACCGAGTGACCAAGGCATCTCCGTGATCGAGTCCCAAAGGATCAAGTCACCGTGTGATCAAGACTTGTATCCTGGACTTACCACTCAGTATCTTGATCAATACCTTGTGGATTCCTCCGGGAGTTGGAGAAGAGAGGAGTAAGAAGAATTACCCCATCTTCGAACCTCTATAAAATCTTATCGTGTCATTTACATTTTAACACTTTAATTCCTGCATCTTATTTGTTTAACTCTGTGATAAATTTGATATCCACTTGATAATCTCTAAGTACTAAAACCAAACATTAAATCATAACTAAACCAAATTTAAGCGTGTTAAGTCTTCCAATAAAAACAAACCTGCAGTTGAGCTAATTCATCTTAACAATGAGTTATTCTATCAACAAATTCGATCGAGTCATTGAGTGACTAACTCTCTTGATTAACTAAATTGGCTATCCACCAAGGACACAGCTGTGTAGTATCAACTCTGAACTTTAAAAAGGACTAAATCGAAAAGTTGGTAAGGTTTATTCAACCCCCCCTTCTAAACCTTACACTCACACCCCTTGGGACCTACAAGTGGTATCAGAGCGGTTGGTTCATTGAGCCTTCCGCACTGGTTACTGAACTAGATCTCCAAATTTTTCAAAGTCTGTTTTAGTACTTAAGTTTTCAAAACTCCTTTTATCATTAAAAGTTATTATCAAATTTGACACGCATCCATATGTTCACAATTGAAGAATTTGATGATTGGAAAATTCGTATGCAGGCTCATCTACCAAAGATTACATGATGAGATGTGGATAGTGATAGAGGATGGGCCACTGCAAATTTTAAAAGTGAACACAAACACTGTAAGAAGAGTCTGCTGAAGGTGAAGAGGATGTTGCTCCTAGACCAGCTATGGTTGAAAAACAAGAACTGAATGGACAAATGATGACAAAAGATACAACCTGGACAATGTGGCCAAGGACATCCTTTACAAAACCTTGGACAAAGCCATGTTCAATAAAGTCAAATCATGCAAAACGGCTAAAGATATCCGGGACAAGCTAACATTGATTTGTGAAGGCTCGAGCAAATCAAGGAAAATAAATTATCGGTGGCTGTACGAGAAATTTGAAAATTTCAAAATGATCGCGAGGAGAGAACCTGGATCAACTGGATGCTTGTTCACGTAAATTACCAACGAGATATCTGCACTTGGAAATGAATATACACGGAAATGTGTATGAAGATCCTAAAAAGTCTCCCAGTTGAATGGGAAATGAAGGTCATGGCACTAAGACATTCCATGGACCTATCGAAGACATCCAACCATGAGCTATTCTCGGATCTCAAAGCCTACGAATTTAGATGAGAAGAAAAGACCGGAAGAGACAGTTGTACCCAAAACAATTTGCTCTAATTGTTAAGGATGGCAAGAGAGCCGAGGTCAAATAAGTCATTAACCCGGAGGAAATAGCCCGATGGTTAAAGGTTCAACAAGTTCTTCAATAAGAACTACAAGAGAGGCAAGGGCGAATCCTCCGGAAGACACTCGGCTCCCTCCAAGTCAAGGGAAGATAGGCCAACCAAGAGAACAAATCATCAAAAAGTCAATATCAAAGGGACAATCCAAGAATGGAAAGAGTGATCAAAAGGTTGAATGTCTATCTTTGAACTCGTAGGCAACCAGGTCACTATGCCATTGATTGCCCATATCCTGTAGTCAACAAATACATGAATGAAGAAGAAAAAGAAAGGTCTTGAGAGAAAGAATACAAGAAAAGAAAAAGGCAATGTTGGTGCGCAGAGATCTATTAAAAACAAATAAGTAAAGAGACATAGGCGATTCGAGAGAGTAGTGGCCGACTACTCAAGTGACTCGAAGAATAAGCCCGATTTGTTTGATGGCCAAGGAACAAGATTATCAACTCCGACCAAGAAGATGAGGTACACTCTAACTCATCAAACTCAGATTCTAGTGATAGTGATCGTGACGCACACACTTCATCACCCACTGATCTTTAAGATTCATTAGGCAAAATGATGAAAGATTTTGAACACATTAAATCCTCACACACACTACTAAATGAGGAAAACAACCTTCTCAAGAGCCAAAACTCACGGGACTAAGGAGCCGAGTACTCTAAGTCAAATAGTTGATGAGAATGAAAGTTTAAAGACTGAAAATGCAAAGCTAATAGCGTAAAATAGCTGCTATAGAAAAGAGGAAAATGACCTCAAAAATGTGATTGCCTCATTCACTAAGGCATCTAAATCATTGGATGATCTTATTATGAGTCAAAGAGAATGTGGAGACAAGACAGGCTTAGGATTTAGTTCCTCTGTGCTATGTCAAGCTCCAAAAGTGATTTTGGAAAAAGGATCTTCAAGCAATGAAGTATCTCAAAAATCCAAAACTCCAAATGGTGCACACATATTTAATCCAAAGCACAATCACAAGCAAACTGGCCTTGGTTATAAAGGAAAAGGAAAACAACCAGTTAAGTGCGTTGAGAGGACAACTGAGAAGAAATTCAGCCGAGTTCCTCAGCAAACTCCAAACAGGAAATACTCTGTAAAGAAGAAACAGAGCTACCAAAAACCCCAGAAGTTCTATAAAAGAAACACATATGATGGGAATGGTACAAAATATCCAAGCCAAGCTGATTGGAATGATGTGAACTATCAGCATAGACCTATGGAATATAAGCCCAAATGGCAAAGGCCTAGAACTCAACAAAGGCCATTCCAAAGGTATAAGAGCTTTCATCAGCACACATATGCGCCTAGGCACTACACTCAGAGATATCACAACTATCCGAAGAAGGCAATTGCTAAAACACACATAAAAGCATACAGACAAAAGAGACAGTTGTATGAACCTAGAATCCACAAGCAATTTGCCAAAATTAATTATGATTATGGCACTGATAGATGGCAACCCCTTAGAGTCAAATCATTTGGCTATAGGCTGGTTGGATCATCTTACAATACTAACCCCTCAGGACCCAGACAAGTATGGGTACCTAAATCTTAATTTCCTTAATTGCAGGCTCAAGGAGCAGTGAGTGTCGAGGAACCTGGTACATGGATAGTGGCTTCCCGGACACATGACAGAAACAAGAAAAATCTATCAAAATTCAAGGAAGTCAAAGGAGCTAAAGTCATATTTGGATGAAATGAAGTTCCGGAGAAATAAGAGGCATTGGATCCATCAAAAAAATGGATTAGAAATCTCGGATGTTGCATATGTTGAAGGACTCAACTTCAACTTGCCGAGCATCACCAACTCGTGACAAGGGTTATAATGTTGGATTTAACACGGGTATATGCCAAATCAAGGATCTTGAATCAAATGAAGTTGTGTTGTAAGGATGCGGACAAAAGAACATATATGTCGTGGATTGGTCAATCGCAACACCCATCACACTGTCTGTTAGCAAAGAGCACAAATCAATCAAGTTGGATGTGGCACAAGAAGTGAGTCACCGAATTTCAAAACAATTAACAAGCTTGCCGAGTAATCTTGTGGAAGGACTTCCGGACTCGATATACAAGAAGGAGAGTATATGTGACGCATGTCGAAGGGAAAACAAATCAAATCATCATTCAAAGAAAAGACATGCCCACCTTCAACAAGAATATTGCATCCGCTACATATGTATCTATTTGGTCCAAATTGAACCAACTAGCATAAGTAGGAAGAAATACACCTTTGTGGTAGTAGATGACTACTCAAGATATACATGGACAATATTCACGTGTAAGAAGAAAGAAACTCTACGAAACTACCACAATAATGAAGAGGATTCAAAATGAGAAAAGCCAAACCATTATCAAAATAAGATTAGACGGAGGAACCGAGTTTGTCAATGGTATAATAACTCGATATTGTTCTAGAATTAAGACAAACGAGATCTTAATTTCCAACTACACAATATATTTTTTCCTCAAAATTCTTATGTATTTCTTTATATTTTCTTTATGCTTTGTTAGTTAATTTCACTCGCTTCCATTTAAATACTACGAAACTTATCATTCAACTAAAAATTTTGTAACATTTGAAGTATTTGAAAAATTAAGGAGATGTATTCCTTGTATTGCAAAGAAAATAATAAATATACTAAAAATTAGAATTTGGGTTTGGGTGTTGCCCTTGTTTTACACCAAATATTATGTCCTTATACCGCCAAATGTTGTTAGATAAAAAAAAAAATTTTAATTTTGTCAACAAATCTTTGTCCGATTTTTAATTGTTCTTTTTAATGTTATCTTTATATAGATACTTATATATTCTTAATATATTTATCATTCATCTTGGATTAATCCGACTTGTGAGACGGATCTCACGGATCTAAATCAAGTCCAAGTCCACTATGGCAATTGGAAAAATAAAATGGTGGCAAATTTGTAATTTGTGTGCTTGTGGTACGGAATGCCCATCAACCATGGGCTCTTGTGCGGTGCACCATTCCTATTTCCTCCTTCCCACTTTTTCTTATTTTTTAGCGTTACAATTACCAAAAAACAATTAATGGAAAAAAAAAACTTTTGGCCCACATCCTGGGCATCCCTATTATCTACATGTAGCATATTTTTGTCTTTATATTTCTTTTAATTCCTTTAACAATAAAACAGCCATGTGGCCAAAAGCTAACAATAAGATCTCTTTTATATTTTATATGAAAAGTAATTTAATGTTCTAAAAAAGTCATTTTGTTTCATATTAAGTATATAAATTAAAATATTTATCACGAGATCTATACAATTTAAATTTTTTAAAATATTTACTATTTACTTTAAAATTGTTACTTTTTACTTTAAAAATATTACTTTCTATTCCTTTTACTCAAAAAATAATGTATTAATTTGTGTTCAAAAGATATCAATTTTTACTAGACAAGTATTACTTACTACATCTTTTATAATGTGATATTTCATTTAAAACTATTACTTTTACTTGAAAAACTATACTTTTTACTTAAAAATTAGTACTTACTAATCCCTTTTAGAAGTATTGATGTTTATTTGTAAAGTATCATTTTTTTACTCAAAAAGTATTACTTTCTATTGTAAATGATTATTTGCTACATCATTTAAAATTTATATATTATTTTCTTTAAAACTATTACTTTTTATTTGAAAAGTAATACTTTTATTTAAAAATTATTACTTATTAATATCTTTAAAAGTATTAATATTTACTTGTAAAGTATCATCTTTTACTCTAAAAATATTACTTTTTTACTTAAAAGTATAACTTTTACTTAAACATTATTAATTACTAATCTCTTTAAAAGTATTAATATTTACTTGTAAAGTATCATATTTTCCTCCAAAAGAATTACTTACTACATCTTTTAAAACTACATATTATTTCCTTTAAAACTATTACTTTTGATTTGAAAAGTAATACTTTTTACTAAAGTGTTATTACTTGCTAATCCATTTAGAAGTATGTAATGTTTATTTGAAAAGTATCAGTTTTTACTTGAAGAGTATTACTATGTATCGTAAAAATATTCCTTATATACTTTTTTCTTTACAATATTTATTATTCTGGAGTCGTTGTCCATTTCTATCATATTCAACATCATATTTAACAAAGTGTGTCATTTTTTCTTATCAAAAGTATTATACGTTTCTAATTAAAGTTTTTACTTCTTTGCTCAAAAGTATTATTTTTTCCTCAAAAATATTACCTTGCTAATTTTGGCAAATTGTTGAATTTTTATTGACGGACAAATTCCCTATTGACCAGATGCAACCCGACATGTCTTACAGATAGAGATCCGTGATATGGTCTCAAGTGATATTCTCCATATGACAAACACTTTTAAGGCGGATCCTCCATTACCCATGACCCAACTCATATCAAACACGTGGCATTTATGCAAATAAAAAATAACGGTGACATTTTTCGTAAATATTAGGCTAAACAATGAGTGTGATGATAATTAAAAAGTATTAATTTTTTTCTCAAAAAGTATCTCTTTTAACCTTGAAAAGTATACGTTTTTAAAATAACAAAACCGACATTATTTTGATAAATAAGTCATACTTTTATCAAATATGTATACTTTTCTACAAATAAGTAATACTTTTTAGTTCAACGCGTAATACTTTTTCACTTAAAAATATAATATTTTACGTTCAATTACAATACATTTTCATTTAACCTATTAATATTTTTCACTTAAACTTGTAATACTTTTCATCTAAAATGTAATACGTTTTAGTTCACCAAGTAATATTTTTCAATATAACATTTAATATTTTTCATAAGTGGTTTAGAACTATCTTTTTTTCTTACTTTTTCTTAAAATTGTTTCAAAAAAATTCAGTTCTAAATCTTGAAATCTCGAGTTTCAAATCTTAAAAAAAGTTTACATAGAAAAATAAAAATCTCCATTAATGAGTTTTGAACCAACTTTAATATTTCTCCGGCCCCACTCATTTCGAACCAACCGCGATAGAGTTTTGAACCACTTTTGGAGCTGGATCGTTCTCGGGCCTGAATCATTTCATTCAAGGATGTTTACACCGAGCAAGTGGTGGTGAGAGAGGCGATTTTGGGGTGTTGGAGACTACCCTGAAAAAGGATCGAAAGCTGAAAAAATAGAAGGAATGACTTCCCATTATCTCTATTTTCTTTTTCCCCTGGCAATCTATATTTCTTTGTGCTTTTTGTTAAAAGAACCAACCTATAAATTGTAGGAGATGGGATATAGCGAGTAAGGGCAAACGATTGTATATACATATTTGTGAAGAAGGTGGGAAGGGTGATATGGTGGGAAGGGCGAACACATTTTAACTTTTTTTTTCTTTTTTGATTTGGGTTTGGATTTGGATATTAGGCTCCGTCTCACGGGTTTTGACCCATGAGATGGTCTCAAAGAGACCCTCTCATCATCTTGTGGGGATAAATTAATTTGCAACATCTATTATGACCCTTTCAAAAAATTATTTTATTCAAATATTAATTTGTGAACTATTATTGACTACAAGAATATGCTTAAGGAATATTGCTTACTTATATATATTATGTCCAAAGTATTTATCATATTCTTTTTAAATAAAAAATAATTTGTCAAATATCATTGTCTCATGTAGACAATATGCTTGGGAGTTGTTGGTTTAAAACACACACACACACACACACACACACACACATATATATATATATATATATATATATATATAAATACATCTTAGGCCTCAATCATCTAAGATGGAAAACATTATTTCTTTAACTTTGTACCATGCGAGACGGTTCATCAAGAACTTGTATGATTTAATGTTATTGCGATATCTACATTTTTCACGTGAAGGGAAAGTGAAAAATCATTTGTTAAAGTTTTTTTCTAGGGTTAAAATAAATATGCTTGGCCATTCTTGAAACTTTCATATATTCATTTTTTTAAAATACCTATGAATCAACAATATTCATTATTTCAAAGTACAAAATATGCTTGACATGCTTTTTTTTTTAAACAAAACTTATATGTATATAGAAATATTTTGATTTTAGTACCTAAACTATGTACTATTTTCACTTTAGGTACCCCACATTCAGTTGTATCTATTTTGGTACCCGATATTTATCTTTTATTCACTTTTGCTACATTTCATCAAACAATAGTCAATTTCGATGCCCCATATTTTACTTTTTCATCATCGGTTTGGCACCCCATGTTTTAGTTATTAATCACTCATGATACGAAATATGACGAAACCGATTAAAAAGTAAAATTTCGGTACTAAAAATGATTTTCCCGAAAGTCGGGTACCAAAAGTGAAAACATAGTATAGTTTATGAACTAAAACCAAAATCATTCCTATGTAAATATATACATTCTTTTCAAATGACTTATCAATAATACTTCGTATAAAATATTTTTTTGTCAACTATCATTGTCTATAAGGATATTTGTTTATTTGTTGTCATTATTTAGATTTGTCTCTTGAACTTAGCAAAACCATTATATATATCAAGATTTAGTTTATGCATTTTATTTTGTCAACTATCAACACCAACAAGAATATGCGAAAGAATTAGACTTTTTTATTTTTTGATGGGAATTGTTTATTGTTTCGACTATTTCCAATCATAAGTTATATTTGTTACATCCATCCGATCGATAATATCATTTTTCTCATCTTGTTTTCTTGCTAGAAAATATTATTTAACTCCCGACAAAAACAACAAGAAAAGAAATATTCAAAATATACGTTAATTTTTTTGTTGAAAGTTATACAATTAAGAGTATACAATTAAAGAAAGATATCACCCTCATACCGAGACTGTTAGAAAAGGTGTTATTTAATACTAAATTTTTCCTATGAGAACTATGTCAAGATCAAGTTTAATAAATTCATAGGGCAATAGTTTCATGCTCTCTTGTTCAATCTTGTTTTTTAGCAAGAGTTAGTTATGTCTCTTCACTTAGACATATATACGAGTAATTAAATGAAATATAGTAAAGCATGTATAAGGTATGGATAGTTACGATTTTGTTTTTAAAAAAAAAACACTCCATTAAGTCATTGATAAAGATAAAAACCAGATTAGAATGACATTTGGGCTCACTTTAAACTTATATTCTAAGTATCAACAAAGCCAAAAAAATTAAATTGCGAGATGACATGAATTTTTTTAAGGTTGGAATTTTTTTTAAAATTCAATAATTATTAAGAATTCATAACATAATACTCATATCAACTCAGGTAAGGATCAATAATCATATATTTTAACCCTCTATATGGTGGCCTAGTAGAATAGAGTGACTTTAATTTTGGCCTTGCTCCTTGGACATGGAGCAAACGGTGGGGCTTCTCATATGTTTTTTGGAGAAAGGAGAAAATAGTCTTTTGTACATTTAGTGACCTAAATTATTATTGTTTTTTTCCCATCTAATAACCTCTATTCTAAGAATTTTGCAATTAATTAACCACCTTCATCCAACCACACTAGAATATTCCGGTATATTACAACATCATAAAATTTAATAATATTGCACAACAATATTTATCAATCATCTAATATAAATCTAACTTTTCGAGTAAATATTTTAATAATTGAATCTCTAGAAATATAATTTAATTACAATATTTTTTCTTCAGGTTTTGCAGAGTAGAGTACAATATATTTGTGAACAAAAAATGAAGGATATGTGTGTGCCATATGATACATGTATTTTGTTATGCAAATGATAATTTCATCATATTAAACAGATTTTGACAAAGGAGACATATTCATTTGCTTCCACACGAACAATTACAATAACTTAAAAAAAAGCATTACATATGATTCATGCTCTGCATTCACAAACTTACAACTTATGATTAAGTTGTACTTATTAAAATAGTATATCAGCAATAACAATAGTACATGTGAATGCTTATTAATACACAATATGGATTGATAAGTTATCAATCCAGGTGACAATGTCCATGATCAACTTCGCAGTAACCGCAACCTACAGCATGGCAAACGGTGTCCTCGGTACAAGCAACATCTTCACATGCGACTTGGAGTAGCTTTCTTGGCGACAATATTGCCGACGTCGTTCCTGCAGCTTCTACCACTGCAACCGCTGCAACAAATGTACAACATCATATATATATATATATATATATATATATATTATATATTTTATGTGTGTGTGTGTTTTATCATGTTTTTCTGACTAAAAATCAATTAAATATACACAAACATGTGTTTGTGTCGAGAGAATGAAAGATTAGTTACCAAGCAAAAGTAGAACGAAGAAACCCAACTTGTTAACTGTGGATGATTGAATAGTTCTCCCCATCTTCTTTCAAGATTATGTTTACTTTTTATGTGTTTGAGTACTTGATTCAATGAAGTATGTGCCATATTTATAGATGAAATTTATTGGTCACATGAATACTAATTAATTTGTACTAATTAATATAATATTAACAAGATGTAATCATGCACAAAGATATGATTTGTTTTAATAATGTATACTAATTTAGTCAATTGATATCGTAATGGAAGGCATGTTGGTTGGGCCAAAACAAAAAAGTGAATGATAAAAGAATATATTTCCAACTCAAAACAATAAATGAAATGAAAAAAGAAAAAAAATTGAAGAAATAAAAAAAAAGAATAGACCACAAATACAAATATTGTACAGTGGAGTTGCACGTAACTGTATATAAATAATGAAATTATGATATCGAATATTTTTCCTAGGTTAATTAGAACTCAAATACCGGATAGCTTTGATAACATTAAATGTTTTCTAGAAAGTTCTTCATTCTCCATTTTTTAGGAAAAACACTCCCATATTGTTTAATTTTCAATCTTCTTAACTCTATTATTTTAGACTTTAGTAATTGACATATTTTGTCAAAGGTGCAGAGATATCTTTCGATGAAGATATCCTGGACGTGGACATCAAGTTGCTTGTGAAGAGGCCAAGTAATTAAAGAATTCTTATTTTGTTGGAGACATTTTTCTTGAGTATTTGGGATAGTTTAGAATTCCTTTTATTAGACGTGTTAATATAATTATCATCCATCTTGAAAACTTGTCCAAACTAATAGATGTATCGCTGGGAGTTCTTATTTTTATAGGGTAGGAACTTTACATGTTATATATTTTTACGCCTTTTAGAAGAGATAGTGAGTATAGATCGCTTTGATATACACAAGAAAAAGGTTCGGATGCTTTTTGTTATTTTTCCGGGAAGTTATTAATGCGAGTTTTCTTCAAGGAAAGCTTGAGTATTATTATTGATAATAACATTCTAAGGTTGTTTTTATCGATACACGATACTTTCTTGAGCAAAAAGGTGAACCTTTGGAAGAAGACAATATGTTGTTTGGAGGAATCTATTGGTGGATGGAGTTCATCTAAGCGTATTACCATAAAAATGATTTTAGCGAACGTAAGACGAGTTCAAGAATGGTGACGATTCAAAGAGGGAGTATGTAATTGTTTAAGTCCAATTGTTGTACTTTGTAACATTTATTATTAGTGGAATTAGTTTTCTCTGTGTGTGGCCTCGTGGAGTGGGATTAGTTAATTCAAACCACGTTAATATCGTTGTATTATTTAATTTCCATTGTGCAAAATTACTGGACTAAATTTAATAATTTGGCACCAAATTTTAAACTAATCCCATTTCTGTATTTCTAGAAATGAATATACTTGCAAATGGATCATAATACATATTGCAAACTTTATTCCTTCAATCATTTTAATTGAACAGCAGTTATTTGTCCACTACCATTGTCCACAAGAATATGCTTGAGGATTGTTTGTTAAAGAAGATCTAATCTATATACACACATTTGACATTTGTTCAATGTACTTATCGATATTCATTTTTATCAAATAATTATTTACAAAAATATACATAAGGATTATTGTTTACTTTACTTACATATATACGTTTTTACAAAGTTCTTATTTTAGTTAAATAATTATTTGTCAACTATCATTGTCTCTTGTGAATAATATACTTGGGAGTTGTTGTTTTAAAAAGAAAATATTATGATAATAATACATTTGTTCTTATTTATTGGTTGTCTTATGGTATACACCAATTATCATGTCACTTCAACTTTGCCAAAAGCTATTTAAAAATAACAATTTTATTCCTTTAACTTTGTCCGATGCTATTGTTGGTATGAATGGCTCAAAGAATAATAACTTAAATGATTTATATTTTAATGGTATATTTTTAAAATATTATCTATATATAAAGATATTTATATTATGTTATAAAAAACGTATCGATAATCACTTGGGGGTAACAACAATTCAACTAGCATGATGAACTTTTTGCGAGTTTGGTACGTGATTTCTTTTCTTGGTAACTCAACATCTAAACTTTGTGGGATTGTAATAATGGAATCTTAAGCATCCTTGCGGTGGATATGTCATTGAGATGTCATATATTGTAAAACATACTAATATAATACATAAAATAATAATATACTAATTTGAAACTATTATCTTAATGGAAGTTATGCCTAATGGGAAAAAATTGAATAATGAACGCTCATATTTGTCCCTCTAAAAACCACAAAAGATAATTAAAAATGAATAAAAACAGAAATTTAGAAAGATATACCGTAAATATAAATATTGTGCGGAGGAATTTCATTCTAACTATATAAAAAAAAAAAAAAAATATGATTCTCAATATTTTCTCTGGGTTAATGAGACTCAAATATAGGATAGTTTCGACAACATTGAATTTCATCGAAAAAGTTCTTCGTTTAAAAATTATTCTTGATAAACTTCCCAACATGGTTTGCATTACAATCTCGTGACCAATATTTCTAGCATTGAATATACACTTATTAGATTTTTGTGTAAATATAAAAATATATTATGATTATTTAAGTTTTTCATTGAAATGATTTTGAATTATTGTGTTCAAGTATGAAAAGACTTGAACTAGATTCAGACGAGTTTATACACCAATCATCGTGTACTTCTACCTATCAAATGTCGTTTATATATACAAAACATTATTCATTTAATTTTGTCAACTATCATTATCCGTATAAATTGTTCAAAGAATTTGGAACTTGTATGATTTTTATTTCAATAGAATCGTTTTGAGTGTTATCTATATATAAATACATACATTTTTCTTTAAATATTTATCAATCATCATCACTGGGATAAATTAATTTGCAAATTATAGTATGACCCTTTTAAAAAATTTATTTTATTCGAATGGTTTTTTGTACCTATTGTTGTCTATAAGAATATGCTCAACGAATATTATTTACTTATATATTAAATTCATATATTATTTTCCAAAGTGCCTACCATATTCTTTTTAATTAAATATTAATTGGTCAACTACAATAGTCTCCTTTAAGATAATATACTTGGGGTTGTTGAAAACAAAATTATATACTAGTGATACATTTGTTATTATTTAGTTATTGTCCTATGGTGTACACCAATAACTTTTGCCCCTTCAACCTGCCTAAAGCTATTCAAATTTATTCTTTTAACTTTATCTAATATCCTCCTCTCTATGCATGGTTCAAAAAATTGTATAATTTTCATTATTAGTGGAATATTTTTTTAATGTTAATTGTATAGATATATATTATTTTTATTAAATTCTTATCAATAACCATTTGGCAATAAAGATTTTGCAACATGTCATATGTCCCTTTTCAAGGAGGTTACTAATTATTTTTATAAAAACAAAAATCACTATATTGAGTCATTGATAAAGATAAAAAAAATAGACTAGAATGACATTTGAGCTCAATGTAAAACTATATTCTATAGAATCAACAAAGCCAGAAAAAAATTAATTGCGGGATGATATGTATTTTGTTTTAAGGTTGATTTGTTTTGACATTTAATAATAATTGAGAATTGAAACATAATACATGTATCAACTCTAGTAAGGATCAAGAATTATATATTTTTGACCCGTTGTGTCTTTGTGGGGTAGTAGGGTGGCCTTCGGAATTTTGGTCTTGGTCGTCGGACATGGAACAAATTGGTGGGGCTTCTCATATATTTTTTGGAGAAAAAATGAATTTGGTTTTGTACATTTAGCGACCTAAAATAATAATAATAATAATAATAATAATAATAATAATAATAATAATAATAATAATAATAATAATAATAATAATATTATTATTATTATTGTTGTTGTTGTTGTTGTTGTTGTTGTTGTTGTGTTTTTAAGTATGAAAAGACTTCAACTAGATTCAGACGAGTTTATACACGGTCTTTCTACTGTCAAATGTCGTTTATATATTAAAAAATTATTAGAACTTGTATGATTTTTATTTAGGGCGAGTTTATCACGAGTCTTTCATTTTGTCAATTATCATCATCCGTATAAATTGTTCAAATAATTTAGAACTTGTATGATTTTTATTCCAATAGAATCATTTTGAATGTTAGCTATATATAGATACTTACGTTTTTCTTTAAATATTTATCAATCATCGTTTGGGGATAAATTAATTTGCAACTTATAGTATGACCCTTTTAAAAAAGTTTTTTATTTGAATTATTTTTTGTAACCAAATTTTGTCTACAAGAATATGCTCAAGGAATATTGTTTACTTATATATTATAAACATGTATTATTTTCAAATTAAGTACTTACCATGTTCTCTTTAATTAAATAATAATTTGTCAACTACATTTATTTTTGTAGATAATATGCTTGGGGTTGTTGGTTTAAATAAAAATATATACTGATAGTGATACATTTGTTATTATTTAGTTGTTGTCCTATGGTATACACCAATGATCTTGTCCCTTCAATCTGCCAAAAGCTATTCCAATTTATTCCTTTAACTTTAACTAATATCCTCCTCTCCATGCATGGTTCAAAGAATTGTATAATTTTCATTATTAGTGGAATAATTTTTAATATTAATTATATATATATATATATTTATTTTTACTAAATTCTTATCAATAATCATTTGGCAATAAAGAATTTGCAACATGTCATATGCCCTTTTCAAGGAGGTTACTCAATTGTTTTTCAAACACAAAAACACTATATTGAGTCATTGATAAATTTAAATAAGATAGACTAGAATGACATTTGAGCTCAATGTAAAACTATATTCAATAGAATCAACAAAGCCGAAAAAAAATTAATTGTGAATGATATGAATTTTGTTTTAAGGTTGAATTTTTTTTTCATATTTAATAATAATTGAGAATTGAAACATAATACATGTATCACTCTGGTAAGGATCAAGAATTTTATATTTTGTGACCCGTTGTGTGGTGGCCGGGGGAGTAGGGTGATCTTCCGAATTTTGGCCAGGGAGTAGGGTGGCCTTACGAATTTTGGCCTTGGTCGTCGGACATGGAACAAATTGGTGGGGCTTCTTATATGTTTTTTTGGGGAAAGGATGAATTAGGGTTTTGTACATTTAGCGACCTAAAATATTATTTTATTATTATTATTATTATTATTATTATTATGTGTTTTATGTATGGAAAAACTTCAACTAGATTCAAGATGAGTTTATACACCAAACATCGTGTCCTTCTACTGTCAAATGTCGGTTATATATATAAAAAAACATTATTCTCTTAATTTTGTCAATTATCATTATCCATATAAATTATTCAAAGAATTTAGAACTTGTCTGATTTTTATTTCAATAGAATCATTTTGAAATGTTATCTATATATAGATATTTACGTTTTTATTTAAATATTTATTAATCGTCATTTGGGGATAAATTAATTTGCAATGTACAAGTATGCCCTTTTTTTAAAAAAATTATTTTATTTGAATGATTTGTTTTGTAACCAAATGTTGGCTACAATAATATGCTCAAGGAATATTGTTTACTTATATATTATACACATATATTGTTTTCAAATTAAGTACTTACCATATAATAATTTGTCAACTACAATTGTTTTCTCAGTATATAACATGCTTGGGGTTGTTGGTTTAAACAAAATTATATACCGATAGTGATACATTTGTTAGTATTTAGTTGTTGTCCTATGGTATACACCAATGATCTTGCCCCTTCAACGTACTATTCAAATTTAAAAGCTATTCAAATTTATTCTTTTAACTTTATCTACTATCCTCCTCTTTGGCTAAAGTGCATGGTTCAAATAATTTAAAAAATCTATATTGAGTTATTGAGAATCAACAAAGTAGAAAAAAACATTAATAATTTAAAACTATATTCTATAGCAACAAAGAGATGATATGAATACTTTTAAGGTTGAATTTCTTTTGAAATTTAATAATAATTAAGAATTCATAACATAATACATGTATAGACTTTGTTAAGGATCAAGAATCATTTATATTTTTGGCCCGTCGTGCGGTGGCCAGGGGGAGTAAGGTGGCCTTCTAAATTTTGGCTTTGGTCCTCGGATATGGAACAAATTGGTGGGGCTTTTTATATATTTTTTGGAGAAAGGATGAATTAGTCTTTTTTATATTTATTATTATTAGTAGTAGTATTTGGCATGTAACAACCTATATTCTATGGATTTTGCAACTAATTAATCACCTCCCGCCAACCACACTAGAATATTCCAGTTATATTATAACATGATAATATTTAATAATATTGCACCACAATTTTTATCAATCATCTAATATATATCTCAACTTTTCGAGTAGTTTTTTTCATAATTGAATCTCAAGAAATATAATAGATTTCCAATTTTTTTCTTCAAGTTTTATTATCATCGTCTCTATGAATGGTTCAAATAATTTAGAACTTGTATGATTTTTATTATTAGTGAAAAGTTTTTTGAATATTAGCAGCATAGATATCCATATTATTTACTAACAAACTTATCAATAATCATTTGGGGATAAAAAAATTGCAACAGTAAACAACCCTTTTACGAGTTTGATACTCAACATCTAAACTTGACCGTAGTTATTGCTTACAGTATCTTTCCCTTCCAAAATGTGATTTGATGCTGGAGCTGTATGTTGACAATTGGACAAATCATGATATATGATCAGTAGTTAAAAATGTGTAAGTGATAAGCAATAACAATAATTAGTGATTCGATTGGGTTTTTTTAATAATAAGTAGAAGTGATTGGCGGAACAAAAAAGTGAAACTAGGTGAATAATGTATTCTAAAAAAATTCACAAGTAGTTGTATTCTGACGAAAAATATTTATGTATCTGAACGAAAATGAGATTTTCTGATATCCAATCGCAATCGTTACTCTCTCATTACATATATATTTAGTATTGTTTAGACCCTTATGAACCTCTTTGTTTAGACCAGGTCTAAGAAAGCGTGATACTTCTTTGCCAACTTACTTCACCAATTTCTTGTTTTTGTTCAACTTTTCGAGCCTCCACATCCATGAACTCGACACCCATTTTTTCTCGCTTGCAGACATGTTTGCACTACATGTAAGTGGAAAAAATTTGGAAAATAGCTGACTTCTCGTCTTTCTTTTCCAAATAGAGACTGAAAGAAGCTTCTATTTATAGGCCTTGGAGGAGAATAGCAATCGTAACCATTAAAAACAAAACAATAATTCAAAATGGCAAACAGTCATCGAAAATTCATTTACGGAACAATAATTCAAATGGAAACAACAACAAAAGAATGCATCTATTTTCATTGAGCATAGAGATCAAAATAATGCAAGTATCAAATTAACAAAAGATGATTGGCCAACAAGAACAACTTAGATAACATCACATGCTCAACCTAGCTAACAAATTAAGTGGCTCGTGTGCATACTCTTCCAAGGTACGCAAGGAGAAAAATAAAATACAGATACACATACTTCAAAAGGCAAAATCAAACACAAAGTATCTTTTGTACAAAATATTTTCATTCGACCAAATGAAGTGTTCATTAATACCAAAATAATGTGGAAGTGCAAAAAAAAAAGATAAAAAAAATTAGAAGAAAAGATGGTTTAAGAGCTATGGAATATATACAAAATGTTGACAGGGATGGAAAACTCAAAAAAACATATAAACCATAACTTAATTTTTATTTATTTTTAATTTCTTAAAGAAATCAGGTAAAAAAATTAAAAGGGGAGGGTCGGGGCTAGTATCCCATCTCCGCCATTTATTGGGAACAATCAATCACAATGATATTTAAACTTGCTTTGGAATGTAAACATCCTCATATGAGAATGAGAATCATAATCATCATCCGAGACGGACTCGAGTCGGACAATGAACCAAAAATAAATAATTTGTTGTAAAATGTAGATTTTCTTGAGTGTCATTCTGACATCTTAGTAGTGTGAAATGAAGTGTAGTTTCTCATTGAGCCTTATACTGCAACTGTGATATGAAATTACCCAAGAAAATGCATTTTGTTTTCACAAATAACAATGTGATTGTATAGAAGAATTGACCATCTGCTCTAGTTGCGCAAATTATCAAAAAAAAACCAGACACCAAAAATTGAAGGAAATGGTTGTTCATCGAGGTGCAATTCGACTAAGAAAAAAGCAGTGTCAATGTATATTTCCTTTAACAAAATTTTAATTGACAAGAGTAAGGATGTATAACAATTGAAGACCAGTTGTCACTAAATTGAAATAAAAAATAAATATAACAAGGGAAAACTGAAGGGACAACTGACTGAGCCAAGAAAGCAGCGATCGACTTTCATGTTAAGTAAACGAGATGAAAACAATCTCGCAATATTTTAGCATTCCTCTTTACTTGAATCGCCACACTATTGCACATAATTCTATTTAATTTTCTGAAATAAAATTTAATATAGGACTTATTTAAATTCACAGTTCATCTAGAAATAGAGTTGTAATTGAAAAAAAAAACGATCGATTGAGAGTAATTTATCGACCAAGTCTAGTTATATTTCTATCCAAGCAAGGAATCAGGTAATTGAGTATGCTATAAAGTACAACGTTTTCTATCTTCTTTAGAAACATAAGTTATACCATGTATAAATTATAATACAAAGAACCAACACCAGTGCACATGCATAAGTTCTATCAACAAGCTCCTCCCATACCTTGAGATATAGAACTCAATGATTTTTCCAAATGAAACACTCTTGGGCCATCGCTTCGTACATATCGAATCTTAAGCTCCTCCCATACCTCTTGTGTTGTGTTAAAATATAACAAGCTTTGACGAATGTCCTTTGATATAGAGTTTAGTATCCAAGATAACACTAAATTGTTTGCACGGTGCAGCAAAGAAAATAAAATCAAGGAAGAACTAGGAGGAACATGAATTGAACCATCAACAAAACCTGTTTTATTCTTCACATTAAGGGCCATCAAGACTGAGCGGCTCCAAGAAACATAGTTCTCACCATTGAATTGTTCGTAAACAATTACGGCACCGGGATTATCACTTGGATGAAGGAAATAAGGTGATGTAAAATCATCGCCAGGATTGGAAGAAGGCGATGCTTGTAGTATTGATCGTGTCTTGATTGAAGCCATTGAAGATCAATAAGAAATCTTGATCGAACAAGAGCAACAAGAAATCTTGATAGAAAATGGGAGAAGATCTTGACAAATTGTGCGCGGTGGTGGTGATGAAATTTTACCCTAAACTCGATACCGTGTTGAAATGATGAATCAAGAATTAAAGAATACTATTCGAATTTCACAAAAGAATTGAAGAAGATGAACTTTCATTATCAACCATCTATTTACAATATGTGATCTATGGTATAGAATGTAACTAACTTAACTAACTTTAACTATCATAACTAACATGATGGTTAGGTGTTTGTTCTTGATCTTTGACACACATTGCCGTAATAATTGAGGAAACAAAAATTTGGAGGAGATGACTATTGATCAATTATTGGGGTCATTACAAGCATATGAAGAAAAACATAAAAAGAAGCAATATATTGTAGAACAACTTTTTAAAATGCAAGTGAAGGATAAAGAAGAAAGCATGGGCAATGAATGAGGTCAACATGGAAGAGGTCGTGTCCAAGGACGAGGTCGTGGTCGTGGAAGTGCACGAGGAGGTTTCAACAATAATGAAGATAGAAGAGAATACCCAATCGGTGGACGTGAGACAAGCAATCCTAGAATGAGGTATGAAAAATCACAAACAAAGTGTTATAATTGTCAAAAATTTCGAAATTATGCTTCCGAATGTAGAGCTCCCAAAACCAAGGTTGAAGAAAAGGCCCACTATGTGGAAAATAAAAGCGAAGAAGATGCCAATTTTGTTACTAGCATACAAGGGGCGGTGATGGAAGACCGGACAACACGTGGTACCTCGACATCTTGGTGCAACCAACTATATGTGTGGAAGAAGAAGCATGTTTGTGGAGCTTGATGAATCGGTGAGTGGCAATGTTTCTTTTGGAGTTGAGTCTAAAGTTCCGGTCAAAGGAAAAGGTAAAATTCTAATCCGCTTGGAGAATGGAAGTCGTCAATTTATTTCTAATGTCTATTACGTTCCAAATATGAAAAGTAATATCTTGAGTTTGGGACAACTCTTAGAGAAAGGCTATGACATTCACATGAAGGATCGTAGTCTTTCTATAAGAGATGATAGAAATAATTTAATCACTAAAGTGTCAATATCTAGAAACAGAATGTTCTTATTAAATATCGAGAATGATATAGCAAAATGTCTCAAAGATTGCTACAAAGATACATCTTGGCTTTGGCATCTACGACTTGGGCACTTAAATTTTGGCGGATTAGAATTACTATCAAAGAAAGAAATGGTGAGAGGATTACCTTCCATCAATCATCCCGATCAACTATGCGAAGGATGTCTATTGGAAAAACAATTCAAAAAGAGTTTTCCAAAGGAATTAAGCTCGAGATCACGAAGCCACCGGAGCTCATACACGGTGATGTTTGTGGACCAATCAAGCTAAGTTCTCTTGGTAAAAACAATTATTTCCTCCTCTTTATTGATGATTTCTCTAGAAAGACTTAGGTATATTTTTTGAAATAGAAGTCCGAAGTATTCAAAGCATTCAAGAAGTTCAAAGCTATAATGGAAAACGAAAGTGGACATAAAATCAAAGCAATGAGATCGGATCAAGGAGGAGAATTCACATATAAGGAGTTCCAATAATTTTGCGAAGCAAATGGAATCCAGCGTCCATTGACAATCCCAAGATCCCCAAAAAAATGGCGTAGGCCGAGAGAAAGAATATAACAATTCTTGAAATGGCAAGGTGCATGCTCAAAAGCAAAAAGTTTTGCCAAAGGAGTTTTGGGTCAAGAAACGTGGCGTGTGCGGTGTACTGTCAAAATCGCTCACCAACCAAAAGTGTGTGGGGAAAAACACCACAAGAAGCTTGGAGTGGAAGAAAACCAGGTATCTCTCATCTAAAAGTATTCGGAAGCAAAGCACATGTACACGTGCTGGCGAGAGAAGAAGTAAGTAATGACAAAAGCGAGGCATTCATCTTCATCGGGTGTGACTCAAACTCTAAAGGTTATAAGTTATATAATCCAAATACTAAGAAGCTTGTGATAAGTCGTGATGTAGAGTTTGATGAAGAATCAAATTGGGATTTTGGCTCCTAAAACAACTTCAATTTCTTTCCGAATTTTGAAGAAAATGAGATGAGACCGATCGAGCCAACAATAGAAGTTCAAAGAAGAGCCAACCGTTGGGAAATTTATTGTTTAGATTTTGATGAATGCCATGTAAAATTTAGAATAGGAAATTGGCACCCCATTTTTGTTGTAAACGCATTGTAATAAACAGGCTGGTCAAGTTTGTTAAGTCGGCTATGCCTAAACATGCAAGAAGACAACTGGAGACTATAAGGAAGACTCATTGCGAGACAATTGAGTTTGGCAAAGAAGAGAAGACGGAACTCGATCAAGGTGCAGGTGAGATGCACTGAGTAAAACATCGATCAAGTCAACCAAAGATAGCCAAGTCTCTAGTTGAAGTGACAAAAGAGTCATCCAATGATTAGAAGTGACTCTAAGTCACCTGGGAAAGCAAGGAAATGCGATCAAGTCGAGATAATCGAAAGAGATCCGTTGCCGAAATCAAGAGAATTACTTAATCAAGTAATATCTCCATGCTACCTTTCTCGAAGTGCTCGATCCCCGAGAAGTGTGCAAGAGGAATAAACCAATGGGAAGCACTACACCGTGTCAAAACTCGAAAAAGTCAAGAACAATTCATACGAGGAAGTGGCAATTTCAAGGATCGCAACAAGACAAGCCAACGACCTCAAGTGACTTTCAAAAATAAGCCTATCTCTTCAACGGGTAGATTTTTGAAAGATCACTATAAAAGGCCGAGAATGACTCGAGAAAAATACCTTGATTACCCGAACCACGAACATTCAAGCTAACATCTCAATCGTAATCAAAATGTTCTCAAAAATCATTCAAGATTAATCCTCAAGCCTACACTACGAAGAAAATCAATCCAACACTCACCTGTGAAGGAAAGATAACTTCAATCAGTTGAAGAGGAAACTTTTGAAGAAAAGGGGTCTACATTCCACGGAGGATTGTAGAAAGGTTCAAGGTCGAACCAGTCTCAAGTTTTGGAGGGCTTCGTGATCAAATCCAAAGAGCTTGAGCAAGTGAGTAGTGTAGTAAGCAAACCCTGCCTGTGAAGAAGGCGAGTCGTCGAGAAGCCACCGAGTGACCAAGGCATCTCCGGTGAGTCCCAAAGGATCAAGTCACCGTGTGATCAAGACTTGTATCTGTGACTTACCACTGCGTATCTTGATCAATACCTTGTGGATTCCTCCAGGAGTTGGAGAAGAGAGGAGTAGAAGAATTACCCCATCTTCGAACCTCTATAAAATCTTATCGTGTCATTTACATTTCAGCACTTTAATTCCTGCATCTTATTTGTTTAACTCTGCTGATAAATTTGCTATCCACTTGATAATCTCTAAGTACTAAAACCAAGCATTAAATCATAACTAAACCAAATTTAAGGGTGTTAAGTCTTCCAAAAACAAACTGCATTGAGCTAATTCAGATCTTAACAATGAGTTATTCTATCAACGGCTCGATCGAGTCCGTTGAGTGACTAACTCTCTTGATTAACTAAATTGGTTGTCCACCAAGGACACAAATTGTAGTATCAATTCGACTTTAGAAAGTACTAAATCGAAAAGTTGGTAAGGTTTATTCAACCCCCTTCTAAACCTTACACTCACAACCCTTGGGACCTACAAGTGGTATCGGGCGGTTGGTTCATTGAGCCTTCCGCACCCAGTTCTTGAACTAGATCTCCAAATTTTTCAAAGTCTGTTTTAGTACTTAAGTTTTCAAAACTCCTTTTATCATTAAAAGTTATTATCATGGAAGCAAATTTGACACGCATCCCTATGTTCACAATTGAAGAATTTGATGATTGGAAAATTCGTATGCGAGCTCATCTATCAAAGATTACATGATGAGATGTGGATAGTGATAGAGGATGGGCCACCGCAAATTTTAAAAGTGAACACAATTGTAAGAAGAGTGCGCATTGAAGGTGAAGATGATGTTGCTCTAGACCATCTATGGTTGAAAAACCAAGAACTGAATGGACAAATGATGACAGAAAAAGATACAACCTGGACAATGTGGCCAAGGACATCCTTTACAAAACCTTGGACAAAGCCATGTTCAATAAAGTCAAATCATGCAAAACGGCTAAAGAAATCTGGGACAAGCTAACATTGATTTGTGAAGGCTCAGAGCAAATCAAGGAAAATAAATTATCGGTGGTTTGTCGAAATTTGAAAATTTCAAAATGATTGCGGGAGAGAACCTGGATCAACCGGATGCTCGGTTCCACGAAAATTGTTTGATACATGTTTTTATCTTAATTTTGATGATTTTATTTTGTCACCAAAACAATGCTTTTAAAGGTTGTCCAAATACTCCTAAATGATTTAAAATGGTTTTAATATTTTCCGGAGTATTTCCTCAAGTTTATTTTTGATAATAATGGACAACACTTTTAATGATTTTATATCAATGGATTTTTCTCCTAAACAAGGTTCCTAAATGTTGTCTAAATACTCTCGATTGGTTTAAAATGTTTCTACTAAATTTTCGGAGTATTTCTTGGGTTTTATTTTCGACAAAAATTGGACAACATTTCTGTCTCGTGGTCGACCGGTCGCCTATAGGGCAACCCGTACTGAAGATGTTTTTAGAAACAAAAATGAGACGGAAGGAAAAACAAGCGGTCGACCGTCGCGCTTCACTGGCGTCGACCGATCGGTCGACCGGCCGCTCACAATGATCGACCGTACACTGCAAGTTTCACGTTGAAACAGAACTTCTTTTCTCCTCTTTTACACTTAGGGGACCGGTTGAGACAGTCGACCGGTCACGCCTCGTCGGCCGGTCCCCTGTTGTAATTTTCAAAGTGTTCTTATTTTCTCTTATTTAAATGCGACCGGTCGCCTGTATTGACAACAAAAATATGACCGTCGGCCAATGACACATTTCCTTAAATTGTGGGATTGATTTCTAACAGCTATATTCTTGATTTTAATTGTATTTTTCTGTAGATTTTCAATCCCCAAGAGGAGCCTATGCTTGATCAATCATCTCCTATAAATAGAGGAAGTTTTGGAGCAACCAATACAACAATTGAGATACAACACAACAAGATACACTTCAAGCAAACACTTGGTCTTCCATTGTTATTATTCTTGTTGTAAAATTGCCTAGCTTATCACTTTCACATCTTTGAGGTCTAGGCTTTTCTTGATTACACTTCGCACTCAAATTGTAATATTCATTCTTGAGTTGTAATCTTGATTTTTTTGGTTATCATTCAAACACAAGATATCCTTGTGAGTGTTCTTGTGGTAAGAGCACACTTGGATGATCTAGGTGATAGGTGAAGAAGATTGTGGTAATCTTCTTATTGAGGTGTTGAAGAATTTGGTATTCTTCAAGGTTGAAGATTGTGGTAATCTTCACAAGGTGCCGTTGAAGGAAGATTGTGGTAATCTTCAAAGGGAGATTGTGGTAATCTCCAAAGGTGTTGTTGAAGAAGAGTGTGGTGCTCTTCAAGGTGTTGTAAGTTGAATTTGTATTAATTTTGGTAATTAATAAAATTCTTTTTCTTTTCGAAATCCATCCCGGATATCTTTGGGGTGGTAGAGGATTAGGCCCTAGGTGGGTTGAACCTCTTTAAATCGACGTGTGTTGTTTATATTCCGCACCTTTATTATTGTATTTGAGCATTCGGTTTTAAAAAGAGGGCGAAATCGAAAAGATGGAGATAATCTATTCACCCCCCCTCTAGATTATCGTAGCCGCTTGGACTCACAAGTGGTATCAAAGCCAAACTCTTTGGCAAGCTCGTTTCACATCGCGAGTGAAGAGGAACGATCGTCGGCTACGAATGAAGCTCATCTATCCGGCACCTCCACCACCAAGCCACCACTATTTGATTCCAAGAATTTTAATTTTTGGAAAGAAAGAATGGAATGCTATCTACAAGGTTGCGGGTTCGACGTTTGGAACACCGTCATTAATGGAGAATCCATTCCGATGAAAGATACACCACACACCTCAAAAGGCTTCAAAAAGCTCAATGATGAAGAAAAGAAAATCATCTCCCTAAACGGTAAAGCTCTCAATATCTTGTATTGTTCATTTACTAATTTAGAATATGAACATATTGTAGGAATAAAGTCGGCACATGAAGTATGGCAAAAATTAGAAGCCATCTATGGAGTATTTGCAAATGAAAGGAGTCAAACAAAAGCATCTACTTCTCAAGGTCATACAAGCTCAAATCTAAGGAACAAGCCTCCTACAACTTCCAACTATGAAGAAGTTGAATATTGTTTTATGGGCATCAATGAAGAAAATGAGGTACATCTTAAACCCTCTACTTCCTATGATATTGTCATTCAAAATGATTATAGTGATTTGCAAGATGATTATGATGAACTTCAAAATGAATTCCAAAACTTACTTGTTAAATACAAAAATTTGAAAAAGGAATTCAATGTTTTGAAAAATGATAAGGATAGTTTATTCACTTCTTATGAATCACTATCATGTGCTCACACCACCACTCTTGACAAGGTTAGAAACCTTGAAAAAGAAAATAGTACTCTTGTTGAGAATATTGATTGCATGAAAAAGGATTTATTAAAATCCAACTTGAGTACCAATAAAATGTCCAATATTGTTGATATTCATAATTGTGATAAAGGACTTGATCATAAGCCTAATGTTGTTAATCATATGAAAAAGGATCAAGTCACTATGCATATTGGTCATTATGCTTCTAGAATTATTACTTGTTTTTATTGTGGCAAAAAGGGTCATACGGCTAATTCTTGTCGGGCTAGAAATAGCTCTAAATATTGTTGGAGACCTAAAAGTCTCAAAGCTAATCTTAAAGGACCCAAACACATGAGGGTACCACAAAACAATGTGCTATTAGGTACCGGCAAAGCAAAAATCGGAGAAAATTCATGCCACCAAGAAAACATCAAATGAACGTTTCATTTGATCAAAGAAGGAGAAACTACTCTCAACAAAGCCAATTTCAAGAAGAGCGTATAATCAAAAATGGGAAGAACACAATCCTTGGAAATGGCAAAGACATCATCAACTAGATGATTTTCAAAGAAGGAGAAACCATCAACCATGGGAAGGTAACCAAACTTGGAAATGGAGAAGTCATCATCAACAAAGTGACTTCTCAATGGGAAGATATCATCAACAATGGGAAAGACACAACCCATGGAAACGGGCGTAATTGGTAAACCGTATCTCCCCATTTGTATATGCATTTTATTTTTAAATCTATGCATACTTTTAATTGTGTCTTAATTGCAAAATGAATCTTCAAGTATTTATTTTTAAATAGGTCTCTTATATATTTATGAGTTTCAAAATTTTTAAAAGAGACCTTGCATGATTTTCTAAAACTCTTGAGCATTTTATTAGACTTATGTGGCTTATTATCTCTTATGAAATCTTATAGCATAAGCTCTTTTTGATATCTCATATTACTTGCCTACACTTGAATTTTCTATGAAAATGTTGTCTAAGAATTGTGTAGGATACATATTTCATACTCATTGGCTATTACGTCATCAAGTTTCTTAAACCATCGAGGTATGTCTACTCGTATTTTTCTTTAAACTCGATTTTATGCTTATGCACATATCTTTCAAGATATTTCATTTTGATCTCTTAAGTGCCCCTAATTGATCTTGCAAATATTTTTTTTAAAAGGCACTACGTGTTTAGTCTCGATTTTATCGTTTATATGTTTTCCCAAAACCCATATTTGTTGGATATAGTCCAAACTTATATTTTTGCAAAGTTTTAAAACTTTTGGGGTGAAAAATCGAATTTTGGAAAACTCGGGAGAAAGAAAAATCACCTGGGGCGGTCAAGCGGGGCGACGTCCGCTCCACATCGACCGGTCGCTCCCTACCTCGGCCGGCCGCCCGTGCCATTTTTGATAGTTAAAAACCTTCTGTCTTCGTTTCAAAAGCGAACACGAAAAATCCCCCAAACCCTTGCTGCGCGTAAATCATCCCCTTTTCTCTAGAATCTTCAATTCTTCATCATTTTTCACGATTCTTGTTGCTAATCTTCTTATTTTCACTAGAATCTTACATATATAGCTCCTCCTAGAAATTCCACCGATCAAAATCCCACTTCTAAGAGAAGAAAGGGTGGAGAGGGTACTTAAATCGGCGAGGCGAAGCCGAACAAAGGGATATTCGAGCCGCTCAAAGAAACGTGGCTCAAGAAGGTGATGATGTTCAAAATCCCATTCTCTCTCGGCCCAAATCACCGAGCTCCGCGAACAATTTCGCTTGAAAATTGCCGTTGGGCGAAAGGTAAAAAATCTTTTGTTACTCAAGCTCCTAATTCCCGCATGCTATTAATTTCATCAATAAGTATGCGGAATGGTACTATGAGGATTCGGGGATGGGAGGTAAATCTATTGCTCGGACTAAAATGTGTCGTTTTAGCTCATTTACAAATGAGTATCCCACCATTAGGGGATTTTTTGAGGAACAAGGTTGGATGTATCTATGGGAGCATGCCTATGTTTTGTATGATGATGATATTATCCAACATTTTTATGCTAATATGTGGGTGCAATATGATAATGAAAGAAAGCCGATTGCCGTTAATTCGCTTATAAAGGGTCGTCATTTTAGATGGACTCCCAATGATATTTGCCGGCTTTTACATGTTAGAGAAGGTGGTTGGGATTATTTCTCTTGTGGGACTTGGAATGATGAAATGTTGGGGGTGTCGATGAAAGAAGTTAAGACGTATTTGGGAGTATGGCCAAAGTATTCTTTGTTGGCAATGACACTTGAGCATCGTATTTTATCGGTCATTGTCGCATATTGCATTTGTGGTAAGTCGGGAAAGATGCCTAGCAATATGGATTATTTTTTGACTTATAAGATTGCTAGGAGGGAACCACTTAACTTTGGTGCCATACTTATTCAATGTCTAATCGAGTCCATTACTCAAGGTAATAAGAAGTTGGTTATGGGAAATTAGATTTGTAAACTTCTTATTCAATCGGGACTACCTTCGTCGGAGTGTAACTCGGAGGTATTTCAAAACGACTTTGACATTGATAACATCGCCCAAATAGTCACTATGCGCAAGAACATGGAAATCGACCAACCAAAATGGCGAGAGGAAGAGGTCAAGAGTCTCCCGATCCTAATGACTTCTTTGATGACATCGAGGCCGCAAGATTGGCGGAAGAGGGCGAACCAAGCAATCCGGAGGGTAATACCGGTGCTCAACCGCCTAGGAGGTATACTCAAGCCGAATTTGATGAGATGAGGGCTTTTCATGAGACGAGGTATGAGGCTTTGGAGCAAAAGACCTCCAAAATGCAAAAGTCTATCGGCAAGTTAAAGAAATTCATCAAGGACTTAATTCCCCGGATCTTGCTTCTCCTCGGATGAGGAATGATGTTACCCCACCCCTTTACTTTCTAGCATTTTCATTGCTTTGTACTTTTATAAACTTTTGTAAAACTCATTTGTACTAATGATATTTGCTTGTTTTTCTTAAAGGGTTAAAATTACAAGTTGATAATGACTTGTGGATGATCATGACTTTGATGGAGTATTTGATGGTAAAAATACTCTTAAGCATTGTTTGATAATTGGTATGAAGTACTTGATGGTAAAAGTGCTTCTCTTATTGCTTTGATCATTATGCTTAGTTGGATATGTTGGGACATTTGACATTTGATACATGGCATGACTTATTACTTTGGGTAGATGTTCAAATTTTTGGCATATGTAATGTCTTGATCATTCTTAGCTTATCTCAATTGGGTTGAACCCTTGAGAATCTACTTTGAGCTTATCATTGATGAACAAATTGTTGCATATGGTGCATATGATTTTTTTTTTTTTGAGCTTTGGAATGAGGTTGATTGATGATATGAAAATTTTTGGCTTGAAACCTTTACAAGGACTATGTACAACCTCTTTTATTTTTCACGCACACAAGGTGTTCGTTGTAATGTCGCAATGAAACTTCCAACTTCTACATGATTCTCTTGCTTCAAAATGTCGTAAAATCTTTTTGAAATCATGTTTTTAGCTTACTAATGAGCTTATGAATCTCTTATATTTCAATTCTCCCATTTTCCTTGGATTATTATGCTTTAATTGCTCAACGGTTATTAAACCGTCCCTTTGGCGCGCTTTGATATTATTGTATGGTGCTTTCACCATCCTAACATTCTTTTGATGATTCCAAAGGGGAGAAAAACAGGATATTGGCTCATTAGCTCAAAGAAGCTAATAAAAGCTTGTCATAAAAGCTATAAGCTATGGCTCATAAAAGCCATAAGTTGTGAATTGTTCTTAGTCCAATTGTTGCTTGATGGACTTATATAATTGATTAATGATGTTTTGTGACAGGGGGAGCTTATAAGCTCTTAAACAAATTGTAAAAGCTAAAGCTTTTAGCTTATGGAAAATTGCTTTTACATTATTCTTGATATGCTTGTTGATAGGGGGAGCTTGTGCTTATTATTGAAAAATATTTTCTCCCTACTTGGTTGCTTTAATATTTTTGGAAATTTTGGTTGCTTCCAAACGGTCAAATGTTTTTACCGGAAAATCATTTCTAAAATTGCTCTCTTAGTTTGTGTAAAAATTGTTTTGGTTTGTAATCATCAAAAAGGGGGAGATTGTTTGATACATGTTTTTATCTTAATTTTGATGATTTTATTTTGTCACCAAAACAATGCTTTTAAAGGTTGTCCAAATACTCCTAAATGATTTAAAATGGTTTTAATATTTTTCCGGAGTATTTCCTCAAGTTTATTTTTGATAATAATGGACAACACTTTTAATGATTTTATATCAATGGATTTTTCTCCTAAACAAGGTTCCTAAATGTTGTCTAAATACTCTCGATTGGTTTAAAATGTTTCTACTAAATTTTCGGAGTATTTCTTGGGTTTTATTTTCGACAAAAATTGGACAACATTTACCTCGTGGTCGATTGGTCGCCCATATAGGCAACCCGTGCCAAGATGTTTTTAGAAACAGAAAATGAGACGGAAGGAAAAACAAGCGGTCGACCGGTCGCTTCGGCGTCGACCGATCGGTCGACGGCCGCCGCCAATGATCGGCCGTGCACTGCAAGTTTCACGTTGAAACAGAACTTCTTTTCTCCTCTTTTACACTTAGGGGACCGGTTGAGGCAGGGCCGACCTGGTCAAGCCTCGTCGACGGTCGCCCGTTGTAATTTTCAAAGTGTTCTTATTTTCTCTTATTTACGTGCGACCGGTCGCCTGTGTATTAATGACAAAAAAAATATGACCGTTTGACAAGACACATTTCCTTAAATTGTGGGATTGATTTCTAACACTATATTCTTGATTTTAATTGTATTTTTCTCAGTAGATTTTCAATCCCCAAGAGGAGCCTATGCTTGATCAATCATCTCCTATAAATAGAGGAAGTTTTGGAGCAACCAATACAACAATTGAGATACAACACAACAAGATACACTTCAAGCAAACACTTGGTCTTCCATTGTTATTATTCTTGTTGTAAAATTGCCTAGCTTATCACTTTCACATCTTTGAGGTCTAGGCTTTTCTTGATTACACTTCGCACTCAAATTGTAATATTCATTCTTGAGTTGTAATCTTTGTTTGATACATGTTTTTATCTTAATTTTGATGATTTTATTTTGTCACCAAAACAATGCTTTTAAAGGTTGTCCAAATACTCCTAAATGATTTAAAATGTTTTTAATATTTTCTGGAGTATTTCCTCAAGTTTATTTTTGATAATAATGGACAACACTTTTAATGATTTTATATCAATGGATTTTTCACTCCTAAACAAGGTTCCTAAATGTTGTCTAAATACTCTCGATTGGTTTAAAATGTTTTTACTAATTTTTCGGAGTATTTCTTGGGTTTTATTTTCGACAAAAATTGGACAACATTTCTGTCTCGTGGTCGACCGGTCGCCCTATAGGGCAACCCGTACCTGAAGATGTTTTTAGAAACAGAAAATGAGACGGAAGGAAAAACAAGCAGGTCGGCCAGTGCATCCGCGTCGGCGTCGACGGTCGGTCGACCGGTCGCCAATGGCCGACCGGTACTGCAAGTTTCATTGTTGAAACAGACTTAACCCCTTCGTATTTTTGGTTAGGGGACCGGTTGAGACAGGGGCCGACCGGTGAAGCCTCGTCGACCGGTGCCCTGTTATAATTTTCAAAGTGTTCTCATTTTCTCTTATTTACGTGCGACCAGTCGCCTGCGTGTATCGGGAAAAAAAATATGACCGTTTGACAAAGACACATTTCCTTAAATTGTGGGATTGATTTCTAACAGCTATATTCTTGATTTTAATTGTATTTTTCTCAGTAGATTTTCAATCCCCAAGAGGAGCCTATGCTTGATCAATCATCTCCTATAAATAGAGGAAGTTTTGGAGCAACCAACACTACAATTGAGATACAACACAACAAGATACACTTCAAGCAAACACTTGGTCTTTCATTGTTATTATTCTTGTTGTAAATTTGCCTAGCTTATCACTTTCACATCTTTGAGGTCTAGGCTATTCTTGATTACACTTGCACTCTATTGTATTATCAATTATCGAGTTGTAATCTTGAATTTGTGGTCGTCATTCAAACACAAGATATCCTTGTGAGTGTTCTTGTGGTAAGAACACACTTGGGTGAACTAGGTGTTAGGTGTAAGAAGATTGTGGTAATCTTTTTGAGGTGTTGAAGAGTGTGGTGCTCTTCAAGGGTGAAGATTGTGGTAATCTTCACAAGGTGCCGTTTGGAGATTGTGGTAATCTTCAAGTGAGATTGTGGTAATCTCAAAGGTGGTGTTGAAGAAGAGTGTGGTGCTCTTCAAGGTGTTGGTGTAAGATTTTGTTGTAATAATTTTGGTAATTATTAATAAAATCTTTTTCTCTTTTCGAAATCCATCCCGGATATACTGGGGTGGTAGAGGATTAGGCCCTAGGTGGGTTGAACCTCTTTAAATCGACGCGTGTTGCTTACATTCCGCACCTTTATATTGTATTTGAGCATTCGGTTTTAAAAAAGAGGGCGAAATCGAAAAGATGGAGATAATCTATTCACCCCCCCTCTAGATTATCGTAGCCGCTTGGACTTACAAGTGGTATCAGAGCCAAACTCTTTGGCAAGCTCGTTTCACATCGCGAGTGAAGAGGAACGATCGTCGGCTACGAACGAAGCTCATCTATCCGGCACCTCCACCACCAAGCCACCACTATTTGATTCCAAGAATTTTAATTTTTGGAAAGAAAGAATGGAATGCTATCTACAAGGTTGCGGGTTCGACATTTGGAACACCGTCATTAATGGAGAATCCATTCCGACGAAAGATACACTATACACCTCAAAAGGCTTCAAAAAGCTCAATGATGAAGAAAAGAAAATCATCTCCTTAAACGGTAAGGCTTTAAATATTTTGTATTGTTCATTTACTAATTTAGAATATGAACATATTGTAGGAATAAAGTCGGCACATGAAGTATGGCAAAAATTAGAAGCCATCTATGGAGTATTTGCAAATGAAAGGAGTCAAACAAAAGCATCTACTTCTCAAGATCATACAAGCTCAAATCTAAGGAATAAGCCTCCTACAACTTCCAATTATGAAGAAGTTGAATATTGTTTTATGGGCATCAATGAAGAAAATGAGGTATGTCTTAAACCCTCTACTTCCTATGATATTGTCATTCAAAATGATTATAGTGATTTGCAAAATGATTATGATGAACTTCAAAATGAATTCCAAAGCTTACTTGTTAGATACAAAAATTGAAAAAGGAATTCAATATTTTGAAAAATGATAACGATAGTCTATTTACTTCTTATGAATCACTATCATGTGCTCACACCACCACACTTGACAAGGTTAGAAACCTTGAAAAAGAAAATAGTACTCTTGTTGAGAATATTGATTGCATGAAAAAGGATTTATTAAAATCCAACTTGAGTACCAATAAAATGTCCAATATTGTTAATATTCATAATTGTGATAAAGGACTTGATCATAAGCCTAATGTTGTTAATCATATGACAAAGGATCAAGTCACTATGCATATTGGTCATTATGCTCCTAGAATTATTACTTGTTTTTATTGTGGCAAAAGGGTCATACGGCTAATTCTTGTCCGGCTAGAAATAGCTCTAAATATTGTTGGAGACCTAAAAGTCTCAAAGCTAATCTTAAAGGACCCAAACACATGAGGGTACCACAAAACAATGTGCTATTAGGTACCCGGCAAAGCAAAAATCGGAGAAAATTCATGCCACCAAGAAAACATCAAATGAACGCGTTTCATTTGATCAAAGAAGGAGAAACTACTCTCAACAAAGCCAATTTCCAAGAAGAGCGTATAATCAAAAATGGGAAGAACACAATCCTTGGAAATGGCAAAGACATCATCAACTAGATGATTTTCAAAGAAGGAGAAACCATCAACCATGGGAAGGTAACCAAACTTGGAAATGGAGAAGTCATCATCAACAAAGTGACTTCTCAATGGGAAGATATCATCAACAATGGAAAGACACAACCCATGGAAACGGCGTAATTGGTAAACCGTATCTCCCCATTTGTATATGCATTTTATTTTTAAATCTATGCATACTTTTAATTGTGTCTTAATTGCAAAATGAATCTTCAAGTATTTATTTTTAATATAGTCTCTTATATATTTATGAGTTTCAAATTTTTTTAAAAAAGAGACCTTGCATGATTTTCTAAAACTCCCGAGCATTTTATTAGACTTATGTGGCTTATTATCTCTTATGAAATCTTATAGCATAAGCTCTTTTGATATCTCATATTACTTGCCTACACTTGTATTTTCTATGCAAATGTTGTCTAAGAATTGTGTAGGATACATATTTCATACTCATTGGCTATTACGTCATCAAGTTTCTTAAACCGCGAGGTATGTCTACTCGTATTTTTCTTTAAACTCGATTTTATGCTTATGCACATATCTTTCAAGATATTTCATTTTGATCCCTTAAGTGCCCCTAATTGGTCTTACAAATATTTTCTTTAAAAAAAAAAAAAAAAAAGGGCACTACGTGTTTAGTCTCGATTTTATGTTTTCCCAAAATCCATATTTGTTGGATATAGTCCAAACTTATATTTTTGCAAAGTTTTAAAACTTTTGGGGTGAAAAATCGAATTTTGAAAACTCGGGAGAAAAAAAATCACCGGGATTTGGTCAAAGCGGGGCGACCGGCCGCCGCACTCGACCTGGTCGCCCCTACCTCGGCCGGTGGCCGCCTGTGCTATTTTTGCACTTTAAAACATTCTCGCCCTCGCTCTTGAAACAGACTCTAAAAATCATCCCCAAACCCTATTGTGCGAAAAACCATCCCCTTTCTTCTACAATCTTCAATTCTTCATCAATCCTTGAAATTTTTCTTGCTAATTCACTTCTTTTTGCAAGAACTTCACATATATGGCACCTCCAAGAAATTCTACGAACGAAATCCTCAAAAGAGGAGAAGGAGGCAAAGGGGTGAATCTTCTTCCAATCCACAACAAGATAATATTCTACAAGGAGACTATCAAAATTGGCTTACGGAAGAGGAGATTGCCGAATTAAGAGCCGGGGTTTTCAAAATCGTGCATTCATTGGGACTCTAGTAAGTTATCACTCCTCTACGAGCCTCCCTCTAGAGCTAATAGATTTCGATTTTTAAATAAACTTGCGGAGGAACATTATGAGAATATTGGATTAAATGATAAGAAAATTGCGTGCACCCGTATGGTTCGTTTTCAAGCATTTCATGATGAATTTCCGGATATTAGAGCTTATTTTGAAATTCAAGGATGGGTTTCACTTTGGGATAATCCGTGTTTGCACTATGATGACGAGCTTATAAAACTTTTCTATGCAAATATGTGGATGGTTGATGCTACGATAGATAATCCTTTGGAACTTCACACATTTGTTAATGGTAGGCATTTTTCATGGACATTGGCGATATTTGTGATCACTTTAACGCACCAAATGATGGAGTAGTCAATGTGGATTGTGCCCATTGGGATGATAACATTTTTGGTGTTTCACTAGATGATGTGAAAACCTTTTAGGAGTATATCCCGGTGACATACTGCAATGCCGCCAAATTATTGGATTATATCTATCATTTGCTCCTATTGTGTTTGTGGAAAGGAAGTAAAACTTCCAAGTAATCTCGAACTCTTTCTCACCTATAAGATTGTTCGAGGAGAAAGAGTAAATTATGGGGCAATTTTTGTATATTGCTTGTTGGAATCTAGAAAGCTTACCAAGAAGAAATATACATTGGGAAATTTGATTTGCCGACTCTTATACTTATCGGGATACCCGGAAAATGAAATGAATACCGAAATTCGTCACAATGATTTTGATAATGCCAATATTCTACAAATGGTAAGAATGCGACATTTACCACGGATTCCTACCAAAGCCGCTAGGGGCGTGCCCGACATCAACAACAACCTCGGGATGATTTCTTTAATGACAATGAGGTTGAAATATTGGAAGAGGTGAGTTTGACGAACAAGGAGATGATGTGGGGAATGAAGAGGAAAATGAAGAAGAAAAATGTGGAAATGAACAAGAAATTAGGGAGGAAGAAAATGAGGAAGGAGATGAAGACGAGTTGGATGTTGAAGATCTAAATCTCAAAGAGAGAATGACCAAAGTGGAAAGAGAAACATTTAGAGATGTGGCCTCTCTTAGAAAAGAGCTCCTGATTGTGAAAAAGGAAAATTCTAGTTTGAAGAAGTCAATTGGCAAATTGAAGCAATTCATCAAAGACCTCATACCGGAACTTGCTTCTCTTCGGATGAGGAATGATACCCCCACCCCTTTACTTTCTAGCATTTTCATTAATGATGTTTTGTATTTTTGATGAACTTTTGTAAAACTCATTTGTACTAATGATATTTGCTTGTTTTTCTTAAAGGGTTAAAATTGCAAGTTGATAATGACTTGTGAATGATCATGACTTTGATGGAGTATTTGATGGTAAAAATACTCTATAGCATTGTTTGATAATTGGTATGAAGTAGTTGATGGTAAAAGTGCTTCTTTTATTGCTTTGATCATTATGCTTAGTTGGATATGTTGGGACATTTGATACATGTATTGTTGAAAGCTGACTTATTACTTGATGGATGCTCTAATTGTTGGCATTTGTAATGCCTTGATCATTCTTAGCTTATCTCAATTGGGTTGAACCCTTGAGAATCTACTTTGAGCTTCTTAATTGATGAACAAATTGTTGCATATGGTGCATATGACTTTTTTTTTTGAGCTTTGAAATGAGGTTGATTGATGATATGAAAATTTTTGGATTGAACCATTTACAAAGGCTATATACAACTCCTATTATTTTTCACGCCCACAATATGTTCGATGAAATGTCACAATGAAAATTTCAACTTCTACATGATTCTCTCGCTTCCAAAAGTCTTATATACTCATTGAGATCATGCCTTGACTCTTAAACGAGCTTATGGATATCTAATGATACATTTCTCCCATTTTTTTGGATTATAAGCTTATCTCCTCGAATGGTTGATAAATTGTCTCTTTGGCGCACCTTGATATACTTGTATGATGTTTTTATCATCCTAACATTCTTTTTGATGATTCCAAAGGGGAGAAACAGAAAATGGCTCGTTAGCTCAAAGAAGCTAATAAAAGCTTGTCATAAAAGCTATAAGCTATGGCTCATAAAAGCCATAAGTTGTGATTTGTTCTTAGTCCAATTGTTGCTTGATGGACTTATAAAATTGATTAATGATGTTTTGTGAGGAGAGCTTATAAGCTCTTAAAACAAATTGTAATGTGACCAAAGCTTTTAGCTTATGGAAAATTGCTTTTACATTATTATTGATATGCTTGTTGATAGGGGAGCTTGTGCTTATTATTAGAAAATATTTACTCCTACTTGGTTGCTTTAATATTTTTGGAAATTTTGGTTGCTTCCAAACGGTCAAATGTTTTTACCGGAAAATCATTTCTAAAATTGCTCTCTTAGTTTGTGTAAAAATTGTTTTGGTTTGTAATCATCAAAAAGGGGGAGATTGTTTGATACATGTTTTTATCTTAATTTTGATGATTTTATTTTATCACCAAAACAATGCTTTTAAAAGGTTGTCCAAATACTCCTAAATGATTTAAAATGTTTTTAATATTTTCTGGAGTATTTCCTCAAGTTTATTTTTGATAATAATGGACAACACTTTTAATGATTTTATATCAATGGATTTTTCACTCCTAAACAAGGTTCCTAAATGTTGTCTAAATACTCGATTGGTTTAAAATGTTTTTACTAATTTTTCGAGTATTTCTTGGGTTTTATTTTCGACAAAAATTGGACAACATTTTTGTCTCGTGTCGACCTATCGCCCTATAGGGCAACCCGTGCACAAGATGCTTTTAGAAACAAAAATGAGACGGAAGGAAAACAAGCAGTCGACCAAGTCGCATCTGGCGTCGATCGGTCGGCCGACCGGCCGCCCATGGCCGACCAGGTACTGCAAGTTTCATTGTTGAAACAGACTTAACCCCTTCGTATTTTTGGTTAGGGGACCGGTTGAGACAGGGGTCGACCGGCCGGCCTCGTCGACCGGTCGCCCTGTTGTAATTTTCAAAGTGTTCTCATTTTCTCTTATTTCTGTGCGACCGGTCGCCCTGTGTATTGACAACAAAAATATGACCGTTTGACAGCAGACACATTTCCTTAAATTGTGGGATTGATTTCTAACAGCTATATTCTTGATTTTAATTGTATTTTTCTGTAGATTTTCAATCCCCAAGAGGAGCCTATGCTTGATCAATCATCTCCTATAAATAGAGGAAGTTTTGGAGCAACCAACACTACAATTGAGATACAACACAACAAGATACACTTCAAGCAAACACTTGGTCTTTCATTGTTATTATTCTTGTTGTAAATTTGCCTAGCTTATCACTTTCACATCTTTGAGGTCTAGGCTATTCTTGATTACACTTGCACTCTATTGTATTATCAATTATCGAGTTGTAATCTTGAATTTGTGGTCGTCATTCAAACACAAGATATCCTTGTGAGTGTTCTTGTGGTAAGAACACACTTGGGTGAACTAGGTGTTAGGTGTAAGAAGATTGTGGTAATCTTCTTGTTGAGGTGTTGAAGAGTGTGGTGCTCTTCAAGGGTGAAGATTGTGGTAATCTTCACAAGGTGCCGTTGGAGATTGTGGTAATCTTCAAGTGAGATTGTGGTAATCTCAAAGGTGGTGTTGAAGAAGAGTGTGATGCTCTTCAAGGTGTTGGTGTAAGATTTTGTTGTAATAATTTTGGTAATTATTAATAAAATCTTTTTCTCTTTTTCGAAATCCATCCCTGATATCTTTGGGGTGGTAGAGGATTAGGCCCTAGGTGGGTTGAACCTCTTTAAATCGACGCGTGTTGCTTACATTCCGCACCTTTATATTGTATTTGAGCATTTGGTTTTAAAAAGAGGGCGAAATCAAAAAGATGGAGATAATCTATTCACCCCCTCTAGATTATCGTGAGCTTGGACTTACAATCTTGATTTTTTTGGTTATCATTCAAACACAAGATATCCTTGTGAGTGTTCTTGTGGTAAGAGCACACTTGGATGATCTAGGTGATAGGTGAAGAAGATTGTGGTAATCTTCTTATTGAGGTGTTGAAGAATTTGGTATTCTTCAAGGTTGAAGATTGTGGTAATCTTCACAAGGTGCCGTTGAAGGAAGATTGTGGTAATCTTCAAAGGGAGATTGTGGTAATCTCCAAAGGTGTTGTTGAAGAAGAGTGTGGTGCTCTTCAAGGTGTTGTAAGTTGAATTTGTATTAATTTTGGTAATTAATAAAATTCTTTTTCTTTTCGAAATCCATCCCTGATATCTTTGGGGTGGTAGAGATTAGGCCCTAGGTGGGTTGAACCTCTTTAAATCGACGTGTGTTGTTTATATTCCGCACCTTTATTATTGTATTTGAGCATTCGGTTTTAAAAAGAGGGCGAAATCGAAAAGATGGAGATAATCTATTCACCCCCTCTAGATTATCGTAGCCGCTTGGACTCACGAAAATTACCAACGAGATATCCGCACTTGGAAAGGAATATACACGAATGAAATGTGTATGAAGATCCTAAAGAGTCTCCCAAATTGAATGGGAAATGAAGGTCATGGCACTAAGACATTCCATGGACCTATCGAAGACATCCAACCATGAGCTATTCTCGGATCTCAAAGCCTACGAATTTGAGCTCGAAGAAAAGACCAGGAAGAGACAAATTTGCACCCAAAACAACTCTCTAATTGTTAAGGATGGCAAGAGAGCCGAGGTCAAATAAGTCATTAACCCGGAGGAAATAACCCCGATGGTTAAAAGGTTCAACAAGTTCTTCAATAAGAACTACAAGAGAGACAAGGGCGAATCCTCCGAGGAAGACACTCGGCTCCTCAAGTCAAGGAAGATAGGCCAACCAAAAGAACAAATCATCAAAAAGTCAATATCAAAGGGTGACAATCCAAGAATGGAAAGAGCGATCAAAAGGTTGAATATCTATCTTTGAACTGTAGGCAACCAGGTCACTATGCCATTGATTGCCCATATCCTCGTAGTCAACAAATACAGAATGAAGAAGAAAGAAAGGTCTTGAGAGAAAGAAGACAAGAAAAGAAAAAGGCAATGTTGGTCGAGCAGAGATCACAAACAAATGACTAAGTCAAGAGACATAGTTGATTGAGAGAGTGAAGCTGACTACTCAAGTGACTCAAGAAGAAGCCCCGATCGATCGTTTGATGGCCAAGGAACAAGATCAACCTGACCAAGAAGATGAGGTACACTCTAACTCATCAAACTCGGTTCTAGTGATAGTGATCGTGACACACACACTTCATCACCCACTCGATCTTTATGATTCATTAGGCAAAATGATGAAAGATTTTGAACACATTAAATCCTCACACACACTACTAAATGAGGAAAACAAATTTCAAGAGCCAAAACTCACAAATGACAAAGGAGCCGAGTACTCTAAGTCAAATAGTCGATGAGAATGAAAGTTTAGAGATCGAAAATGCAAAGCTAATAAGCGAAATAGTTGCTATAGAAAAGAGGAAAATGACCTCCAAAATGTGATTGCCTCATTCACTAAGGCATCTAAATCATTGGATGATCTTATTATGAGCCAAAGAGAATGTGGAGACAAGACAGAAGCTTAGGATTTAGTTCCTCTCGTGCTATGTCAAGCTCTAAAAGTGATTTTGGAAAAAGGATCTTCAAGCAATGAAGTATCTCAAAAATCCAAAACTCCAAATGGTGCACACATATTTAATCCAAAGCACAATCACAAGCAAACTGGCCTTGGTTATAAAGGAAAAGGAAAACAACCCCTATTAAGTGCGTTGAGAGGACAAATGAGAAGAAATTCAAATTTAGTTCCTCAACAAACTCCAAACAGAAATACTCAGAAAAGAAGAAACAGAGCTACCAAAACCCCGTGTTCTATAAAAGAAACACATATGATGGGAATGGTAGAAAATATCCAAGCCAAGTGATTGGAATGATGTGAACTATCGATAGACCTATGGAATATAAGCCCAAATGGCAAAGGCCTAGAACTCAACAAAGGCTATTCCAAAGGTATAAGAGCTTTCATCAGCACACATATGTGCCTAGGCACTACACTCAGAGATATCACAACTATCCGAAGAAGGCAATTGCTAAAACACACATACATGCATACAGACAAAAGAGACAATTGTATGAACCTAGAATCCACAAGCAATTTGCCAAAATTAATTATGATTATGACAACGATAGATGGCAACCCCTTAGAGTCAAATCATTTGGCTATAGGCTGGTTGGATCATCTTACAATACTAACCCCTCAGACCCGGGGCCAAGTATGGGTACCTAAATCTTAATTTCCTTAATTGCGGGGCTCAAGGAACAGTGAGTGCCAAGGAACCTGGTACATGGATATTGGTTGTTCCGACACATGACGAAAACAAGAAAAATCTATCAAAATTCAAGGAAGTCAAATGAGCAAAAGTCATATTTGGAGGAAATGAAGTTCCAGGAGAAATAAGAGGCATTGGATCCATCAAGAAAAATGGATTAGAAATCTCGGATGTTGCATATGTTGAAGGACTCAACTTCAACTTGCCGAGCATCACCAACTCGTGACAAGGGTTATAATGTTGGATTTAACACGGGTATATGCCAAA
This sequence comes from Rehmannia glutinosa, assembly GCA_016081115.2. Lineage (NCBI taxonomy): Eukaryota > Viridiplantae > Streptophyta > Magnoliopsida > Lamiales > Orobanchaceae > Rehmannia > Rehmannia glutinosa. The sequence goes on along the minus strand of JABTTQ020001786.1, from coordinate 147,348 downwards.
TCAAGGATACTTGAATCGGATGAAGTTGTGTTGCAAGGATGCGGATAAAAGAACATATATGTCGTGGATTGGTCAACTCGCAACACCCAAAGACTGTTCATAGCAAAGAGCACAATCAATCAAGTTGGTCGTGGCACAAGAAGCCGAGTCACCCGATTTCAAAACAATTAACAAGCTTGCCAAAAGTAATCTTGTGGAAGGACTTCCGGACTCGGATACAAGAAGGAGAGTATATGTGACGCATGTCGAAGGAAAACAAATCAAATCATCGTTCAAAGAAAAGACATGCCCACCTTCAACAAGAATATTGCATCTCGCTACATATGGGTCTATTTGGTCCAGTTGAACCAAACTAGCATAAGTGGGAAGAAATACACCTTGGTGGTAGTAGATGACTACTCAAGATAAACATGGACAATATTCATGTGTAAGAAGAAAGAAACTCTCTGAAACTACCACAATCGATGAAGAGGATTCAAAATGAGAAAAGCCAAACCATTATCAAAATAAGATCGATGAGGAACCGAGTTTGTCAATGGTATAATAACCCAAATATTGTTCTAGAATTAAGACAAACGAGATCTTAATTTCCAACTACACAATATGTTTTTTCCTCAAAATTCTTATGTATTTCTTTATATTTTCTTTATGCTTTGTTAGTTAATTTCACTCGCTTCCATTTAAATACTACGAAACTTATCATTCAACTAAAAATTTTGTAACATTTGAAGTATTTGAAAAATTAAGGAGATGTATTCCTTGTATTGCGAAAATAATAAATATACTAAAAATTAGAATTTGGGTTTGGGTGTTGTCCCTTGTTTTACACCAAATATTGTGTCCTTATACCCGCCAAATGTTGTTAGATATAAAAAAAATAATTTTTAATTTTGTCAACTATCTTTGTCCGTATAAATTGTTCAACGAATTTAGAATTTGTATGATTTTTATTTCAATGGGATATTTTTTAATGTTATCTTTATATAGATACTTATATTATTCTTAATATATTTATCATTCATCTTGGACAAAGACTTGTATGAGACGGTCTCACATCTAAATCCGTGAGACGGATCTATACCCAAGTCCACTATGGCAATTGGAAAAATAAAACGGTGGCAAATTTGTAATTTGTGTGCTTGTGGTACGGAATGCCCAATCAACCATGGGCTCTTGTGCGGTTGCACCATTCCTATTTCCTCCTTCCCACTTTTTCTTATTTTTTAGCGTTACAATTACCAAAAAACAATTAATGGAAAAAAAAAATGCAGTTTTGGCCCACATCCGGGCATCCCTATTATCTACATGTAGCATATTTGTTGTCTTTATATTTCTTTTAATTCCTTTAACAATAAAAATGTACCCATGTGGCCAACAAATGAACTAACAATAAGCTCCTTTTATATTTTATATGAAAAGTAATTTAATGTTCTAAAAAAAGTCATTTTGTTTCATATTAAGTATATAAATTAAAATATTTATCACGAGATCTATACAATTTAGAATTTTTTAAAATATTTACTATTTACTTTAAAATTGTTACTTTTTACTTTAAAAATATTACTTTCTATTCCTTTTACTTAAAAAATAATGTATTAATTTGTGTTGAAAAGATATTAATTTTTACTAGACAAGTATTACTTACTACATCTTTTATAATGTGATATTTCATTTAAAACTATTACTTTTTACTTGAAAAGCTATACTTTTTACTTAAAAATTAGTACTTACTAATCCCTTTTAGAAGTATTGATGTTTATTTGTAAAGTATCATTTTTTTACTCAAAAGTATTACTTTCTATTGTAAATGATTATTTGCTACATCATTTAAAATTTATATATTATTTTCTTTTAAACTATTACTTTTTACTTGAAAAGTAATACTTTTATTTAAAAATTATTACTTATTAATATCTTTAAAAGTATTAATATTTACTTGTAAAGTATCATCTTTTACTCTAAAAATATTACTTTTTTACTTAAAAATTATTAATTACTAATCTCTTTAAAAGTATTAATATTTACTTGTAAAGTATCATCTTTTACTCGAAAAGAATTACTTACTACATCTTTTAAAACTACATATTATTTCCTTTAAAACTATTACTTTTGATTTGAAAAGTAATACTTTTTACTAAAGTGTTATTACTTGCTAATCCATTTAGAAGTATGTAATGTTTATTTGAAAAGTATCGCTTTTACTTGAAGAGTATTACTTTGTATCGTAAAAATATTCCTTATATACTTTTTTTTTACACAATATTTATTATTCGAGTCATTGTCCATTTCTATCATATTCAAAGATCATATTTAACAAAGTGTGTCATTTTTTCTTATCAAAAGTATTATACGTTTCTAATTAAAGTTTTACTTCTTTGCTCAAAAGTATTATTTTTTCCTCAAAAATATTACCTTGCTAATTTTGGCAAAATGTTGATCTTTTATTGACGGACAAATTCCCTATTGACCGGATGCAACCCGACATGTCTTACAGGATAGAGATCCGTGATATGGTCTCAAGTGATATTCTCCATATGACAAACACTTTTAAGGCGGATCCTCCATTACCCACGATCCAACTCATATCAAAACAGTGTCATTTATGCAAATATAAAATAACGGTGACATTTTCGTAAATATTAGGCTAAACAATGAGTGTGATGATAATTAAAAAGTATCTCTTTTAACCTGAAAAGTATACGTTTTTAAAATAACAAAACTGACATTATTTTGATGAATAAGTCATACTTTTATCAAATATGTATACTTTTCTACAAATAAGTAATACTTTTTAGTTCAACGCGTAATACTTTTTCACTTAAAAATGTAATATTTTACAGTTCAATTACAATACTTTAACCTATTAATATTTTTCACTTAAACTTGTAATACTTTTCATCTAAAATGTATTACGTTTTAGTTCACCAAGTAATATTTTTCAATATAACATTTAATATTTTTCATAAGTGGTTTAGAACTATCTTTTTTCTTACTTTTTCTTAAAATTGTTTCAAAAAAATTCAGTTCTAAATCTTGAAATCTCGAGTTTCAAATCTTAAAAAAAGTTTACATAGAAAAATAAAAATCTCCATTAATGAGTTTTGAACCAACTTTAATATTTCTCCTACCCCACTCATTTCGATCCAACCGCGATAGAGTTTTGAACCACTTTTGAGCCGGATCGTTCTCGGGCCTGAATCATTTCATTCAAGGATGTTTACACCGAGCAAGTGGTGGTGAGAGAGGCGATTTTGGGGTGTTGGAGACTACCCTGAAAAAGGATCGAAAGCTGAAAAAATAGAAGGAATGACTTCCCATTATCTCTATTTTCTTTTTCCCCTGGCAATCTATATTTCTTTGTGCTTTTTGTTAAAAGAACCAACCTATAAATTGTAGGAGATGGGATATAGCGAGTAAGGGCAAACGATTGTATATACATATTTGTGAAGACGGTGGGAAGGGTGATATGGTGGGAAGGGCGAACACATTTTAACTTTTTTTTTCTTTTTTGATTTGGGTTTGGATTTGGGTATTAGGGCTCCGTCTCACGGGTTTTGACCCGTGAGACGGTCTCACAAGAGACCCTCTCATCATCTTGTGGGGATAAATTAATTTGCAACATCTATTATGACCCTTTCAAAAAATTATTTTATTCAAATATTAATTTGTGAACTATTATTGACTACAAGAATATGCTTAAGGAATATTGCTTACTTATATATATTATGTCCAAAGTACTTATCATATTCTTTTTAAATAAAAAATAATTTGTCAAATATCATTGTCTCATGTAGACAATATGCTTGGGGTTGTTGGTTTAAAACACACACACACACACACACACACATATAATTAAGAACTTTGTCTACTAGTCTCGTCCATTTAATGGTTCAAATAATTAAGAACTTGTATGATTTAATGTTATTGTATATCTACATTTTTCACTAAAACTTATCAATAATCATTTGGCGATAATGAATTTTGCAACATGTAATATGGCCCTTTTTGAGTTTGTTACTCAATTTTTTTCTAGGAAACTCAACATCTAAACTTTTTGGGATTATAAAAATACATCTTAGGCCTCCTAAGATGGAGTATACCATGCGAGACGTCATCATGTGCGCAACACGTGAAGGGAAAGTGAAAAATCATGTAAAGTTTGGGTTAAAATAAATATGCTTGGCCATTCTTGAAACTTTCATATATTCATTTTTTCAAAGTACCTATGAATCAACAATCGTTATGTACAAGAATATGCTTGACATTGTTTTTAAACAAAACTTATATGTATATAGAAATGTTTTGATTTTAGTACCTAAACTATGCACTATTTTCACTTTAGGTACCCCACATTCAGGTCGTATCTATTTTGGTACCCGATATTTATCTTTTATTCACTTTTGCTACATTTCATCAAACAATAGTCAATTTCGATTGCCCCATATTTTACTTTTTCATCATCGTTTTGGCATCCCATGTTTTAGTTATTAATCACTCATGATACGAAATATGACGAAACTGATTAAAAAGTAAAATTTCGGGTACTAAAAATGATTTTCCCTGAAAGTCGGGTACCAAAAGTGAATATATACATTCTTTTCAAATGACTTATCAATAATACTTCGTATAAAATATTTTTTTGTTAACTATCATTGTCTATAAGGATATTTGTTTATTTGTTGTCATTATTTAGATTTGTCTCTTGAACTTAGCAAAAACCATTATATATATCAAGATTTAGTTTATGCATTTTATTTTGTCAACTATCACCACCAACAAGAATATGCGAAAGAATTAGACTTTTTTATTTTTTGATGGGAATTGTTTATTGTTTCGACTATTTCCAATCATAAGTTATATTTGTTACATCCATCGATCGTAATATCATTTTTCTCATCTTGTTTTCTTGCTAGAAAACATCATTTAACTCCCGACAAAAACATCAAGAAAAGAAATATTCAAATATACGTTAAAAATTTTGTTGAAAGTTATACAATTAAGAGTATACAATTAAAGAAAGATATCACCCTCATACCGAGACATTAGAAAATGTGTTATTTAATACTAAATTTTTCCTATGAGAACTATGTCAAGATCAAGTTTAATAAATTCATAGGGCAATAGTTTCATGCTCTCTTGTTCAATCTTGTTTTTTAGCAAGAGTTAGTTATGTCTCTTCACTTAGACATATATACGAGTAATTAAATGAAAAATAGTAAAGCATGTATAAGGTATGGATAGTTACCATTTTTTTAAAAAAACACTCCATTAAGTCATTGATAAAGATAAAAACCAGATTAGAATGACATTTGGGCTCACTTTAAACTTATATTCTAAGTATCAACAAAGCCAAAAAATTAAATTGCGAGATGACATGAATTTTTTTAAGGTTGGAATTTTTTTTAAAATTCAATAATTATTAAGAATTCATAACATAATACTCATATCAACTTAGGTAAGGATCAATAATCATATATTTTAACCCTCTATATGGTGGCCTAGTAGAATAGAGTGACTTTACGATTTTTGGCCTTGCTCCTTGGACATGGAGCAAACCGTGGGGCTTCTCATATGTTTTTGGAGAAAGGAGAAAATAGTCTTTTGTACATTTAGTGACCTAAGTTATTATTGTTTTTTTTCCCATCTAATAACCTCTATTCTAAGAATTTTGCAACTAATTAACCACCTTCAGCCAACCACACTAGAATATTCCAGGTATATTACAACATCATAAAATTTAATAATATTGCACAACAATGTTTATCAATCATCTAATATAAATCTAACTTTTCGAGTAAATATTTTAATAATTGAATCTCTAGACCTATAATTTAATTACAATATTTTTCTTCAGTTTTGCGAGTAGAGTACAATATATTTGTGAACAAAAAATGAAGGATATGTGTGTGCCATATGATACATGTATTTTGTTATGCAAATGATAATTTCATCATATTAAACGGATTTTGACAAAGGAGACATATTCCATTGCTTCCACACAGAACAATTACGATAACTTAAAAAAAAAAGCATTACATATGATTCGTGGCTCTACATTCACAAACTTACAACTTATGATTAAGTTGTACTTATTAAAATAGTATATCAAAGAATAACAATAGTACATGTGAATGCTTATTAATACACAATATGGATTGATAACTTATCAATCCAGGTGACAATGTCCATGATCAACTTCGCAAGAACCGCAACCTCTGACAAAGATGGCAAACGGTGTCCCGGTACAAGCAACATCTTCACATGCGACTTGGAGTAGCTTTCTTGGCGACAATATTGCGACGTCGTTCCTGCGCAGCCTTCTACCACCGCAACCGCAACGAATGTACAACATCATATATATATATATATATATGTGTGTGTGTGTGTGTGTTTTTATCATGTTTTTCGACTAAAAATCAATTAAATATACACAAACATGTGTTTGTGTCGAGAAATGAAAGATTAGTTACCAAGCAAAAAGTAGAACGAAGAAACCCAACTTGTTAACTCGTGGATGATTGAATAGTTCTCCCCATCTTCTTTCAAGATTATGTTTACTTTTTATGTGTTTGAGTACTTGATTCAATGAAGTATGTGCCATATTTATAGATGAAATTTATTGGTCACATGAATACTAATTAATTTGTACTAATTAATATAATATTAACAAGATGTAATCATGCACAAAGATATGATTTGTTTTAATAATGTATACTAATTTAGTCTATTGATATCGTAATGGAAGGCATGTTGGTTGGGCCAAAACAAAAAAGTGAATGATAAAAGAATATATTTCCAACTCAAAACAATAAATGAAATGAAAAAAGAAAAAAAATTGAAGAAATAAAAAAAAAAGAATAGACCACAAATACAAATATTGTACAGTGGAGTTGCACGTAACTGTATATAAATAATGAAATTATGATATCGAATATTTTTCCTAGGTTAATTAGAACTCAAATACCGGATAGCTTTGATAACATTAAATGTTTTCTAGAAAGTTCTTCATTCTCAATTTTTTAGGAAAAACACTCCCATATTGTTTAATTTTCAATCTTCTTAACTCTATTATTTTAGACTTTAGTAATTGACATATTTTGTCAAAGGTGCAGAGATATCTTTCGATGAAGATATCCTGGACGTGGACATCAAGTTGCTTGTGAAGAGGCCAAGTAATTAAAGAATTCTTATTTTGTTGGAGACATTTTTCTTGAGTATTTGGGATAGTTTAGAATTCCTTTTATTACACGTGTTAATATAATTATCATCCATCTTGAAAACTTGTCCAAACTAATAGATGTATCACCGGGAGTTATTTTTATAGATCGGGAACTTTACATGTTATATATTTTTACGCCTTTTAGAAGAGATAGTGAGTACAGACGCTGATATACACAAGAAAAAGGTTCGGATGCTTTTTGTTATTTTTCCGAGGAAGTTATTAATGCGAGTTTTCTTCAAGGAAAGCTTGAGTATTATTATTGATAATAACATTCTAAGGTTGTTTTTATCGATACGATACTTTCTTCGGAGCAAAAAGGTGAACCTTTGGAAGAAGACAATATGTTGTTTGGAGGAATCTATTGGTGGATGGAGTTCATCTAAGCGTATTACCATAAAAATGATTTCAGCGAACGTAAGACGAGTTCAAGAATGGTGACAGTTCAAAGAGGGAGTCTGTAATTGTTTAAGTCCAATTGTTGTACTTTGTAACATTTATTATTAGTGGAATTATTTTTCTCTGTGTGTGGCCTCGTGGAGTGGGATTAGTTAATTCAAACCACGTTAATATCGTTGTATTATTTAATTTCCATTGTACAAAATTACTGGACTAAATCTAATAATTTGGCACCAAATTATAACTAATCCCATTTATGGTATTTCTAGAAATGAATATACTTGCAAATGGATCATAATACATATTGCAAACTTTATTCCTTCAATCATTTTAATTGAACAGTTTATTTGTCCACTACCATTGTCCACATGAATATGCTTGAGGATTGTTTGTTAAAGAAGATCTAATCTATATACACACACATTTGACATTTGTTCAATGTACTTATCGATATTCATTTTTATCAAATAATTATTTACAAAAATATACATAAGGATTATTGTTTACTTTACTTACATATATATGTTTTTACAAAGTTCTTATTTTAGTTAAATAATTATTTGTCAACTATCACTCTCTTGTGAATAATATACTTGGGAATTGTTGTTTTAAAAAGAAAATATTATGATAATAATACATTTGTTCTTATTTATTGGTTGTCTTATGGTGTACACCAATTATCATGTCACTTCAACCTGCCAAAAGCTATTTAAAAATAACAATTTTATTCCTTTAACTTTGTCCGATGCTATTGTTGGTATGAATGGCTCAAAGAATAATAACTTAAATGATTTATATTTTAATGGTATATTTTTAAAATATTATCTATATATAAAGATATTTATATTATGTTATAAAAAACGTATCAGTAATCACTTGGGGGTAACAACAATTCAACTAGCATGATGAACTTTTTGCGAGTTTGGTACGTGATTTCTTTTCTTGGTAACTCAACATCTAAACTTTGTGGGATTGTAATAATGGAATCTTAGGCATCCTTGCGGTGGATATGTCATTGAGATGTCATATATTGTATAACATACTAATATAATACATAAAATAATAATATACTAATTTCGAAACTATTATCCTAATGGAAGTTATGCCTAATGGGGAAAAAAATTGAATAATGAACGCTCATATTTGTCCCTCTAAAAACCACAAAAGATAATTAAAAATGAATAAAAACAGAAATTTAGAAAGATATACCGTAAATATAAATATTGTGCGGAGGAATTTCATTCTAACTATATAAAAATAAAAAAATATGATTCTCAATATTTTCTCTGGGTTAATGAGACTCAAATATAGGATAGTTTCGACAACATTGAATTTCATCAGAAAAGTTCTTCGTTTAAAAATTATTCTTGATAAACTTCCCAACATGGGTTGCATTACAATCTCGTGACCAATATTTCTAGCATTGAATATACACTTATTAGATTTTTGTGTAAATATAAAAATATATTATGATTATTTAAGTTTTTCATTGAAATGATTTTGAATTATTGTGTTCGATTAGATTCAGACGAGTTTATACACCAAACATCGTGTCCTTCTACCTATCAAATGTCGTTTATATATACAAAAACATTATTCATTTAATTTTGTCAACTATCATTATCCGTATAAATTGTTCAAAGAATTTGGAACTTGTATGATTTTTATTTCAATAGAATCGTTTTGAGTGTTATCTATATATAAATACATACATTTTTCTTTAAATATTTATCAATCATCATCCTGGGGATAAATTAATTTGCAACTTATAGTATGACCCTTTTAAAAATTTATTTTATTCGAATGGTTTTTTGTACCTATTGTTGTCTATAAGAATATGCTCAACGAATATTATTTACTTATATATTAAATTCATATATTATTTTCCAAAGTGCCTACCATATTCTTTTTAATTAAATATTAATTGGTCAACTACAATAGTCTCCTTTAAGATAATATACTTGGGGTTGTTGAAAACAAAATTATATACGATAGTGATACATTTGTTATTATTTAGTTATTGTCCTATGGTGTACACCAATAACTTTTGCCCTTCAACCTCCGCCAAAAGCTATTCAAATTTATTCTTTTAACTTTATCTAATATCCTCCTCTCTATGCATGGTTCAAAAATCGTATAAATTTCATTATTAGTGGAATATTTTTTAATGTTAATTGTATAGATATATATTATTTTTATTAAATTCTTATCAATAACCATTTGGCAATAAAAAATTTGCAACATGTCATATGGCCCTTTTCAAGGAGGTTAATAATTATTTTTATAAAAACAAAAATCACTATATTGAGTCATTGATAAAGATAAAAAAATAGACTAGAATGACATTTGAGCTTAATGTAAAACTATATTCTATAGAATCAACAAAGCCGAGAAAAAAATTAATTATGGATGATATGTATTTTGTTTTAAGGTTGATTTTTTTGACATTTAATAATAATTGAGAATTGAACATAATACATGTATCAACTCGCTAAGGATCAAGAATTATATATTTTTGACCCGTTGTGTCTTTGGCCAGGATAGTAGGGTGGCCTTGAATTTTGGTCTTGGTTGTCGGACATGGAACAAATTGGTGGGGCTTCTCATATATTTTTTGGAGAAAAATGAATTTGGTTTTGCACATTTAGCGACCTAAAATAATAATAATAATAATAATAATAATATTATTATTATTATTATTATTGTTGTTGTTGTTGTTGTTGTGTTTTAAGTATGAAAAGACTTCAACTAGATTCAGACGAGTTTATACACGTCTTTCTTTCTACTGTCAAAATGTCGTTTATATATTAAAAAAATTATTAGAACTTGTATGATTTTTATTTAGGACGAGTTTATACACGATCTTTCATTTTGTCAATTATCATCATCCGTATAAATTGTTCAAATAATTTAGAACTTGTATGATTTTTATTCCAATAGAATCATTTTGAATGTTATCTATATATAGATACTTACGTTTTTCTTTAAATATTTATCAATCATCGTTTGGGGATAAATTAATTTGCAACTTATAGTATGACCCTTTTAAAAAAGTTTTTATTTGAATTATTTTTGTAACCAAACTTTGTCTACAAGAATATGCTCAAGGAATATTTTACTACCATTTTTGTAGATAATATGCTTGGGGTTGTAGATAATTATTTTTACTAAATTCTTATCAATAATCATTTGGCAATAAAGAATTTGCAACATGTCATATGCCCTTTTCAAGGAGGTTACTCAATTGTTTTTCAAACACAAAAACACTATATTGAGTCATTGATAAATTTAAATAAGATAGATGTTAGGAAATTTATTGTTTAAGATTTTGATGAATGCCATGTAAAACTTAGAATAGAAAGTTGGCTCCCAATTCTTGTTGTAAAATGCATTGTAATAAGTAGAGTCGCCAAGCCGAGTTAAGTCGCCTACGCCTCACATACAAGAAGACAATCAAGACTGAAGGAAGACTCTGCGTGAGACAACAGTGAGTATGGCAAAGAAGAGTAGACGGGAACTCTCTTCAAGAAGCGGTGAGATGCGGCTAAGTGGAGTATCGGTCAAGTCAACTCGAGAAAAGCCAAGTCTCAAGTTGAAGTGACAAGAGTCATCCATGATTGGAAGGCGACTCTAAGTCACCTGGGGAAAGCAAGAAAATGCAAAATCAAGTCGAGATAATCGTAAAGATCCGTTGCCGTAAATCAATAGATTTACTTAAACAAGTAATATCTCCATACCACCTTTCTCGAGTGCTCGAGTCCCCAAAAGCGTGCAAAAGGAATGAACCAATGGGAAGCACTACACCGTGTCGAACTCAAAAGGTGAAAGAACAATTCATACGAGGAAATGGCAATTCCAAGGATCGCAACAAGACAAGCTAACGATCGCAAGTGACTTTCAAAAATAAGCCTATCTCTTCAACGGGCAAATTTTTGAAAGATCACTATAAAAGGCCGAGGAATGACTACGAGAGAAGGTTACTCAACCACGAACATTCAAGAAATCAATTAAATTATAACCAAATACTCTCAAATTATTCAAGATTAATCCTCAAGCCTACATTACGAAGCACATCAATCCAACACTCACCGTGAAGGAAAGATAACTTCAATCGAGTTGAAGAGAAAACTTTTGAAGAAAAGGGGTCTACATTCCACGAAGGATTGTAGGAAGGTTCAAGGTCGAACCAAGTCTTAAGCTTTTGGAGGGCTTCGTGATCAAATCCAAAGAGCTTGAGCAAGTGAGTCAGAGTAAGCGCAATTGCCTGTGAAGAAGAAGGCCGAGTCGTAAGAGAAGCCACCGAGTGATCAAGGCGTCTCAGATCGAGTCCCATAGGATCAAGTCACTGTGTGATCAAGACTTGTATCCGGGATCATTACCACTTTGTAAACGATCATTACCTAGTGGATTCCTCTAGGAGTTGGAGAAGAGAGGAGTAGAAGAATTACCCCATCTTCGAACCTCTATAAAAATTTCATTGTGTCATTTACATTTCAAAGACTTTAATTCCTGCATCTTAACTGTTTATATCTGTGATAAATTTGCTATCCACTTGATAATACTAGTACTAAACCTAGCACTAAACTCTTGCTTAATCAAACTTAAGGGTGTTAAGTCTTCTCAATAAAAACAAAACCACAATTGAGTTAATTTAGAGTCAACAAATGAGTTATTCCATCAACAAATTTCGATTGAGTCTGTTGAGAGACTAACTCTCTTGATTGACTAAATCGATTGTCCATCAATGACACAAATTGTGTAGAATCAACTCGTATATTTAAAAGGACTAAATCGAAAATTTGGTAAGGTTTATTCAACCCCCTTCTAAACCTTACACTTACAACCCTTGGACCTACAAGTGGTATCGTGAGCGGTTGGTTCATTGAACACTCCGCACCGTTCTTTGAACTAGATCTCCAAACTTTTCAAAGTCTGCTTTAGTACTTAAACTCTCGAAACTCGTTTTATCATTAAAAGTTATTATCATGGAAGCAAATTTGACACGCATCCCTATGTTCACTATTGAAGAATTTGATGATTGGAAAATTCGTATGCGGGCTCATCTATCAAAGATTACGTGATGAGATGTGAATAGTGATAGAAGATGGGCCTCTGAAATCTTAAAGGTGAACACACATTTGTAAGAAGAGTTGCAAAGGTGAAGGAGAAGAAGATGTTGCTCCCAGGACCAGTCATGGTTGAAAAACCAAGAACCGAGTGGACAAATGATGACAAAAAAATACAACCTGGACAATGTAGCCAAGGACATCCTTTATAAAACCTTGGACAAAGCCATGTTCAATAAAGTCAAATCATGCAAAACGGCTAAAGAAATCAGGGACAAGTGACATTGATTTGTGAAGGCTCGAACCAAATCAAAGAAAACAAATTATCAAAACAAGTGGTCAGATGCAAATTTGAAAACTTCAAAATGATCTCAGGAGAAAACCTGGATCAATTGGATGCTCGGTTCTCACGAAATCACAAATGAGTTATGCACTTGGAAAGGAATATACACGTAAGGAAATGTGTATGAAGATCCTAAAAAGTCTTCCACCTGAATGGGAAATGAAGGTCATGGCACCGAGACATTTCATGGACCTATCAAAGACATCCAACCATGAGTTATTCTCGGACCTCAAAGCCTACGAGTTTGAGCCGAGAAGAAAAGACCAGGAAGAGACAATGTACCCAAAACAAATGCTCTAATTGTCAAAGATGGGAAGAGAGCCGAGGTCAAAGAAGTCATTGACCCGGAAGAAATAGCCCCGATGGTTAAAAGATTCAACAAGTTCTTTAATAAGAACTACAAGAGAGGAAAGGGTGAATCTTCCAGAAGACACTCGCTCCCTCCAAATCAAGGGAAGATAGGTCAACCAAGAGAACAGATCATCAAAAAGTTGAGTATCAAAGGGCGACAATCCAAGAATGGAAAGAGCCGATCAAAAGGCTGAATATCTATGTTGGAACTGTAGACAACCAGGTCACTATGCCATTGATCGCTCATATCCTGTAGTCAACAAGTACAGGGATGAAGAAGAAATGAAGGTCTTCGAGAGAAGAAGACAAGAAAAGAAAAAGACAATGATGGTCATAGAGATCATCAAAACCAAGTCAAGAGAGACAATTGATTCAGAGAGCAAAGAAGGTGACTACTCAAGTGACTCAAGAAGAAGCCCCGATCCGCTTGATGGCCAAGGAACAAGATCAACTCGACCAAGAAGATGAGGTACACTCTAACTCATCAAACTCGGACTCTAGTGATAGTGATCGTGACACACACACTTCATCACCCACTCTTTTATGATTCATTAGGCAAAATGATGAAAGATTTTGAACACATTAAATCCTCACACACACTATTGAATGAGGAAAACAGCTACTCAAAAAAGTCAAAACTCAAAGCCGACTAAGGAGCCGAGTACTCTAAATCAAATAGTCATGAGAATGAAAGTTTAAAGGTTGAAAATGCTAAATTAATAGCAGAGATTGCTTGCTATAGAAAAGAGGAGAATGACCTCAAGAATGTCATTGCCTCATTCACTAAGACATCTAAATCATTGGATGATCTTATTATGAGTCAAAGAGAATGTGGAGACAAGACAGGCTTAGGATTTAATTCCTCTCCTACGTCAAACCTCAAAAGTAATTTTGGAAAAAGGATCTTCAAGCCATGAAGAGTCCGAAAAATCCAAAACTCTAAATGTTGCACACACATTCACTCCAAAGCACAATAACAAGCAAACGGCCTTGGTTATAAAGGAAAAGGAAGACACTGACCGATTGAGTGCGCTGAAAGGACAAAGAGAAGAGAGATTCACCCCGAGTCCTCAAAACTCCAAACAGAAAATACTCTATAAAGAAGAAGCGAGCTACCAAAAACCCCAGAAATTCCATAAAAGAAATACATATGATGGGAATGGTAGAAAATATCCAAGCCAAGCTGATTGGAATAATGTGAACTATCAAAGATAGACTTATGGAATATAAGCCCAAATGGCAAAGGCCTAGAACTCAAAGAAAGGCCATTCCAAAAGCATAAGAGCTTTCATCACACACATATGCACCTAGGCACTACACTCAAGGACACCACAATTACCCAAGAAAGGCAATTGCTAAAACACATATGCAGGCATATAGACAAAAGAGACAATTTGTATGAACCTAGAATCCCCAAGCAATTTGCCAGGATTAATTATGATTATGGTGCTGATAGATGGCAACACCTTAGAGTCAAATCATTTGGCTATAGGTTGGTTGGATCATCTTACAATTCTAACCCCTCGGGACCCAGACAAGTATGGGTACCTAAAACTTAATTTCCTTGATTGCGGGTTCAAGGAAATGTGAAAAGTGCCAAGGAACCTGGTACATGGATAGTGGTTGTTCCAGGACATATGACATGAAATAAGAAAAATCTGTCAAAATTCAAGGAAGTTAAAGGAGCAAAAGTCATATTTGGAGGAAATGAAGCTCCTTGCGAAATAAGAGGCATTGGATCCATCAAGAGGAATGGATTAGAAATCACGATGTTGCATATGTTGAAGGACTCAACTTCAACTTATCGAGCATCGATCCAACTCGTGACAAGGGCTACAATGTTGGATTCAACATGGGTATATGCCAAATCAAAGATATTGAATCAAATGAAGTTGTCTTTGCAAGGATGTAGACAGAAAAATATGTATGTAGTGGATTGGTCAACTGCAACACCCAAAGACTGCCTACTAGCAAAGAGCACAAATTTGAATCAAGTTGGTCGTGGCACAAAAAAGTCGAGTCATCCGAATTTCAAAACGATCAACAAGCTTGCGTAAGTAACCTTGTAGAAGGACTTCCCGGACTCGGTTTACAAGAAGGAGAGTATATGTGATGCATGTCGAGAAGGAAAACAAATCAAGTCGTCATTCAAAGAAAAGACATGCCCATCCTCAACAAGAATATTACATCTGCTTCATATGGATCTATTTGGCCCAAAGAGAAACCAAAACCAAGATAAGTGGAAAGAAATACACCTTGGTGGTAGTAGATGACTACTCAAGATATACATGGACAATATTCATGTGTAAGAAGAAAGAAACTCTAGAAAAACTACCACACTGATGAAGAGGATTCAAAACGAGAAGAGTCAAACCATTATCAAAATAAGATCGGATAGAGGAACCGAGTTTGTCAATGGAATAATAACTCAATATTGTATTGAAAATGGTATTGGTCATGAACTATCGGCAGACAAGAACTCCACAAGAATGGAGTTGCGAGAAAGAAGGAATGAACCCTCAAAGAAGAAGCGAAAGGACCATGTTAGTTAAGCAGGGGGTTACCAAAAAGATTTTGGGTCAAGCAATCAACACGACTTGCTACACCCAAAATAGATGTATGATAAATAGACAAATTGACAAAGACTCCCTATGAGATCCGGGATCGGAAGAAAACCAAGTGTTGCATATTTGAGAATATTTGGATGTAAATGCTTCATCCACAACAATGGCAAAGACAACCTAAAGGCTTTTGATGCTAAAGTGATGAAGGTATCTTCTTAGAATACTCACAAAGCAAAGCCTGAGAATACTCAACAAAAGGACTATGGTTGCGAAGAATCCATTCATGTGGTATTCGATGAGCCAAATGTAAATGGAGAAGACATTGAAGAGTCGGTTGATAAGTCAATCATCCAACCATACGAAGAGTCCCTATCTTTCAAGTCGAAGCGGAATTATCAATTGAAAGAAGATGAGATAGCTGAATCTCAAAAACAATTTGGAAAATTTGCGCTAAGTGATTACGAGAGAGTCGACCACAAACAACACGGTACAAGTCGATCAATCCACTAACTTACTCCAACCTGATGTAAGATGGCCGAGAGATCATCCACGAACTTGTCATTGAAGATATAAGAGAAGGTGTCAAAACAAGATCGAACTCAACAAGAAGCCATGTTCACATGCTTCATCTCGCAAAAATAGAGCCTAAAGACGTGTCACAAGCATTGGACGACACACATTGGATTCAAGCTATGCAAGAAGAGATGAATCGGTTTGAAAGAAATAAAGTATGGGAATTAGTGCAAAGACCCATACATCAAAATGTTATTGGCACCAAATGGGTGTTCGAAATAAGATGAACGAGGAAGGTTACGTGGTAAGAAACAAAGCAAGATTAGTAGCCAAAGGATATTGCCAAGAAGAAGGGATAGATTTTGATGAAACATTTGCCCTGTAGCAAGATTGGAAGCTATAAGGATGTTTCTTGCCTATGCAGCTCATAAGGATTTCATTGTATATCGATGGATGTAAAAAGTGCATTCCTAAATGGTTTATTGGAAGAAGAAGTGTATGTTGAACAACCTCCTCCGGGATTTGAGCGAAAGACTCTTGGAGATAAGGTATACAAACTCAAGAAAGCTCTATATGGATTGAAACAGGCACCCAGAGCATGGTATGATACTTTGTCACAATTCCTAACCGAAAATGGATTCACAAAAGGAAAAGTAGATAGAACACTTTTCAATTCAAGACAAAAAGAGTATATTGCTTGTTCAAATATATGTGGATGACATCATTTTTGGTTCCACAAACAAAGAGTGTGTGAAAGGTTTTCAAACCTCATGCAAAGTAAATTTGAAATGAGCATGATGGGAGAGCGACATTCTTCCTTGGATTCCAAGTGAAACAATGAAGGATGGAACCTTCATAAGTCAAACAAAATACACCGAGATTTAATGAAGAAGTTTGGTATGGAGGAGAAGTCTTCGTAAAAATACCAATGAACACATCACAAAATGGACATGGATGCGGATGGCAAGCTCAGATCAAACAAGATCTGAGCACTTATTGGATCATCGCTCTATCTCACAAAGAAGCGGCGGACATCACCTTTCTTTGTAGGTGTATGTGCAAGATTTCAATCTTCCCCAAAAGAGAGCCATATGACAAAGGCTAAGAGAATATTGAGATACTTAAAAGGAAGCCAAGAAGAGGCCTATGGTATCCAAAGGAAGGAGGATTCAAGCTAATCGGCTATTCGATTCGACTATCTTTGGATGCAGAGTGGACGGAAGAGCACTTCAGGCACATGTCAAATGCTAGGAAACAAAGCTAATTTCTGGTTTAGCAAGAAGCAAAATTCAATAGCCACCTCTACACAAACGAGAATACATACATAGTTGGGCAAATTGTTGTGCCCAAGTCCTATGGATGAGACAAAGAATGAGAGACTATGAAGTTAAGGAAAAAGAAATTCCAATCATGTGTGATAACACAAGTGCAATTGCAATCACTCAAAATCATGTGTTGCATTCAAGAACAAAGCATATTGATGTCGGATATCACTTCATAAGAGATCATGTTGAAAAGAAGGACATCATCCTGGAATATATCTCAACCGATAAACAACTAGCCGACATCTTCACAAAACCATTATGTGAGTCAAGATTTGAAGAACTCAAGCATGAGTTGGGGTTAATTGAGCTAAGTTAACTTTGAGAAGACTCAAAGAAAAGAAATGGAACACAAAAAGTGAAAAAGAGCTGAAAACACAAATCACCAAGAATCACCAGATCGGAAAGACAACTACACCGAGTCGGTGATAATGAGTCACCAAGAGAACTGTGAGAAGTAGAGTTAAATCGGCTAAGGGATAAGCCGAGTCACTTATGAGCAAAGTGACAAAAACGCAGATCATTTTGACTAAGCGGGAATGTTTTAAGGCATACGTCGGATAATGATGATGTGTACGGACATAAAGCCGCACACCAAGCTTATGATTGGATATAAATGCTTTCTTGCACATTAAATACGAGACATTAAATGCTAAATAGGCGTGCAAAATCTAAGCCGTTGATTTCGATCACATTTCAAAAACCACCCACACGCCCTTTCATAAACCATATTTAAACCATTTTCGTCCTTTCTCTCTCACACTTCTAAAACTGTTCATTTCTTTCTCTCAAAAGCAAAGGCAAAAATTCTCTCGAAACCCTATCTATCTTCAAATCAATTTCTCGAGTTTTTCTTCGATATAATCCTGAAAAATGGCACCAACTTATGACTTTACCAAGTTAGGAAAGCAAATCCACACCGGTTGTACGGTGGATTTTGACGAATGGTGAAACAGGGTCCGACGACACCCTAGTGAAGAAAATCGCTGAAAAGTTGGTAACGTCCGGTGAAACCGTTTCGACGTTAGAATATCCGATGACATATGTGGAGGAAGTCGCACAATTCTACGTGAATGCCGAGATTCACGATGAAGGAATAAAGTCATCTGCTCACGGAAAGCAATCGACTATCTCTGCCAAAGATTTGGTGAACACCGCTCACTACCAAATGAAGGAGCATCGAGATTAACGAAGGCGATGTAAACCTAGGCGATGCTTGGAAAGAAATAGCCAAGCCCGATTGTCTTTGATAAAATAATATACACAACAAACAAGAGATGTTGAAGGAGGATTATTACAAGTCATTGGACATAGTTGCCAAATGTATTGACATCAAATTTGGCGGCTTTGACCAACTATCAAAAGCAAAGTCGATCAGAATGGCCGCAATCATCGCAGAAAAAGAAGATAAACTGGGTTGAGTTTGTCTACACAGACTGCCCGACGTGGGGAACAAATCCTTCAAGGAAGATGGCTCATTTAGAGGATCCTAGGATATGGCCTAGTGATTGGCCGACTGATGGAGGCGAAAGGAGTCCCTCTTAGACATGGGAAAGCATTCCATGTTAACAAGAGGATGTTCAGAGCAAATCTCTCCGGCGCATGAGAAGAGAGCTTACGCCAAGAGAGGCGACACAAGTGAGGGGAATCAGTGACCCAAGAAGATACAAATGGCTGCTTCCTCTCCAACCAAGAAGAAAGGCGCCCTGCGCAAGCTAAGAAGATCGCTTTGCCCCTGTGAAAGAAAAAACCAAACATGCTCTCCCCTGCGCAGAGAGTCACCGCCCGGCGGCCGTGTCTCCTGCCCTGCGGCCGGTTTGAGAAGGACTCACAAATACCTTCTCCGATCGTCAAAAAGAGGAGAACCGAGAAGCCACGACGGCCTGCTCCTCGAAAAAGACACGACGCCCCGCCGCCCAAGATTCAGAGGACACCGTCTCTCGAACCAAAATACCTGTACAAACTAGGAGACGAAGACGAATTATCAAGCGCTCCGAGTGGAGAAACCACCAGTCACCACTCGGCTAGAGCAGATATCGGAGACTACTCGGAGAAGTAGAGTCTCCGGATGTAGTTGATGAAACAGCCAAGTTTCTTTGAAGGCGATCAGCAGAGGCAACCAAGACACACCTGTAGTTCACACAAACAAGCACAAGAAGAACTCACTGCTAGAGCGGATAGTGATGTAATGATCCTATCTCCACCTTACCCGGACATCCAAAATCGTCTGCGTGAGTGGAGGAAATGGAAGTTGAGTAAGTCGAGGAACAGTTCCAACGACACGAGTTTATAGAAGAAGAAGAAGAAGAAATCTGCTAAATTTCCTTGGACTAAACACTGTGCTCCCAAAGACTTGATGAAGACAACTCGCATAGACATCCTGATTTTCAAGGAAAAGGAGAGAGAAAAGCAAGCCGAGGAAGCTGAGGCACGCGAGAAGGCAAGCATCCGCCCTATCTCCGGCACCACGAACACACACATCCTCTCCTTGATGTCTTCTCGACGGTGATGAGGATCCGAAGAATACTGGCTTTCTGAAGAGTTGCAAATGCAGCAAGCATTGCATGAATCCGAGAATCCTTCACGAGCAAAGATCGATGGAGGGACTGGAGAGTCCTCCGAACACAAATGAAATTGATCCAATGGGAGTGGTTCAAAAAATCGCCATCAAGTTGTTCTTTGCCACCACTTCCCCACTCACTCGGAAGAAGGCAATAAGGGACCTGCGATGAAACTCGGATAATGGGGACCCCAGTCGAGCCAACCCCTATTGAAGGTGTTTTACCACACTCGCCCCAACGGCTGAACATTCAATCGAAACAGCCGGGAGTTTGGAGACGAGTGACCCCATTCCAAGTCACTCACCGTGGTGCGCCCGGAGGGGAAACTCCCCTCCACCGCGGCAAGGTCGGAGGATGCCGCAGATGACTCCAAAACGAATCAAGGAGGCGAAGGAGAGAAATTACAAACACAAGAAGAACAAAGAAAGTTGCCATCAACGAAGCTCGAGACTTGAGACTGTCTCGGTGAGGTGCCAACCGCTCTGAAGGCTAATGACGCTGCGATGCGATCGAGGCACGAGGAAGGAACAGTACTGGGAGTTAACACTCTCGGCGATGAAAGTGCAATCCATGGGGTTGAGACTCCAATGGATGCCACCACAGAAGACCCTAAGACACCGACACTGTCGAAAGGGAGGACCAAGGCCTCGCCGCAAAGAGAGACTGCTGGAGGTGCGAAGGCCACGGGAGGTTGAGACTTCCGGGGTAAAGAGGTCAAGTAGAGAACATCCCTCCCCGCTATCATCGACCCATCCGAGAAGGAGATAAGCGCACTTCATGATTCCTAGGATAATCTGATGTAACCTTTCTGGGATCGGAAGGCGATGAAGAAGCTGAGTCATCCCCGTGCCAAATCCAAAAGACTCAAACAAGCGGATGTTCCAAGCACGAGCAAGTCTCGATCCCAAGACTACTCGTCAAACCTTTAACTTTGATGATGAGCCACCAATGGAAATCTCATCATCGTCCGATGACGCTTCCGATAAGGCCGAGGACCGTCTACTCAAATGGAAAAATCACCGAGACCAACGAAGTTGCTTGAGACAAATTGGCTCGGCTTAGCGGGTCCCACTTCACAACAAGACCCGGTGAACAAGAGACCATCTTGCGCAGCTCCTCAAGTCGCAGGGTCGATTCCTAAAAGAACTTCACGCGCACCGCTCATCATCGAACAAATCCCGGTGAGCGGTGATGAATCTTTATAGAATCTTTTCCTTTTTCCCCGGAGGTACCCGACCTCCATGAAGAGTCGAGAATGAACGCGCACGGTATCACACCAGCTCATGTCCTTTCATCGAGCACCATTGTTCGAGCCGCTTATGACTTTGATGTTGTATGGCCATCACCGCAACGGAAGAATCAATCAAGTTCGAGAGGTGTTCAAGGCACTATTTGCTTGAGATTGAACGGATGGAGAGGCATCGTGCCTCTTTGGACATGCGATCGACAACAGAGATGCCAACCTTACGGTGATTTAAGAGGCATAACAGATCCGTGTCGTGGGAATGGTGGCAACAAAGAAGAACAATGCGTGTGGAACAAGTCGATTCTTCAGGACATTGTTCAACAAGTCTTGCTGTATGGAGAGTCAAAATGCCGATGCAAAAACGGGGCCGAGAGAACATATTGAGCACATGCATGAAGCTCATACCGCCGAGATAAAGTCAGCTGCGTGAGCAAAATACGAATGATCTACAGCGTTTGGAAGAACACATGACTAGAAAATTCAGCCTTCTCATGGCCGAGATGAAGCTGATTTCAAACAGTCCCAACGCTACTCGATCCGAATTCCGTCTTGCTTACAACGCAGCGGGACTTGAAGCGAGAACTTCGACTATCGCGGCTCGACTTCCCGCTGCCAAAGATGTTCCCCGGGGTTCCTCTATCCTTTGATGATGCCAAAAAGGGGAAGAGGAATACCTTAAGGCGCTAAAGAAATCAAGATCTGGTCGAAAAGAAATGAGCAAAACTGTGAAGGCAAAGACAATTGAGGAAAGCACGTAAACAAAAGAAAGGAAAATCATTGAGGGGGAAGGATCGGCGGATGTGACATTGATGATTGCACAAACCCCCAACAAGGTCTGTCATCACGGTGACATTATAAGCGGCAAACTCCTCAGTGACTCGCCACTCCAACACTCTGCTATATCCATGGTGATAAGAGAAAAACAATTGAAGCGGGGATGAAGGAAGTGGAAGGAAGAATGGATGCCCGGTTATGAACATCTTGAAAGAACATGGAGGCATTCCGGTGAGAGACAGAGACACTTATGCCATCTCGGATGTCGGGGACAGAGCCACGATCGCTGATGAATTCAAAACGCTCGAATCAAGGATACTTTGCAAATATGTCTATGGCTCAAGCTTGGGACCCAGTCTTGGGAAAAGGGTCTCCCGTTATGTGAAGAAGGCGACAGGACGGACTCACCGATCACTCTGCTGGTCACTCACCGGTCACTCACCGGAAAGAAGAAGACCCCAAGACAAAGATACGCCCAGGAGGTAGAGGAAGAAGCGTGGTGGAGGAAGAAGCTTGGACCTAGGGCTCTGCCCAAAACATTGAATATGTGGATCCGGAAAGAAAGGAGGGATCTCTTTGGTGGAAGGGCTTGACCAAGTAGCAAATTTTCAAGTGGCTAAAACTAACGCCGACTATGTAAAAAGACTAGAAGAAGAAAACAAGAGACAAACTCGGCTATGGGAGGAGAGGCAGGAAAGAATAAGAAGAGATGAAGCTGCCAGGAAGGCATATGAAAAGAAAAAGAAAAAGCAAAGCGTGACGACGCAGAGAAAAGAGAAGAAGAGAAGAAGATCTTGAACAAGATGAAAGAAAGAGACAACGAAGGAGATGAAGTGTTGTTTGTCCAACCCTTCGTGTATTTCACTATGTAAATACATACAATGTAAGTCTTCTCGTAATAAAGCTATAAATTCTTTATTTTTCGTGTAGGCAAATATGTGCTCGATACACCTTGTAAAACATTGTGTAAAAGAACAAGAATATTATGATCAATAAAAGAATTGATTTTGCGCATACATTCTATGTCAATACACTATCTATCGTATGTATCTTTGATGTTTGCATTTTTGAATGTTTTAAGTTTTGGCATCATCAAAAAGGGGAAATTGTTAGGAAATTTATTGTTTAAGATTTTGATGAATGCCATGTAAAACTTAGAATAGAAAGTTGGCTCCCAATTCTTGTTGTAAAATGCATTGTAATAAGTAGAGTGGCCAAGGCGAGTTAAGTCGCCTACGCCTCACATGCAAGAAGACAATCAAGACGGAAGGAAGACTCTGTGTGAGACAAGTTGAGTATGGCAAAGAAGTAGAGACGGGAACTCTCTTCAAGAAGCGGTGAGATGCGGCTAAGTGGAGTATCGGTCAAGTCAACTCGAGAAAAGCCAAGTCTCAAGTTGAAGTGACAGAAGAGTCATCCAATGATTGGAAGTCGACTCTAAGTCACCTGGGAAAGCAAGGAAATGCAAAATGTCGAGATAATCGAAAAGATCCGTTGCCGCAAAATCAAGAGATTTACTTAAACAAGTAATATCTCCATACCACCTTTCTCAGTGCTCATCCCTTGCGTGCAAAAGGAATGAACCAATGGGAAGCACTACACCTTGTCGAACTCAAAAAAGGTGAAAGAACAATTCATACGAGGAAATGGCAATTCCAAGGATCGCAACAAGACAAGCCAACGATCGCAAGTGACTTTCAAAAATAAGCTATCTCTTCAACGGGCAAATTTTTGAAAGATCACTATAAAAGGCCGAGGAATGACTCTCGAGAGAAGGTTACCAACCACGAACATTCAAGAAATCAATTAAATTATAACCGAAATACTCTCAAATCATTCAAGATTAATCCTCAAGCCTACATTACGAAGCACATCAATCCAACACTCACTGTGAAGGAAAGATAACTTCAATCGAGTTGAAGAGGAAACTTTTGAAGAAAAAGGGTCTACATTCCACGAAGGATTGTAGGAAGGTTCAAGGTCGAACCAAGTCTTAAGCTTTTGGAGGGCTTCGTGATCAAATCCAAAGAGCTTGAGCAAGTGAGTCAGTAGTAGCAAGGCACCGCCTGTGAAGAAGGCGAGTCGTAAGAGAAGCCACCGAGTGATCAAGGCGTCTCAGATCGAGTCCCAAAGGATCAAGTCACCGTGTGATCAAGACTTGTATCGGGACTGTTACCACTTTGTAAACCGATCATTACCTAGTGGATTCCTCCGGGGAGTTGGAGAAGAGAGGAGTAGAAGAATTACCCCATCTTCGAACCTCTATATAAATTTCATTGTGTCATTTACATTTCAACTTTAATTCCTCGCATCTTAATCTTTTTATATCTCACGATAAATTGCTATCAACTTGATAATACTAGTACTAAACCTAGCACTAAACTCTTGCTTAATCAAACTTAAGGGTGTTAAGTCTTCCGGAAAACAAAACCACATTGAGTTAATTTAGAGTCAACAATGAGTTATTCCATCAACGGCTCGGTTGAGTCTCGTTGAGAGACTAACTCTCTTGATTGACTAAATCGATTGTCCATCAAGGACACAAATTGTGTAGAATCAACTATGTATATTTAAAAGGACTAAATCGAAAATTTGGTAAGGTTTATTCAACCCCCCTTCTAAACCTTACACTTACACCCCTTGGGACCTACAATAGACTAGAATGACATTTGAGCTCAATGTAAAACTATATTCAATAGAATCAACAAAGCCGAAAAAAAAAATTAATTGCGGGATGATATGAATTTTGTTTTAAGGTTGAATTGTTTTTCATATTTAATAATAATTGAGAATTGAACATAATACATGTATCACCGTAAGGATCAAGAATTATATATTTTGTGACCCGTTGTGTGGTGGCCAGGGGAGTAGGGTGATCTTCCGAATTTTGGCCGGGGGAGTAGGTGGCCTTCAATTTTGGCCTTGGTCAGTCGGACATGGAACAAATTGGTGGGGCTTCTTATATGTTTTTTGTTTTTTTTGGGAAAGGATGAATTAGGGTTTTGTACATTTAGCGACCTAAAATATTATTTTCTTATTATTATTATTATTATTATTATTATTATTGTGTTTTATGTATAGAAAAACTTCAACTAGATTCAAGACGAGTTTATACACCAAACATCGTGTCCTTCTACTGTCAAATGTCGGTTATATATATAAAAAAACATTGTTCTCTTAATTTTGTCAATTATCATTATCCATATAAATTATTCAAAGAATTTAGAACTTGTCGATTTTTATTTCAATAGAATCATTTTGAATGTTATCTATATATAGATATTTACGTTTTTATTTAAATATTTACTAATCATCATTTGGGGATAAATTAATTTGCAATGTACAAGATATGCCCTTTTTAAAAAAGTTATTTTATTTGAATGATTTGTTTTGTAACCAAATGTTGGCTACAATAATATGCTCAAGGAATATTGTTTACTTATATATTATACACATATATTGTTTTCAAATTAAGTACTTACCATATAATAATTTGTCAACTACAATTGTTTTCTTCTGTAGATAACATGCTTGGGGTTGTTGGTTTAAACAAAATTATATACTTGATAGTGATACATTTGTTAGTATTTAGTTGTTGTCCTATGGTATACACCAATGATCTTGCCCTTCAACGTGCCAAAAGCTATTCAAATTTATTCTTTTAACTTTATCTACTATCCTCATCTCTATGCATGGTTCAATGAATTGTGTGTTAATTGTATAGATATATGTGTTAATTTTTCTAAAATCTTATCAATAATCATTTGGCAATAAAGTATTTTGCAACATGTAATGTGGCCCTTTTTAGGAGGTTACTCAAATTTTTCATTAAAAAAATCACAGTATTGAGTTATTGATAAAGATCAAAAACTGGAGAAGAATGACATTTGAGCATAATTTAAAACTATATTCTATAGAATCAACAAAGCAGAAAAAAATTAATTGCGAGATGATATGAATACTTTTAAGGTTGAATTTCTTTTCGAAATTTAATAATAATTAAGAATTCATAACATAATACATGTATAGACTCATTAAGGATCAAGAATCATTTATATTTTTGGCCCGTCGTGCGGTGGCCAGGGGGAGTAAGGTGGCCTTCTAAATTTTGGCTTTGGTCCTCGGATATGGAACAAATTGGTGGGGCTTTTTATATATTTTTTGGAGAAAGGATGAATTAGTCTTTTTTATATTTATTATTAGTAGTAGTAGTATTTGGCATGTAACAACCTATATTCTATGGATTTTGCAACTAATTAATCACCTCCCGCCAACCACACTAGGATATTCCATTATATTATAACATGATAATATTTAATAATATTGTACCACAATTTTTATCAATCATCTAATATATATCTCAACTTTTCGAGTAGTTTTTTCATAATTGAATCTCAAGAAATATAATAGATTTCCAATTTTTTTTTCTTCAAGTTTTATTATCATCGTCTCTATGAATGGTTCAAATAATTTAGAACTTGTATGATTTTTATTATTAGTGAAAAGTTTTTTGAATATTAGCAAGATAGATATCCGTATTATTTACTAACAAACTTATCAATAATCATTTGGGGATAAAAAAATTGCAAAACAACAACCCTTTTACGAGTTTGATACTCAACATCTAAACTTGACCGTAGTTATTGCTTCTGATATCTTTCCCTTCCAAACCGTGATTTGATCTTTGAGTTGTATGTTGACAATTGGACAAATCATGATATATGATCGGTAGTTAAAAATGTGTAAGTGATAAGCAATAACAATAATTAGTGATTTGATTGGTTTTTTTAATAATAAGTAGAAGTGATTGGCGGAACACAAAAGCGAAACTAGGTGAATAATGTATTCTAAAACAATTCACAAGTAGTTGTATTCGATGAAAAAATATTTATGTATCCGAACGAAAATGAGATTTTCTCGATATCCAATCGCAAATCCGTTACTCTCTCATTACATATATATTTAGTATTGTTTAGACCCTTATGAACCTCTATGTTTAGACCAGGTCTAAGAAAGCGTGATACTTCTTTGCCAACTTACTTGACCAATTTCTTGTTTTTGTTCAACTTTTTTCGAGCCTCCACATCCATGAACTCGGCACCCATTTTTCTCGCTGCACATGTTTGCACTACATGTAAGTGGAAAACAGTTTGGAAAATAGCCGACTTCTCGTCTTTCTTTGCCAAATAGAGACTGAAAGAAGCTTCTATTTATAGGCCTTGGAGGAGAATAGCAATCGTAACCATTAAAAACAGCAGGTCATCGAAAATTCATTTACGAAACAATAATTCAAATGGAAACAACGAAAAGAATGCATCTGCACGAGCATAGAGATCAAGTACATTATCAAATTAACAAAAGATGATTGGCCAACAAGAACAACTTAGATAACATCACATGCTCAACCTAGCTAACAAATTAAGTGGCTCGTGTGCATACTCTTCCAAGGTACGCAAGGAGAAAAATAAAAACAGATACACATACTTCAAAAGCCAAAATAATGTGGAAGTGCAATCTCTTTCGGGGTGATTGTTTAGCTATTTTTAAAGGAACCTCCAATGTTAATGATATGTCCTCCTTTGAAAGGCCAATTTGTGGTGATATCTGCAGCACCTATCTTTGTGATTTTTTATCGTCAGAATCGAATCATCTTCCACGGCGCCAAAATGTTCTTGCTCATAGTCCACGAAATTACCCAAGGATAATAGTCGGGACTCGAATTCTTTTGAAGTAAAATAAAATTCTGCTTTTTCTCAAAAAAGAAAACATAAAAATATAATTTGAAAAATTAATTATATACATTGTAGGTCCCAAGGGGTGTAAGTGTAAGGTTTAGAAGTGGGGGCTGAATAAACCTTACCAAATTTTCGATTTAGTCTTTTTAAATATACTGAGTTAATACTACACACTTTGTGTCCTTGATGGACAAGTCAATTTAGCGACTCAAGAGAGTTAATCTCTCAATGACTCAACCGAGTGTTGATGGAGTAACTCACCGTTGGCTCTAAATTAACTCAACTGTGGTTTTGTTTTCAATGGAAGACTTAACACCTTTAAGTTTGATTAAGCAAGAGTTTAGTGCTTGGTTTAGTACTTATAAATTATCAAGTGGATAGCAAATTTATCGTGAGATATAAGCGATTAAAAATGCAGAATTAAAGTCTTTGAAATGTAAATGACACAATGAAATTTTTATAGAGGTTCGAAGATGGGGTAATTCTTCTACTCCTCTCTTCTCCAACTCCTGGGAGGAATCCACTAGGTAATGATCAAGATACAAAGTGGTAATAGTCCGGATACAAGTCTTGATCACACAAATGACTTGATCCTTTGGGACTCGGTCGAGACGCCTTGATCACTCACCGTGCTTCTCGTGCGACTCGGCCTTCTTCACAGGGCAAACGCTTTGCTACTACAGCTCACTTGCTTAAGCTCTTTGGATTTGATCACGAAGCCCTCCAAAAGCTTGAGACTTGGTTCGACCTTGAACCTTCCTACAATCCTTCGTGGAATGTAGACCCCTTGATTTTTCAAAGATTTTTACTCTTCAACCGATTGAAGTTATCTTTCCTTCACGGTGAGTGTTGGATTGATGTTCTTCGTAGTGTAGGCTTAAGGATTGAGAATGTTTGAGATCTTCTAATAATTGCTTGAACGTTTTTAGTTTAGGTCTCCCGACTTGTGTCGCTTGTCACTTATGTGTCGTTGTCTCAAATAAACTCCTCAACCTTTTATAGTGATCTTTCAAAAATTTGCCCGTTGAAGAGATAGGCTTATTTTTGAAAGTCACTTGCGCTCGTTGGCTTGTCTTGTTGCGATCCTTGGAATTGCCATTTCCTCATATGAATTGTTCTTTCACCTTTTCGAGTTTTGACACGGTGTAGTGCTTCCCATTGGTTCATTCCTTTTGCACGCTTCTCGGGACCGAGCACTCCGAGAAAGGTGGTATGGAGATATTACTTGTTTAAGTAAATCTATTGATTTACGTACGCGGATCTTTTACAGATTATCTCGACTTGATCGCATTTTCTTGCTTTCCCCCCAGGTGACTTAGAGTCGCCTTCCAATCATCGGGTGACTCTTCCGTCACTTCAATTTGAGACTTGGCTTTTCTCGAGTTGACTTGACCGATACTCCACTCACCGCATCTCACCGCTTCTTCATAGAGAGTTCCCGTCTACTCTTCTTTGCCATACTCACTGTCTTGCAATGAGTCTTCCTTCTAGTCTTCGATTGTCTTCTTGCATGTTAGGGCGTAGTGACTTAACTTAGCTTGCCACTCTATTTATTACAATGCATTTTACAACAAGAATTGGGGTGCCAACTTTCTATTCTAAGTTTTACATGGCATTCATCAAAATCTAAACAATAAATTTCCTAACAATTTCCCCCTTTTGATGATGCCAAAACTTAAACCATTCAAAAATGCAAATAGCAAAGATACGATAGTGTATTGACATAGAATGTATGCGAAATCAATCCTTTTATTGATCATAACATTCTTGTTCTTTTACACAATCACACGCATGTGTATCGAGCACATATTTGTCTACATAGAAAATAAAGAATTTATAGCTTTATTACGTAAGACTTACATTGTATGTATTTACATAATAAATTACACGAAGGGGTGGACAAAGAACACTTCATCTCCTTCGCTGTCTCCTCTTCTTTCATCTTGTTCAAGATCTTCTTCTCTTCTTCTCTTTTTCGTCGTCACCGCTTTCTTTTTTTCTTTTCATATGCCTTCCTGGCAGCTTCATCTCTTCTTAATGTTTCCCCGCTGTCTTTCCTCCCATAGCCGAGTTTGTCTCTTGTTTTCTTCTTCTAATCTTTTTGCATACTCGGCGTTACTTTTAGCCACTTGCAAATTTGCTACTTGGTCAAGCCCAGCCCAAGAGATCCCTCCTTTCTTTCCTGGATCCACGTATTCAATGTTTTTGGGCGAGGCCTAGGTCCAAGCTTCTTCCTCCACCACGCTTCTTCCTCTACCTCTGCGGGTGTATATCTTTGATCTTGGGGTCTTCTTCTTTCCAAATGAGTGACTGTGGAGTGACCAGCAGAGTGATCGCCGAGTCTCTTTTTGCTGTCGCCTTCTTCACATAACGTGAGACCCTTTTCCCAAGAAGTCCCAAGCTTGAGCCATAGACATATTTGCAAAGTATCCTTCGATTTGAGCGTTTTAAATTCATCAACTGATCGTGGCTCTGTCTCCCGACATCCGAGATGGCATAAGTGTCTCTCGTCTTCATGGGATGCCTCCATGTTCTTTTTCTTGCTGCGATAGTTGAGTTTTGTCTCGAGTCCGCTGCAGAGTATGCAAGACGAAATTGGATCGAGTAGCGTTGGACTCTGCTTGAAATCGGCTTCATCTCAAATGGCGAGAAGGCTGAATTTTGTATTCATGGTTTCTTCCAAACGCTCGTAGATCACTCTTGTTTTGCTCACGCAGCAGCTTAATCTCGGCAATGTGAGCTTCATGCATGTGCTCAACATGCTCTCTCGGCTTCGTTTTTGCATCGATTTTCACTCTCCATACCAGCAGCTTGTTGAACAATGTCCTCAAGTATCTAACTTGTTCCACACGCATTGTTTCTTCTTTGTTGCCACCATTCCCTTATTCTTGATCAAGTTATGCCTCTTAAATCAGCAAAGTGAGATTGGCATCTCTATTGTCCATCGCATGTCCATAGAGGCCTGATGCCTCTCCATCCGTTCAATCTCGTGAATAATGCCTTGAACATTTTCGCGGACTTCACCGATTCTTCCGTTGCATAATGGCCATGCAAATCAAAATCATAATCACCGGAACAATGGTGCCGATGGAAAAACGGGAGCTGGTCTGTGGTAGCGTGCGCATTCATTTTCTCGACTCTTCATGGAGGTCGGGTACCTCCAGGAAAAAGGAAAAGATTCTATAAAGGATTCATCACCGCCAACCGGGATTTGTTCGATGATGAGCGGTGCGCGTGAAGTTCTTTTAGAAATCAACCTGCTGCGGCTTGAGGAGCCTGCGCAGTGGACTCGGGTTCACCGGTTTTGTTGTGAAGTGGACCCACTTTGCCGAGCCTCAAATTGGTATCTCAGCCTTCGTTGGTCTCACCGATTTCTCCAATTGAGTAGACCGGTCCTCGGCCTTATCGAGCGTCATCGGACGATGATGAGATTTCCATTGTTGGCTCATCATCAAAATTAAAGGTTTGACGAGTAGTCTTGGGATCGACTTGCTCGTGCTTGGAACATCCGCACTGAGTCTTTTGGATCTCACACGGGGATGACTCTACTTTCTTCTTCGCCTTCCGATCCCGGAAAGGTTACATCGATTATCCTGGGAATCATGAAGTGCGCTTATCTCCTTCTCGGATGGGTCGATGATAGCGGAGGGATGTTCTCTACTTCACTTCTTTACCCCGGAAGTCTCAACCTCCCGTGGGCCTTCATTACCTCTAGCGCGCCTCTCTGCGGTGAGGCCTTGTCCTCCCTTTCGACGGTCACTGTCTTAGGGTCTTTCGTGGTGGCATCCATTGGAGTCTCAACCCCATGGATTGCACTTTCATCGCCTGCAGTGTTAACTCCCGTACGTTCCTTCCTTCGTGCCTCGACCGCATCGCCAGCCGTCATTAGCCTTCGAGCGATTGGCACCTCAAAGCGAGACAGGACTCAACCTGTCTGAGCTTCGTTGATGGGAACTTGTTGTTCTTCTTGTGTTTGTATTTTCTCTACTTCGCCTCCTTGATTCATTGTGGAGACATCTGCAAAGATCCTCCGACCTTGCCGCAGCGTGGAGGAGTTTCCCCTCACCGGGCGCACCACCGAGTGACTTGGAATGGGGTCACTCGTCTCAAGCTCCCGGTCGTTCGATTGAATGTTCAGCCGTTGGGGCGGTGGTAAAACACCTTCAATAGGGGTTGGCTCGATCGGGGTCCCCACTATCCCGCCATCGCCAAGTTCCTTATTGCCTTCTTCCGAGTGAGTCGGAAAGTGGTGGCAAGAACAACAACGGTGCGATTTGGTTTGAACCACTCCCATTGGATCAATTTCACCGCGTGTTCGAGGACTCTCTTGGTCCCTCCATCAATCTTTGCTCGTGAAGGATTCTGATTCGTGCAATGCTTGCTGCATTTGCAACTCTTCCGTGGCGACAACATTCTCCTGGATCCTCATCACCGCGAGAAGACATCAAGGAGAGGATGTGTGTGTTCTACGTGGTGCCGAGATAGGACAGATGATGCTTGCCTTCTCACATGCCTCGGCCTTCCTCTCGCTTGCTTTTCTTTCTCCTTGTCCTTGAAGATCCGCAGGATATCCGTGCGATTGTCTTCATCCGATCTTTGGCCGAGCACAGTGTTAGTCCAAGGAAGTTTAACGCTTCCTCTTCTTCTTCTATAAACTCGTGGCCATTGGAACTGCCCTTGATTTACTCAACTTCCATTTCCTCCACTCACGCAGACGATTTTGGATGTCCGGGTAAGGTGGAGATAGGATCATTACATCACTATCGCCTCGGCTTTATCGCCTTCTTGTTTTGTTTCACCAGTGTGGACTACAAATGTCTTCAGTTGCCTCTGATCGCCTTCAAAGCAGACTTGGTTGTTTCATCAACTACATCCGGAGACTCTACTTCTCCAGCCAGCCTCTCTGATCTGCTCACTGAGTGGCCGACTCAGCCCGGTTTCTCAAGCTCGAGTGCTTGATGATTCTTCTTCATCTCCTAGTTTGTACCGAGGGGATTTACTGGTTCGAGACGGTGTCCTCTCGAGTCTTGGGGCGGGGGGCCGTGCCGGTGTCTTTTTCTCGAGGAGTGGGCCATCTTGGCTTCTCGTTCTCCTCTTTTGACGATCGGAGAAGGTATTTGTGAGTCCTTCTCGACCGCTGTTGCGAGCGGGCAGAGACACGGCTGCGGGCGGTGACTCTCTGCGCAGGGCAGGAGCATGTTTGGCTTTCTTTGCTTTGCAGGGCAACAGTCTTCTTAGCAAACAAGCAGGGGCTTTTTCTTCTTGGGTGGAGAGGAAACAACAGTATCTTCAGGGTCACCGATTCCCCGTCACTCGTGTCGCCTCTCTTGGCGTAGTCTCTCTTACAGTGCGCCGAAGAGGGTTTGCTCGAACATCCTCTTGTTAACATGGAATGCCTTCCCATGTCTAAGAGGGACTCCTTTCACCTCCATCCATCGGCCAATCACTAGGCCATATCCTGGATCCTCCAAATGTGCCATCTTCCTTGAAGGATTTGTTCCCCACGTTCGCGAGTCTCTGTAGATAAACTCAGCCCGGTTTATTTTCTTTTTCTCGATGATTGCAGCCATTTTGCTTTCCTAACTTGGTGAAATCATACGTTGGTGCCATTTTGCAGGATTTTATCAAAGAAAAACTCGAGATTGATTTGAAGATAGATAGGGTTTTTCGAGAGAATTTTTGCCTTTGCTTTTGAGAGAAAGAAGTGAACAGTTTTGGTAATGTGAGAGAGAAACGGACGGAAATGGTTTAAGTATGGTTTATGAAAGGACGTGCGGGGTGGTTTTTGAAATGTGATCGAAATCAACGGCTTAGATTTTGCACGCCTATTTAGCATTTAATGTCTCGTATTTAATGCGGCAAAGATTTATATCCAATCATAAGCTTGGTGTGCGGCTTTTATGTCCAGTACACATCATCATTATCTTTGGACGTATTCCTTAAAAACATTCCCGCTTAGTCAAACGATTTGCGTTTTTGTCACTTTGCTCATAAGTGACTTAGCTTATCCCTTAGCCATGTTTTAACTCTACTTCTCACAGTTCTCTTAGTGACTCAAATTTATCACCGACTTGGTGTAGTCAGTGTCTTTCCGACTGGTGATTCTTGAAATGATTTCTATGTTGACTCTTTTTCACCTCCTTTTCTGTTCCATTTCTTTTCTTTGATTCTTCCGAGTGTCACCCGCCTTCAATTAACCCCAACTCATGTTTGAGTTCTTCAAATCTTGACTCACATAATGGTTTTGTGAAGATGTCACCAATTGTTTATCGGTTGAGATATATTCCAAGATGATGTCCTTCCTTTCAACATGATCTCTTATGAAGTGATATCGACATCGATATGCTTTGTTCTTGAGTGCATCACAGGATTTTGAGTAATGGCAATTGCACTTGTGTTATCACACATGATTGGAATTTCTTTTTCCTCAACTTCATAGTCTCTCACTTTCTTTGTCTCATCCATAGGATTTGGGCACAACAAATGCCCAAAGCTATGTATTCTCGCTTCACCGTGTAGGTGGCTATTGAATTTTGCTTGCTAAACCAGGAAATCACTGTTTCTAGCATTTGACATGTGCCTGAAGTGCTCTTCTTCTGTCCACTCGCATCCAAAGATAGTCGAATCTGAATAGCCAATTAGCTTGAATCCACCTTCCTTTGGATACCATAGGCCTACTTCTTGGCTTCCTTTCAAGTATCTCAATATTCTCTTAGTCAGTCATATGGCTCTCTTTTGGAGCAGATTGAAATCTTGCACATATACCTACAACAAAGGTGATGTCCGCCCGCTCTTTGTGAGATAGAGCAATGATCCAATAAGTGCTCAGATCTTGTTTGATCTACAAAGCTTGCCATCCGCATCCATGTCCATTTTGGTGATGTATTCATTGGTATTTTTACGTAAGACTTCTCCTCCATACCAAACTTCTTCATTAAATCTCTCGGTGTATTTGGTTTGACTTATGAAGGTTCCATCCTTCAATTTGTTTCACTTGAAGTCCAAGGAAGAATGTCGGCTCTCCCCATCATGCTCATCTCAAATTTACTTTGCATGAGCTTTGAAAACTTTTCACACATGACTCTTTGTTTGTGGGTCCAAAAATGATGTCATCCACATATATTTGAACAAGCAAGATACTCTTTTTATCTTGAATTACGAAAAGTGTTCTATCTACTTTTCCTTTTGTGAATCCATTTTCGGTTAGGAATTGTGACAAAGTATCATACCATGCTCGGTGCCTGTTTCAATCCATATAGAGCTTTCTTGAGTTTGTATACCTTATCTCCAAGAAGTCTTCTCGCTCAAATCCTGGAGGTTGTTCTACATACACTTCTTCTTCCAATAAACCATTTAGGAATGCACTTTTTACATCCATCCGATATACAATGAAATCCTTGTGAGCGCATAGGGCAAATGTTTCATCAAAATCTATCCCTTCTTCTTGGCAAAATCCTTTGGCTACTAATCTTGCTTTGTTTCTTACCACGTAACCTTCCTCGTTCATCTTATTTACGAACACCCATTTCGTACAATAACATTTTGATGTATGGGTCTTTGCACTAATTCCCATACTTTATTTCTTTCAAACTGATTGACTCTTTTTGCATAGCTTGAATCCAATGTGTGTCATCCAATGCTTGTGACACGTCTTTGGGCTCTATTTGCGAGATGAAGCATGTGAACATAGCTTCTTGTTGAGTTTTGGATCTTGTTTTGACACCTTCTTTTATATCTCCAATAACAAGTTCTGGATGGTCTCTCGGCCATCTTACATCGGGTTGGAGTAAGTTAGCCGGATTCGGTCGACTTGCAACATGTTGTGTTGGTCACTCTCTCGTAATCACTTAGCTGCAAATTTTCCACTTGTTTTTGAGATTCACTATCTCATCTTCTTCCGAATTGATAATTCCAAATTTGACTTGAAAGATAGGGACTCTTCGTATGGTTGGATGACTCAACTTATCACCGGTGACTCTTCAATGTCTTCTCCATTTACATTTGGCTCATCGAATACCACATGAATGGATTCTTCGCAACCATAGTCCTTTTATTGAGTACTCTTCTGTAGGCTTTGCTTTCACCGAGTATCCCAAGAAGATACCTTCATCACTTTAGCATCAAAAGCCTTTAGATTGTCTTTGCCATTGTTGTGGATGAAGCATTTACATCCAAATATTCTCAAATATGCAACATTTGGTTTTCTTCCATCCCAAATCTCATAGGAGTCTTTGTCGGTTATGTCATTTATCATACATCCATTTTTGGGTGTAGCAAGTTGTGTTGATTGCTTGACCCAAAATCTTTTTGTAACCCCTTGACTAACATGGTCCTTGCCGCTTCTTTGAGGGTTCTTCCTTCTTTCTTCGCAACTCCATTCTCAACGTGGAGTCCTTGCTGCGATAGTTCATGACCAATACCATTTTCAATACAATGCGAGTTATTATTCCATTGACAAACTCGGTTCCTCTATCCGATCTTATTTTGATAATGGTTTGACTCTTCTCGTTTTGAATCCTCTTCATCACCGTGGTAGTTTTTGTAGAGTTTCTTTCTTCTTACACATGAATATTGTCCATGTATATCTTGAGTAGTCATCTACTACCACCAAGGTATATTTCTTCCCACTTATCTTTGGTTCCACTTTGGGCCAAATAGATCCATATGTAGCAGATGCAATATTCTTGTTGAGGATGGGCATGTATTTTCTTTGAATGATGACTTGATTTGTTTTCCCTTCGACATGCGTAACATATACTCTCCTTCTTGTATATCTTGAGTCTGAAGTCCTTCCACAAGATTACTTGTGGCAAGCTTGTTAATCGTTTTGAAATTCGGTGACTCGGCTTTTTTTGCCACGGCCAACTTGATTCAATTTGTGCTCTTTGCTAGTAGACAGGTGTTGGGTGTGGCGATTGACCAATCCACGACATACATATTCTTCTTCATCTACATCCTTGGCAAAGACAACTTCATTCGATTCAAGATCCTTGATTTGGCATACACCCATGTTGAATCCAACATTGTAACCCTTGTCACGAGTTGGCGATGCTTAGTAAGTTGAAGTTGAGTCCTTCAACATATGCAACATCTGTGATTTCTAATCCATTCCTCTTTATGGATCCAATGCCTCTTATT
The DNA here is from genome assembly GCA_016081115.2 of Rehmannia glutinosa. Classification (NCBI taxonomy): domain Eukaryota; kingdom Viridiplantae; phylum Streptophyta; class Magnoliopsida; order Lamiales; family Orobanchaceae; genus Rehmannia; species Rehmannia glutinosa. Next base: position 110,117 of record JABTTQ020001786.1, on the reverse strand, counting down.
TCACCAGGAGCTTCATGTCCTCCAAATATGACTTTTGCTCCTTTAACTTCCTTGAACTTTGACAGATTTTTCTTGTTTCTGTCATATGTCCGGAACAGCTACTATCCATGTACCAGGTTCCTTGGTACTCACTATTCCTTGAACCTGCAATCAAGGAAATTAAGTTTTAGGTACCCATACTTATCCGGGTCCTGAGGGGTTAGAATTGTAAGATGATCCAACCAACCTATAGCCAAATGATTTGACTCTAAGGGGTTGCCATCTATCGAGTGCCATAATCATAATTAATCTTGGCAAATTGCTTGGGGATTCTAGGTTCATACAAATTTGTCTTTTTGTCGTATGCCTGCATATGTGTTTTAGCAATTGCCTTCATTGGGTAATTGTGGTGTCTTTGAGTGTAGTGCCTAGGTGCATATGTGTGCTTTGATGAAAGCTCTTATACTTTTGGAATGGCCTTTCTTGAGTTCTAGGCCTTTGCCATTTGGGCTTATATTCCATAAGTCTATCTTTGATAGTTCACATTATTCCAATCACTTGGCTTGGATATTTTCTACCATTCCCATCATATATATTTTTCTTATAGATTTTAAGGGTTTTTGGTAGCTCTCCTTCTTCTTTACTGAGTATTTTACTGTTCGGAGTTTGCCGAGGAACTCACCAATCTCTTCTCGCTATCCTTTCAGCGCACTCAACCGGCTTTTCCTTTTCCTTTATAACCAAGGCGCTTAGCTTGTTCTTGTGTTTTGGAGTGAATGTGTGTGCATTATTTAGAGTTTTGGATTTTTCGGACTCTTCATGACTTGAAGATCCTTTTTCCAAAATTACTTTTGAGGTTTGACATAGCACGAGAGGAATTAAATCCTAAGCCCTGTCTTGTCTCCACATTATCTTTGACTCAAAATAAGACCATCCAATGATTTAGATGCCTTAGTGAATGAGGCATAACATTTTTGAGGTCATTCTCCTCTTCTCTATAGCGACAATTTCTGCTATTAATTAATTTAGCATTTTTTAAACTTTCATTCTCATCGGCTATTTGACTTAGAGTACTCGGCTCCTTAGTCGGCTTTGAGTTTTGACTCTTGAGTAGGTTGTTTTCCTCATTCAATAGTGTGTGTGAGGATTTAATGTGTTCAAAATCTTTCATCATTTTGCCTAATGAATCATAAAGATCAGTGGGTGATGAAGTGTGTGTGTCACGATCACTATCATGGAGTCCGAGTTTGATGAGTTCGAGTGTACCTCATCTTCTTGGTCGAGTTGATCTTGTTCTTTGGCCATTAAGCGGTCGGGGCTTCTTCTTCTTGAGTCACTTGAGTAGTCGGCTTCACTTTGCTCTCTAAATAAGTTGTCTATCTTGACTTATTGTCTCAGCGATCTCTCTGCACCATCATTGCCTTTTTCTTTTCTTGTCTTCTTTCTCTCGAAGACCTTTCTTTCTTCTTCATTCCTGTATTTGTTGACTACGGGATATGGGCGATCAATGGCATAGTGACCTGGCCTCTACGATTCAAAGATAGATATTCAACCTTTTGATCACTCTTTCCATTCTTGGATTGTCACCCTTTGATATTCACCTTTTGATAATCTGTTCTCTTGGTTGGCCTATCTTCCTTTGACTTGGAGAGCCGAGTGTCTTCGGAAGATTCACCCTTTCCTCTCTTGTAGTTCTTATTGAAGAACTTGTCGAACCTTTTAACCATCGGGGCTATTTCTTCCGGATCAATGACTTCTTTGACCTCGGCTCTCTTCCCATCTTTAACAATTAGAGCAATTGTTTTGGGTACAACTGTCTCTTCCTGGTCTTTTCTTCTCATCTCAAACTCGTAGGCTTTGAGGTCCGAGAATAATTCATGGTTGGATGTCTTTGATAGGTCCATGGAATGTCTCGGTGCCATGACCTTCATTTCCCATTCAAATTGGAAGACTTTTTAGTATCTTCATACACATTTCCTTCGTGTATATTCCTTTCCAAGTGCGATGACTCATTTGTGATTTACGAACCGAGCATCCAGTTGATCCAGGTTTTCTCCGAGATCATTTTGAAGTTCTCAAATTTACGTACCACCGATAATTTGTTTTCTTTGATTTGCTCGAGCCTTCACAAATCAATGTCGGCTTGTCCCATTTCTTTAGCCGTTTTGCATGATTTGACTTTATTGAACATGGCTTTGTCCAAGGTTTTGTAAAGGATGTCCTTGGCTACATTGTCAGGTTGTATCTTTTCCTGTCATCATTTGTCCACTCGGTTCTTGGTTTTTCAACCATGACAGTCCGGGAGCAACATCCTCTTCTCCTTCAAATGCGGCTCTTCTTACAGATTGTGTTCACCTTTAAGATTTGCGGTGGCCCATCTTCTATTACTATCCACATCTCATCATGTAATGCTTTGATAGATGAGCCCGCATATGAATTTTCCAATCATCAAATTTTTCAATTGTGAACATAGGGATGCGTGTCAAATTTGCTTCCATGATAATGACTTTTAATGATAAAAAGAGTCTTGAAAGTTTAAGTACTAAAGCGGACTTTGAAAAGTTTGGAGATCTAGTTCAAGAACCGGTGCGGAGGGTTCAATGAACCAACCGCTCCGATACCACTTGTAGGTCCCAAGGGGTGTAAGTGTAAGGTTTAGAAGGGGGTTGAATAAACCTTGCCAAATTTTCGATTTAGTCTTTTTAAATATACGAGTTAATACTACACAATTTGTGTCCTTGATGGACAAATCAATTTAGCCACTCAGTAGAGTTAATCTCTCAACGACTCAACCGAGCTGTTGATGGAGTAACTCACTGTGTTGGCTCTAAATTAACTCAACTGTGGTTTTGTTTTTTGGAAGACTTAACACTCTTAAGTTTGATTAAGCAAGAGTTTAGTGCTTGGTTTAGTACTTATAAATTATCAAGTGGATAGCAAATTTATCGTGAGATATAAGCGATTAAAAATGCAGGAATTAAAGTGTTGAAATGTAAATGACACAATGAAATTTTTATAGAGGTTCGAAGATGGGGTAATTCTTCTACTCCTCTCTTCTCCAACTCCCGGAGGAATCCACTAGGTAATGATCGCATACAAAGTGGTAATGTCCCGGATACAAGTCTTGATCACACAAATGACTTGATCCTTTGGGACTCGATGCGGAGACGCCTTGATCACTCACCGGGCTTCTCGTGCGACTCGGCCTTCTTCACAGGCGGTTGCCTTGCTACTACACTCACTTGCTCAAGCTCTTTGGATTTGATCACGAAGCCCTCCAAAAGCTTGAGACTTGGTTCGACTTGAACCTTCCTACAATCCTTCGTGGAATGTAGACCCCTTGATTTTTCAAGATTTTCCTCTTCAACGATTGAAGTTATCTTTCCTTCACGGTGAGTGTTGGATTGATGTTTATCGTAGTGTAGGCTTGAGGATTGAGAATGTTTGAGATCTTCTAATAATTGCTTGAACGCGTTTTTAGTTCAGTGTCCGTGACTTGTGTCGCTTGTCACTTATGTGTCGTTTTCTCAAATAAAATCCTCGGCCTTTTATAGTGATCTTTCAAAAATTTGCCCGTTGAAGAGATAGGCTTATTTTTGAAAGTCACTTGCGAATCGTTGGCTTGTCTTGTTGCGATCCTTGGAATTGCCATTTCCTCGTATGAATTGTTCTTTCACCTTTTGTAGTTCGACACGGTGTAGTGCTTCCCATTGGTTCATTCCTTTTGCACGCTTCTAGGATGAGCACTCCGAGAAAGGTGGTATGGAGATATTACTTGTTTAAGTAATTCTCTTGATTTAAATACGGCAACGGATCTTTTACGATTATCTCGACTTGACCGCATTTCTTTGGTTTCCCAGGTGACTTAGAGTCGACTTCCAATCATCAGGTGACTCTTCTCTCACTTCAATTTGAGACTTGGCTTTTCTCGAGTTGACTTGGATACTCCACTCACCGCATCTCACCGCTTCTTCAAGAGAGTTCCCGTCTACTCTTCTTTGCCATACTCACTGTCTTGCGGCAAGAGTCTTCCTTCTAGTCTTGATTGTCTTCTTGCATGTTAGGGCGTAGGCGACTTAACTCATCTTGGCCACTCTATTTATTACAATGCATTTTACAACAAGAATTGGGGTGCCAACTTTCTATTCTAAGTTTTACATGGCATTCATCAAAATCTAAACAATAAATTTCCTAACATACATAATATAAGCAAATTACAATTATATAAATAATTACATAATTGTTATTGACTATGAAAAGAAGAAAAATAGATGTATTTTATAACACCCTAAAATGCAATTTGGTTACAAAATGATTTATGATCATTGAAAAGAAAAGTCTTGGTGATTATATGTTCGGGCTTAGTTTCCGCCAAATTAGGTTGAATGTGCAAATTTTATTGAACTAAATTATCAGTTCAAATAATAAAAGGATCAAACAAAGTTTCAAAACATATCATTACAAGAAAAAAAAAAAAAGTAGAAGAAAAGATGGTTTAAGAGCTATGGAATATATACAAAATGTTGACTGGATGGAAAACTCAAAAAAAAACATATAAACCATAACTTAATTTTTATTTATTTTTTAATTTCTTAAAGAAATCATGTAAAAAAATTAAAAAGGGGAGGGTCGGGCTAGTATCCCATCTCTCGCCATTTATTGGGAACAATCGATCAATGATATTTAAACTTGTTGGAATGTAAACATCCTCATATGAGAATCGAGAATCATAATCATCATCCGAGACGGACTACGAGTCGGACAATGAACCAAAAATAAATAATTTGTTGTAAAATGTAGATTTTCTTGAGTGTCATTCTGACATCTTAGTAGTGTGAAATGAAGTGTAGTTTCTCATTGAGCCTTATACTGCAACTGTGATATGAAATTACCCAAGAAAATGCATTTTGTTTTCACAAATAACAATGTGATTGTATAGAAGAATTGACCATATGCTCTATTTGCGCAAATTATCAAAAAACCGGACACCAAAAATTGAAGAAAATGGTTGTTCATCGAGGTGCGTGCGATTAAGAAAAAAAGTGTCAATGTATATTTCCTTTAACAAAATTTTAATTGACAAGAGTAAGGATGTATAACAATTGAAGACCATTGTCACTAAATTGAAATAAAAAATAAATATAATAAGGAAAAATCAAGGGACAATCGATCGAGCCAAGAAAGCAATGATCGACTTTCATGTTAAGTAAACGAGATGAAAACAATCTCGCAATATTTTAGCATTCCTCTTTACTTGAATCGCCACACTATTGCACATAATTCTATTTAATTTTCTGAAATAAAATTTAATATAGGATTTATTTAAATTCACAGTTCATCTAGAAATAGAGTTGTAATTGAAAAAAAACGCTCGATTGAGAGTAATTTATCGACCAAGTCTAGTTATATTTCTCTCCAAGAAAGGAATCGAGGTAATTGAGTATGCTATAAAGTACAACGTTTTCTATCTTCTTTAGAAACATAAGTTATACCATGTATAAATTATAATACAAAGAACCAACACCAAAGTGCACATGCATAAGTTCTATCAACAAGCTCCTCCCATACCTTGAGATATAGAACTCAAAGATTTTTCCAAATGAAACACTCTTCCTTTGGGCCACATGTTTGCAAGGAAGAACTAGAAGGAACATGAATTGAACCATCAACAAAACCTGTTTTATTCTTCACATTAAGGGCCATCAAGACTGAGCGGCTCCAAGAAACATAGTTCTCACCATTGAATTGTTTGTAAACAATTACGGCACCGGGATTATCACTTGGATGAAGGAAATAAGGTGATGTAAAATCATCGGCAGATTGGAAGAAGGCCGATGCATGTAGTATTGATCGTGTCTTGATTGAAGCCATTGAAGATCAATAAGAAATCTTGATCGAACAGTAGCAACAAGAAATCTTGATAGAAAATGAGAGAAGATCTTGACAGAAATTGTGCGCGGTGGTGGTGATGAAATTTTACCCTAAACTGATACCATGTTGAAATGATGAATCAAAAATTAAAGAATACTATTCGAATTTCACAAAAGAATTGAAGAAGATGAACTTTCATTATCAGCCATCTATTTACAATATGTGATCTATGGTATAGAATGTAACTATCTTAACTAACTTTAACCATCATAACTAACATGATGGTTAGGTGTTTGTTCTTGATCCTTGACACACATTGCCGTAATAATTGAGGAAACAAAAAATTTGGAGGAGATGACTATTGATCAATTATTGGGGTCATTACAAGCATATGAAGAAAAACATAAAAAGAAGCAATATATTGTAGAACAACTTTTTAAAATGCAAGTGAAGGATAAAGAAGAAAAACATGGGCAATGAATGAGGTCAACATGGAAGAGGTCATGTCCAAGGACAAGGTCGTGGTCGTGGAAGTGCACGAGGAGGTTTCAACAATAATGAAGATAGAAGAGAATACCCAATCAGTGGACGTGAGAGAAGCAATCCTAGAATGAGGTATGAAAAATCACAAACAAAGTGTTATAATTGTCAAAAATTTGGAAATTATGCTTCCGAGTGTAGAGCTCCCAAAACCAAGGTTGAAGAAAAGGCCCATTATGTGGAAAATAAAAGCGAAGAAGATGCCAATTTTGTTACTAGCATACAAGGGGCGGTGATGGAATACCGGACAACACTTGGTACCTCGATCTAGTGCAACCAACCATATGTGTGGAAGAAGAAGCATGTTTGTGGAGCTTGATGAATCGGTGAGTGGCAATGTTTCTTTTGGAGTTGAGTCTAAAGTTTCGGTCAAAGGAAAAGGTAAAATTCTAATCCGCTTGGAGAATGGAAGTCATCAATTTATTTCTAATGTCTATTACGTTCCAAATATTACGTTCCAAATATGAAAAGTAATATCTTGAGTTTGGGACAACTCTTAGAGAAAGGCTATGACATTCACATGAAGGATCGTAGTCTTTCTATAAGAGATGATAGAAATAATTTAATCACTAAAGTGCCAATATCTAGAAACAGAATGTTCTTATTAAATATCGAGAATGATATAGCAAAATGTCTCAAAGCTTGCTACAAAGATACATCTTGGCTTTGGCATCTACGACATGGGCACTTAAATTTTGGCGGATTAGAATTACTATCAAAGAAAGAAATGGTGAAAGGATTACCTTCCATCAATCATCCCGATCAACTATGCGAAGGATGTCTATTGGAAAAACAATTCAAAAAGAGTTTTCCAAAGGAATTAAGCTCGAGATCACGTAAGCCACTGGAGCTCATACACGGTGATGTTTGTGGACCAATCAAGCTAAGTTCTCTCGATAAAAACAATTATTTCCTCCTCTTTATTGATGATTTCTCTAGAAAGACTTGGGTATATTTTTTGAAACAAGTCCGAAGTATTCAAAGCATTCAAGAAGTTCAAAGCTATGATGGAAAACGAAAGTGGACACAAAATCAAAGCAATGAGATCGGATCAAGGAAGAGAATTCACATATAAGGAGTTCCAATAATTTTGCGAAGCAAATGGAATCCGGCGTCCATTGACAATCCCCCAAGATCCCCAAAAAATGGCGTAGGCGAGAGAAAGAATATAACAATTCTTGAAATGGCAAGGTGCATGCTCAAAAGCAAAAAGATGCCAAAGGAGTTTTGGGGGCGAAGTGGCGTGTGTGCGGTGTACTGTCAAATCGCTCACCAACCAAAAGTGTGTGGGGAAAAACACCACAAGAAGCTTGGAGTGGAAGAAAACCAGGTATCTCTCATCTAAAAGTATTCGAAGCAAAGCATATGCACACGTACTGACGAGAGAGAGAAGTAAGTTGATGACAAAAGCGAGGCATTCATCTTCATGACTCAAACTCTAAAGGTTATAAGTTATATAATCCAAATACTAAGAAGCTTGTGATAAGTCGTGATGTAGAGTTTGATGAAGAATCAAATTGGGATTTTGGCTCCCAAAACAACTTCAATTTCTTTCGGGATTTTGAAAAAAATGAGACGAGACCGATCGAGCCAACAATAGAAGTTCAGCAAGAGCCAACTCGTGGGGAAATTTATTGTTTAGATTTTGATGAATGCCATGTAAAACTTAGAATAGGAAGTTGGCACCCCATTTTTGTTGTAAACTCGCATTGTAATAAATGTAGTCAAAGCCGAGTTAAGTCGGCTATGCTAAACATGCAAGAAGACAACCGGAGACTAGAAGGAAGACTCATTGCGAGACAATTTGAGTTTGGCAAAGAAGAGAAGATGGGAACTCGATGAAGGTGCACCAGATGCACGGTGAGTAAAGCATCGATCAAGTCAACTCAAGATAGCCAAGTCTCTAGTCAAGTGACAAAGAGTCATCTAATGATTGTAAGTGACTCTAAGTCACCTGGGAAAGCAAGGAAATGCAACAAGTCGAGATAATCGAAAGAGATCCGTTGCCAGACAAATCAAGAGAATTACTTAATCAAGTAATATCTCCATGCTACCTTTCTCGATGTGCTCATCCCGAGAAGCGTGCAAGAGGAATAAACCAATGGGAAGCACTACACCGTGTCGAACTCGAAAAGTCAAGAACAATTCAAAAGAGGAAGTGGCAATTTCAAGGATCGCAACAAGACAAGCCAACGACCTCAAGTGACTTTCAAAAATAAGCTTATCTCTTCAACGGCGATTTTTGAAAGATCACTATAAAAGGCCGAGGAATGACTCGAGAAAAATACCTTGATTACCCAAACCACGAACATTCAAGCTAACATCTCGAATCGTAATCAAAATATTCTCAAAAATCATTCAAGATTAATCTTCAAGCCTACACTACGAAGAAAATCAATCCAACACTCACCGTGAAGGAAAGATAACTTCAATCGTTGAAGAGGGAACTTTTGAAGAAAAGGGGTCTACATTCCACGAAGGATTGTAGGAAGGTTCAAGGTCGAACCAAGTCTTAAGCTTTTGGAGGGCTTCGTGATCAAATCCAAAGAGCTTGAGCAAGTGAGTCAGAGTAGCAAGCGCAAATGCCCTGTGAAGAAGCCGAGTCGTCGTAGAAGCCACCGAGTGATCAAGGCGTCTCCGATCGAGTCCCAAAGGATCAAGTCACCAGTGTGATCAAGACTTGTATCCGGACTGTTACCACTTTGTAAACCGATCAATACCTTGTGGATTCCTCTAGGAGTTGGAGAAGAGAGGAGTAGAAGAATTACCCCATCTTCGAACCTCTATAAAATCTTATCGTGTCATTTACATTTCAAAGACTTTAATTCCTGCATCTTATTTGTTTAGCTCTCACGATCAATTTGCTATCCACTTGATAATCTCTAAGTACTAAAACCAAGCATTAAATCATAACTAAACCAAATTTAAGGGTGGTAAGTTTTCCTTGAAAACAAACTAGCTTGAGCTAATTCGATCTTAACAATTTGAGTTATTCTATCAACAAACTCGAGTCGAGTCTGTGAGTGACTAACTCTACTGATTAACTAAATTGGATGTCCACCAAGGACACAGCTGTGTAGTATCAACTCTGAACTTTAAAAAGGACTAAATTAAAAGTTGGTAAGGTTTATTCAACCCCCCTTCTAAACCTTACACTCACACCCCTTGGGACCTACAAGTGGTATCAGAGCGGTTGGTTCATTGAGCCTTCCGCACTGGTTACTGAACTAGATCTCCAAATTTTTCAAAGTCTGTTTTAGTACTTAAGTTTTCAAAACTCCTTTTATCATTAAAAGTTATTATCATGGAAGCAAATTTGACACGCATCCCTATGTTCACAATTGAAGAATTTGATGATTGGAAAATTCGTATGCAGGCACATCTATCAAAGATTACATGATGAGATGTGGATAGTGATAGAGGATGGGCCACTGCAAATTTTAAAAGTGAACACAAATTGTAAGAAGAGAGCTGCAGTGAAGGTGAAGAGGATGTTGCTCCTAGACCAGCTATGGTTGAAAAACCAAGAACTGGATGGACAAATGATGACAAAAAAGATACAACCTGGACAATGTGGCCAAGGACATCCTTTACAAAACCTTGACAAAGCCATGTTCAATAAAGTCAAATCATGCAAAACGGCTAAAGAAATGCAGGACAAGCTAACATTGATTTGTGAAGGCTCGAAGCAAATCAAGGAAAATAAATTATCGGTGGGCAGTATGAAAATTTGAAAATTTCAAAATGATCGGATGAGAGAACCTGGATCAACCGGATGCTCGGTTCACAGAAATTACCAACGAGCTATCTGCACTTGGAAAGGAATATACACAGAATGAAATGTGTATGAAGATCCTAAAAAGTCTCCCAGGAAATGGGAAATGAAGGTCATGGCACTAAGACATTCCATGGACCTATCGAAGACATCCAACCATGAGCTATTCTCAGATCTCAAAGCCTACGAATTTGAGCTGAGAAGAAAAGACCAGGAAGAGACAGATGTACCCAAAACAGCTGCTCTAATTGTTAAGGATGGCAAGAGAGTTGAGGTCAAATAAGTCATTAACCCAGAGAAATATCCATGATGGTTAAAAGGTTCAACAAGTTCTTCAATAAAACTACAAGAGAGGCAAGGGCGAATCCTCCGTAAGACACTCGCTCCCTCCAAGTCAAGGGAAGATAGTCCAACCAAGAGAACATCATCAAAAAGTCAATATCAAAGGGACAATCCAAGAATGGAAAGAGCCGATCAAAAGGTTGAATATCTATGTTGGAACCGTAGGCAACCAGGTCACTATGCCATTGATTGTCCATATCCTGTAGTCAACAAATACAGGAATGAAGAAGAAAGAAAAGTCTTGAGAGAAAAAGAAGACAAGAAAAGAAAAAGGCAATGTTGGCTGCAGAGATCATTGAAATAGCTAAGTCAAGAGACATAGGCGATTCAGAGAGTGAAGTGACTACTCAAGTGACTCAAGAAGAAGCCCGATCCGTTTGATGGCCAAGGAACAAGATCAACCTGACCAAGAAGATGAGGTACACTCTAACTCATCAAACTCGATTCTAGTGATAGTGATTGTGACACACACACTTCATCACCCACTGATCTTTATGATTCATTAGGAAAATGATGAAATATTTTGAACACATTAAATCCTCACACACACTACTAAATGAGGAAAACAACCTACTACTCAAGAGCCAAAACTCACAAATGACTAAGGAGGATGAGTACTCTAAGTCAAATAGGCGATGAGAATGAAAGTTTAAAGACCGAAAATGCAAATCTAATAGCGAAATAGCTGCTATAGAAAAGAGGAAAATGACCTCAAAAATGTGATTGCCTCATTCACTAAGGCATCTAAATCATTGGATGATCTTATTATGAGTCAAAGAGAGTGTGGAGACAAGACAGCTTAGGATTTAGTTCCTCTTGCTATGTGAAGCTCCAAAAGTGATTTTGGAAAAAGGATCTTCAAGCAATGAAGTATCTCAAAAATCCAAAACTCCAAATGGTGCACACATATTTAATCCAAAGCACAATCACAAGCAAACCGGCCTTGGTTATAAAGGAAAAGAAAACACCGATTAAGTGCGTTGAGAGGGCAAATGAGAAGAAATTCAAATTGAGTTTCTCAACAAACTCCAAATAGAAATACTCAGAAAGAAGAAACAGAGCTACCAAAAACCCTAAGTTCTATAAAAGAAACACATATGATGGGAATGGTAGAAAATATCCAAGCCAAGTGATTGGAATGATGTGAACTATCAAAGATAGACCTATGGAATATAAGCCCAAATGGAAAAAGGCCTAGAACTCAAGAAAGGCCATTCCAAAGGTATAAGAGCTTTCATCAAGACACATATGCGCCTAGGCACTACACTCGGAGATATCACAACTATCCGAAGAAGGCAATTGCTAAAACACACATACAGCATACAGACAAAAAGAGACAATTTGTATGAACCTAGAATCCACAAGCAATTTGCCAAAATTAATTATGATTATGGCACTGATAGATGGCAACCCCTTAGAGTCAAATCATTTGGCTATAGGCTGGTTGGATCATCTTACAATACTAACCCCTCAGGACCCGCATAAAGTATGGGTACCTAAATCTTAATTTCCTTAATTGCGAGGCTCAAGGAAGTGAGTGCCAAGGAACCTGGTACATGGATAGTGGTCATTCCCGGACATATTATGACAGAAACAAGAAAAATCTGTCAAAATTCAAGGAAGTCAAAGGAGCAAAAGTCATATTTGGAGGAAATGAAGTTCCAGGAGAAATAAGAGGCATTGGATCCATCAAGAAAAATGGATTAGAAATCTCGGATGTTGCATATGTTGAAGGACTCAACTTCAACTTGCCGAGCATCGACCAACTCGTGACAAGGGTTATAATGTTGGATTTAACACGGGTATATGCCAAATCAAGGATACTTGAATCAAATGAAGTTGTGTTGCAAGGATGCGAGACAAAAAGAACATATATGTCGTGGATTGGTCAATCGCAACACCCAAAGACTGTCTGTTAGCAAAGAGCACAAACAATCAAGTTGGTTGTGGCACAAGAAGTGAGTCACCCGAATTTCAAAACAATTAACAAGCTTGCCGAAGTAATCTTGTGGAAGGACTTCCCAGACTCATATACAAGAAGGAGAGTATATGTGACGCATGTCGAAGGAAAACAAATCAAATCATCATTCAAAGAAAAGACATGCCCATCTTCAACAAGAATATTGCATCTCTACATATGGATCTATTTGGTCCAGTTGAACCAAATAGCATAAGTGGGAAAAAATACACCTTGGTGGTAGTAGATGACTACTCAAGATATACATGGACAATATTCATGTGTAAGAAGAAAGAAACTCTACGAAACTACCACAAATTGATGAAGAGGATTCAAAATGAGAAAAGCCAAAACATTATCAAAATAAGATCGGACAGAGAAACCGAGTTTGTCAATGGTATAATAACTCGATTGTATTGAAAATAGCATTGGTCATGAATTATCTGCGGCAAGGACTCCACAAAAAATGGAGTTGCGGAAAGAAGGAATAGAACTCTCAAAGAAGCAAAGACAAGGACCATCTTAGTCAAGCGGGGGTTACCAAAACGATTTTGGGTCAAGCAATAAACACAAAGATGCTACACTCAAAAATAGATGCATGATAAACAGACAAATTGACAAAGACTCCCTATGAGATTTGGACGGAGAAAAACCAAATGTTGCATATTTTAGAATATTTGGATGTAAATGCTTCATCCATAACAATGGCAAAGATAATCTAAAGGCTTTTGATGCTAAAGTCGATGAAGGTATCTTCCTGGGATACTCAAATTGAAAGCAAAGCCTACTGAGTACTCAACAAGAAGACTATGGTTACGAGGAATCCATTCATGTGGTGTTCGATGAACCAAATGTTAATGGAGAAGACATTGAAGAATCACCGATAAGTCAATCAACCAACAATGCGAAGAGTCCCTATGATGAACCTGAACCTTTGGAATTATAAACTCGGATGAAGATGAGATAGCCGAGTCTCAAAAACAAACCGGAAAATTTGCGGCTAAGTGATTACGAGAGAGTTGATCAAAGCAACACAACCGCAAGACGATCAATCCAAATAACTTACTCCAACCTTGATGTAAGATGGTTGAGAGACCATCCACCGAACTAGTCATTGGAGATATAAGAGAAGGTGTCAAAACAAGATCCGAACTCAACAAGAAGCTATGTTCACATGCTTTATCTCACAAATAGAGCCAAAAGATGTGTCACAAGCATTGGATGACACACATTGGATTCAAGCTATGCAAGAAGAATCAATCGTTTGAAAGAAATAAAGTATGGGAATTAGTTCAAAGACCCACCCATCAAAATGTTATTGGCACTAAATGGGTGTTCGAAACAAGATGAACGAGGAAGGTTACGTGGTAGAAATAAAGCAAGACTAGTAGCCAAAGGATATTGCCAAGAAGAAGGGATAGATTTTGATGAAACATTTGCCCCTCGTAGCAAGATTGGAAGCTATAAGGATGTTTCTTGCCTATGCGACTCACAAGAATTTTATTGTATATCAAATGGATGTAAAAAGTGCATTCCTAAATGGTTTATTGGAAGAAGAAGTATATGTTGAACAACCTCCAGGATTTGAGCGAGAAGACTCTTGGAGATAAGGTATACAAACTCAAGAAAGCTCTATATGGATCAAACAGGCACCCGAGCATGATATGATACTTTGTCACAATTCCTAACCGAGAATGGATTCAAAAAGGAAAAGTAGATAGAACACTTTTCGTAATTCAAGACAAGAAGAGCATACTTTGCTTGTTCAAATATATGTGGATGACATCATTTTTGGATCCACAAACAAAGAGTCAGTGTGTGATAAATTTTCAAACCTCATGCAAAGCAAATTTGAAATGAGCATGATGGGAGAGCGACATTCTTCCTTGACTCCAAGTGAAACAACTGAAGGATGGAACCTTCATAAGTCAAATAAAATACACCGAGAGATTTAATGAAGAAATTTGGTATGGAAGAGAAGTCTTCTGTGAAAATACCAATGAATACATCACCAAAATGGACATGGATGCAGGATGGAAAGCTTCAGATCAAACAAGATACGAGCACTTATTGGATCATTGCTTTATCTCACAAAGCAAGGTGCCGGACATCACCTTTGTTGTAGGGGTATGTGCAAGATTTCAATCTTCTCCAAAAGAGAGCCATATGATCGCAAAGCTAAGAGGATCTTGAGATATTTGAAAGGAAGCCAAGAAGTTGGCTTATGGTATCCAAAGGAAGGTGGATTCAAGCTAATTGGCTATTCGGACTGACTATCTTTGGATGCGAGTTGACAGGAAGAGCACCTCGTGCACATGTCAAATGCTTGGAAACAGGCTGATTTCTGGTTTAGCAAAAAGCAAAATTCAATAGCCACATCTACAAAAGCGAGAATACATATAGTCTGCGGGCAAATTGTTGTGCCCAAGTCCTATGGATGAGACAAAGAAATGAGAGACTATGAAGTTGAAGAAAAGGAAATTCCAATCATGTGTGATAACACAAGTGCAATTGCAATCACTCAAAATCCTGTGTTGCACTCAAGAACAAAGCATATTGATGTCAGATATCACTTCATACGAGATCATGTTGAAAAGAAGGACATTACCTTGAATATATTTCAACCGATAAACAACAGGTTAGGTGACATATTCACAAAACCACTATGTGAGTCAAGATTTGAAGAACTCAAGCATGAGTTAGGGTTAATTGAGCTGAGCTGACACTCAGAAGATTCAAAGAAAATAAATGAAACACAAAAAAAGGGAAAAAAGAGTGAACTTTCAAATCGACTAAGTGAATCACCGTATCGGAAAGACATCTATACCGAATTTGTGGGCAAACCGAGTCACTAAGAGAATCGTGTGAAGAAGGGTTAAATCGGCTAAGGAATAAGTTCGAGTCATTTATGAGCAAAGTGACAAAAACGCAGTCATTTTTACTAACCGGGAATGTTTTTAAGAATGACGTCAAGATAATTATGACGCGTGTACAAGCAAAAAAGCCGCACACCAAGCTTATGATTTGATATAAATGTTGCCGCATTAAATACGAAACATTAAATGCTAAATCGGGCGTGCAAAATCTAGGTCGTTGATTTCGATCACATTTCAAAAACCACCCGCACGCCCTTTCATGAACCATACTTAAACCTTTTTTCATCCGTTTCTCTCACACATTACCAAAACTGTTCATTTCTCCTCGAAGCAAAAGGCAAAACTCTCTCAAAACCCTATCAATCTTCAAATCAACTTCTAAGTTTCTTTCGGTGAAATATCAAAAATGGCATCGACTTATGATTTTGTCAAGCTAGGAAAGCAACTCCACACCGGTCTCTTGTGGATTTTGAGGGTATGGTCAAACAGGGGTCCGATGACGCCCTCATAAAGAAGATTGCTGAAAAGCTTGAAACGTCCGGCTAAAACCATTTCTAACGATGGAGTTCTCGATGACCTATGTGGAAGAGGTCGCACGCTCTCGTGAACGCCGAGATTCACAATGAGGGATCAAATCCTCCTGTTCACGGGAAGGAGTTCATCATCTTTGCCAAGGATTTGGCGAAAACCGCTCATTACCGGCGGAAGGAGCACCGAGAAATCAATGAAGTTGATGTAGACTTGGCCGCTTGGAAGGAAGTAGCCAAGACCAACTATCTTTGAAAAGATAGTCTACACACCAACATGAGAGGCTGCCAAGGAGGACTACCACAAACCGTTGGACATAGTTGCCAAATGCATAGACATCAAATTTGGAAGCTTTGACCAACCTCGTCCAAAGCTAAATTGATCGTAATGGCCGCGATCATTGAAGAAAAGCAAGTAAATCAATGAAGTTTGTCTTGTCTCTGACTACGCGAGAATGTAGGAACAAATCCTTCAAGGAAAATGGTGCATTTGGAGGATCCCCGGGATATGGTCCGTGATCGGCCGGTGATGGAGGTCAAAGGAGTCCTTCTTAGACATGGAAAGGCGTTCCATGTAAACAAGAGGATGTTTAGATCAAACCTCTCTCGGCGCACGAAGAGAGCCTACGCCAAGAGAGTCGACACGAGTGAGGGGAATCACCGACCACGATGATACAAATTGTCTCCTCTCCACTAAAGAAGAAGGCTGCCCCTACACTGCTAAGAGAATCACGCCCCGCAAAGAAAGAAAAAACAAATCGCTCCCGCCCTGCGCAGCCGAATCACCCGCCCCCGCAGCCGTGTCTCCCGCCCAAGAGCAGCGGCCGAGAAGGAATCCCAAATACCTTCTCCTCGTCAAAAAGAGGAGAACGATAAGCCAAGACGGCCAGCTCCTCGAAGAAAACACCAAAGACGCCCCCGCCGCCCAAGACTCGAAGAAACTCTCTCTCGAACCGTAAATCCCTCTCGTACAAACTAAGAGACGAAGAAGAATCATCAAGCGCTCCGAGCTTGAGAAACCGGCCGAGTCGGCCACTCACTGGGGATGAAATAGATACCGAGACTCGCTAGAGAAGTAGAGTCTCCGGATACTATTGATGAAACAAAAGTATGTTGAAGTTTATCAAGAGGAAGAGGAACTTATGAACTTTCTTGGAGACCAGTTGTAGTTCAAGCAATGAGAAAAAAGCACAATCTTGAATCTTCAAGGACAAGAAAGGAAAGACACACGTGAAGAAGGCACGTGAGAAGGCCAGAAAGATCTGTCCCTATCACCGCACCATAGAACACACACATCATCTCCTTGACATCTTATCGATAGTGATGAGGATCTGGACCTGTTCTTCGCCCACGTATATTGCAAATGCAAAGCAAGCAATGCAAATCCGAATCCTTCACGAGCAAAGAATGATGGAGGGACCAGGAGAGTCCTCCAAAACACAAATGAAATAGACCCAATGGGAGTGGTGTGCGATATTGCCACCGTTGTTGCCGCCACCACTTCCCACCACTCACTCGGAAGAAGGAAATAAAGGAACTGGCGATGAAACTGGGTTAGTGGGGACCCCACGAGCCAACCCCAAATGAAGGTGTCTTACCACCTACCCCAACGGCTGAACACTCAAGAGCAATAGCCGGAGTTTGGAGACGAGTGACCCCATTACAAGTCACTCGGCTAGTGCGCCACCGAGGGGGAATCTCCTCCACCGCAGCAAGGTCGGAGGATGTTGTAGATGACTCCACAACGAATCTAGAGGCTAAGTGGAGAAGAAACAAACACAAAATACACAAAGCAAGTTGTCATCAACGAAGCTCGGCGATTGAGACTCTCTCACCGAGGTGCCAACCGCTCTCGAAGGCCAATGACGTTGTTGATGCAAAGGCACGAGGAAGGAACAGCCCTGGGAGTTAACACTGGGCGATGAAAGTGTAATTCATGGGGTTGTGACTCCAATGGATGCCACCGCAGAAGACCCTAAGACAAACCGACACTATCGAAAGGGATGTCCAAGGCCTCGCTGCAGCTTGAGACTACAGGAGGTAATGAAGGCCAACGGAGGTTGAGACTTCCCGGGTAAAGAAGTCAAGTACAAAACATCCCTCCTGCTATCATTGATCCATCCGAAAAGGAGATAAGCGCGCTTCACGATTCCCAGGATAATCCTAATGTAACCTTTTCTCGGGATCGGAAGAAGACGATGAAGCCGAGTCATCCCCCCGCGATCGATCCAAAAGACTCAAATGAGGATGTTCCAACCACGAGCAAGTCGACCTCAAGACTACTCGTCAAACTTTCAATTTTAATGATGAGCCACCCATGGAAATCTCATCATCGTCCGATGACGCTTCGATAAGGCCGAGGACCAGTCAACTCAATTGGAGAAACCACCAGACCGACGAAGTGTTGAGACAAACCGAGGCTCGGCAAGTGGGTCAACTTCACAACAGACCCCAAACAAACAGAGTCCACCGCGCAGGCTCCCAAGTCCGCAAAGAGGTTCGACTCCACAAGGAACTTCACGCGCACCACTCATCATTGAACATATCCCAGTTGCCCGTGATGATTCCTTTGTAGAATCATTTCCCTTCTCTCTGGAGGTACCCGACCTCCCTGAAGAGTCAGAAAGAGATCTCCAGCGCTTCCCACGCACTGATCCTGTCATTCCATCGATACCATCGTTCTAGTTGACTATGATTTTGACGCTATTTGGCCGTCACCGCAACCTTGAGGGAACAAATTTGAGAGTTCGGGAGGTGTTCAAAGCATTATTTGCTGAAATTAAATGGATGGAGAGGCACCAGGCCTCGATGGACATGAGACTAGATAACAGAGATGCCAACCTTATCTGCGACTTGAGAGGCATAATATCGAGAATCCGGGAGTGGTGGCAACAAAGAAGAAACAATGCGTGTGGAACAAGCTAGATATTTCGAACATTGTTCAACAAGTTGTTGGTCCGGCGAGCCGAGAATGCCGATGCAAAACGCAATTGAGAGAACACATTGAGCACATGCATGAATCTCACACTTTGAGATATAAGGCTGCTGCGTGAGCAAAATAAGAATGAGCTCCTGCGTATGGAAGAAAACATGGATAGAAAATTCAGCCTTCTCATGGCCGAGATGAAGTCCGCTTAAAGCCGAATCCAACGCTACTCGTTCGAGTTTCGTGCAAAGATACTCCCGCAGCACTCAAAGCGAGAACTTGGCTATCGAGACTCGACTTCCGCTTGCTAGTATGTTTCCGGGGTTCCTCTCTCCTTTGATGATGCCAAAAAGAGGGAAGAGGAATACCTAAAAGCCTTGAAGAGATCGGCGTTGAGAAGGAGGAGCAAAGAAGGGAAAAGACAATTTGAGTAAGTGTCAAAACAAAAGAAAGGAAAGTCTGTTGAGGGGGAAGGATCGAGAGATGTAACCTTAATGATGCACAAACTCCCCAACAAGGTCTTGTCACACTGATATTATCGCAAGAAACTCCCAATGACTCCGCCACTCCAACACTTTGTTGTATCTATGGTGAAAAGAGAAAGACGATTGAAGCGAGGGATGGAGGAAGTGGAAGGAATGATGAATGCCCGAGTAATGGATATCTTGAAACAACATGGAGGCATTCCAAGAGACAGAGACACTTATGCCATCTCGGATGCGAGCAACCGAGCCAAGATCGGTTGATGAATTTAAAACGCTCGCATCTAAGGATACTTCGCAAACATGTCCATGGCTCAAGCACGGGACTTGTATCTTGGGAAAAGGGTCTCACGCTATGTGAAGAAGGCGACAGAAGCGGACTACGGCAAGTCACTCTGCTAGTCACTCCGCTAGTCACTCACCGGGAAGAAGAAGACCCCAAAGACAATACACGCCCGAGAGGAAGAGGTAGAGGAAGAAAAAGTGGTGGAGGAAGAGGATTCGGACCTGACCTCTGCCCAAAAACATTGAGTACATAGATCCGAGGCAAGAAAGGAGGGATCTACTGGGTGGTTTTGACGAAGTAGCCAATCAAAGTGGCTAAAAACAATGTTGAGTATGTGAAAAGAATTGAAGAAGAAAATAAAAGACAAACTCAGCTATGGGAGGAGAGACAAGAAAGACTAAGAAGAGATGAAGCGCCGGAAGGCATATGAAAAGAAGAAGAAGAAGCGGTGAAGATGAGAAAAAGAGAAGAAGAGCGAAGATGACAAAACTAAAGAAGAAGAAGAAAAAGAGGAGGAGCGAAGGAGATGAAGTGTTGTTGTCCACCCCTTCATGTATCTTACTATGTAAATACATTTCATGTAAGTCTTCGTAATAAATCAGAAATTCTCTATTTTTGCGTAGACATAAATGTTTGCTCCGATACACCTTGTAAACAAATTGTGTAAAAGAACAAGAATGTTATGATAAATAAAGGGTTGATTCTACGCATACATTCTCTGTGAATGCACTATCTGTATGTACCTTTGCTATTTACATTTTGAATGTTTTAAGTTTTGGCATCATCAAAAAGGAGGAAATTGTTGGGAAATTTATTGTTTAGATTTTGATGAATGCCATGTAAAACTTAGAATAGGAAGTTGGCACCCCATTTTTGTTGTAAACTGCATTGTAATAAACAGGGTTGGTCAAGCTGAGTTAAGTCAGCTATGCCTAAACATGCAAGAAGACAACTGGAGACTAGAAGGAAGACTCACATGCGAGATAGCCGAGTTTGGCAAAGAAGAGAAGACGGAACTCGATCAAGGTGCAAATGAGATGCAACAGTAAAGCATCGATCAAGTCAACTCAAGATAGCCAAGTCTCTAGTCAAGTGATGAAAGACTCATCCAATGATTGGAAGTCGACTCTAAGTCACCTGGGAAAGCAAGGAAATGCGGTCAAGTCGAGATAATCGAAAGAGATCCGTTGCATAGAAATCAGAGAATTACTTAATCAAGTAATATCTCCATTCTACCTTTCTCGAAGTGCTCAATACCGAAGCGTGCAAGAGGAATAAACCAATGGGAAGCACTACACCGTGTCGAACTCGAAAGTCAAGAACAATTCATACGAGGAAGTGACAATTTCAAGGATCGCAACAAGACAAGCCAACGACCTCAAGTGACTTTCAAAAATAAGCCTATCTCTTCAACGGGCGATTTTGAAAGATCACTATAAAAGGCCGAGGAATGACTCGAGAAAAAAATACCTTGATTACCCGAACCACGAACATTCAAGCTAACATCCGAATCGTAATCAAAATATTCTCAAAAATCATTCAAGATTAATCCTCAAGCCTACACTACGAAGAAAATCAATCCAACACTCACCGTGAAGGAAAGATAACTTCAATCGTTGAAGAGGAAACTTTTGAAGAAAAGGGGTCTACATTCCACGGAGGATTGTAGAAAGGTTCAAGGTTGAACCAGTCTCAAGATTTGGAGGGCTTCGTGATCAAATCCAAAGAGCTTGAGCAAGTGAGTCAGTAGTAGCAAGCGCAAATGCCCTGTGAAGAAGTTGAGTCGTCGAGAAGCCACCGAGTGACCAAGGCATCTCCGGATCGAGTCCCAAAGGATCAAGTCGGATGTGTGATCAAGACTTGTATCCGATCTGTTACCACTCGTATCTTGATCAATACCTTGTGGATTCCTCCAAGAGTTGGAGAAGAGAGGAGTAGAAGAATTAACCCATCTTCGAACCTCTATAAAATCTTATTGTGTCATTTACATTTCAAAGACTTTAATTCCCGCATCTTATTTGTTTAACTCTGTGATAAATTTGCTATCCACTTGATAATCTCTAAGTACTAAAACCAAGCATTCAATCATAACTAAATCAAATTTAAGGGTGTTAAGTCTTCCAATAAAACAAATGCATGATTGAGCTAATTCGATCTTAACAATGGTGAGTTATTCTATCAACAAAATTCTCGAGTCAGTGTTGAGTGACTAACTCTACTATTAACTAAATTGGTTGTCCACCAAGGACACAGCTATGTAGTATCAACTCTGAACTTTAAAAAGGACTAAATCGAAAAGTTGGCAAGGTTTATTCAACCCCCCTTCTAAACCTTACACTCACACCCCTTCGGACCTACACCAACTACTCCATCCACTTCACAATCAACAGCTGAAGGAGACTCGCCACCATCATTTCTAAATGAAAGAGGCATAACACGTGCAAGGAGTCTAGAAGATCTTTATGAGACCACTAAGAGGATAGATGATATCACACTATTCTGTCTAGTTGGAGATTATGAACCAGTGACTTTTGAAGAAGCAGTCCAAAATAGAAGATGGAGAGATGATATGGATGAGGAGATACAAGCAATCATGAAGAACGACACGTGGGAGATGACCTCACTTCCAAAAGGACATAAGGCTATTGGCGTCAAGTGGGTGTACAAAGCAAAGAACAATGCTAAATGAGAAATTGAAAGATATAAAGCAAGGCTAGTCGCAAAAGGCTATAGTCAAAGAGCTGGAATCGACTATGACGAGGTGTTTGCTCCAGTCGCTCGCTTGGAAACAATAAGACTTATCATTTCTTTAGCAGCTCAAAATAGGTGGAAGATTCACCAGATGGACGTAAAATCAGTTTTCTTAAATGGAATTCTTGAGAAGGAAGTCTACATTGAGCAACCAAAGGGTTATGTGGTGAAGAATGTAGAAGATAAAGTCTTGAAGCTGAAGAAGGCTCTATACGGATTAAACCAAGCACCACGAGCATGGAATAGCAGGATCGGTAAATACTTGCAAGAGAATGGGTTCACTAAGTGCCCACACAAACATGCACTTTATGTTAAAACCGCAAAAGATGATGTTTTGATCGTGTGTTTATATGTGGACGACTTGATCTTCACAGGGAATAATCCAGACATGTTTGAAGAGTTCAAGAAAGCAATGACCAGAGATTTTGAGATGACTGATATCGGGCTTATGGCATATTACCTCGGCGTCGAAGTTAAACGACAAAAAGATGGGATTTTCATCTCGCAAGAAGGCTATGCGGAGGAGATTCTCAAGAAGTTCAAGATGGATAACTGCAAGCCTATTAACACACCAGTGGAGTGCGGGATCAAGCTATCGAAGTATGACGAAGAAGAAAAAGTGGACCCAACATTGTACAAGAGTTTGGTTGGAAGTTTGCAGTATTTAACGTGCACAAGATCCGATATTCTCTATGCAACCGGTCTTATAAGTCGCTACATGGAAAATCCAACCACTACTCACATGAAGGCTGCTAAAAGGATTCTTCGCTATCTCAAAGGTACGATCAATTTCGGCTTATTTTACTCAACAACTAATGATTGTAAACTTGTTGGTTACAGTGATAGCGATTGGTCTGGAGATGTGGATGATCGAAAAAGTACTACTGGCTTTGTGTTCTTCATGGGAGATACCGCATTCACTTGGATGTCAAAGAAGCAGCCGATAGTCACTCTCTCAACTTGTGAAACCGAGTACGTAGCTGCTACAACATGTGTTTGCCACGCAGCTTGGCTGAGAAATTTGTTGAAGGAACTGGGAATGACACAAGAAGAACCAACTAAGTTTTTTGTCGACAACAAGTCAGCTATGGCGTTGGCAAAGAACCCGGTGTTTCATGACCGAAGCAAGCACATCGACACTCGCTACCACTACATACGAGAATGCATTTTAAGAAAATATGTACAAGTGGAGTATGCGAAGTCTCAAGATCAAATTGCGGACATCTTCACCAAATCACTCAAGCATGAAGACTTCATACGATTAAGAAGTTTTCTCGGAATGACAAATCCAATTTAAGGGGGGTGTTGGAAATAAACTTGATTTAGCCAAGTAATATTGGGCTTGGGAGACTAGTTTTAAGATAAAAGAAAAAATAAGAGTCCAAGTCCAAATGACCCAAGTTCTAGAATTTATCTAGAAAAGTCCCTTGAAAATATCTTAGATATTATGTGTAGAAAAGCTTGTAGAATGTTCTAGTGAGGTAGATATTTTGAAGGATGATTCTAGTGGATGAATTATAGGCATTAGATCAAATAAATCCTAGTCATTGGTTAGGAAGTTGTACTAGTATAAATAGGGGTGTCTTGATCATTTTGTAACAAGCTAAATTTGAGAAGAATCAATACAAGCAAATATTTTTCCACCAAAAACTCTCTTACATTTCTTAGCATAAATAACCTCCTCCTCCTAGAAAGAAAAATAATCCCTCTTCCAATATCCAATTTATAAATAACTCATTTTCTTCTAAACTCAAGATAACCCTCCTCCAAATGGCTATACCGAAGACGGGTTGGTTAGTTCTTTGGTTTTCAAGTGGGTGGTAAGGTGATCTTGTTCAACAATAGGCAAATCATCCCATTGCCGGATTTGGAATTTGAGTGATCAAGATGTAATTGGGGGTTTGAAAAGGACAATAGACGGGAGATTTAGGGTCCGAATTGTCATGATATCGGATAATCAGGTGGTAACTTTTTCCTACCTCCTAAATGTAAACAAGTGGAAGCGTACAATTTACGAACTGACCTACACCCAAAGGCCAATGGGTCATTCGTCTTCAAGTACTCGGTTTCAGTGGGTTGATACCGAAAGGGGACTCATGTATTATTTCATTTGGAATAGACCTAATTTAGGATTGAAAGTTTCAGAGTTGGGGCCTCAAATTCAAGATGCCATGATGGTATCTAGTATTTTCAAGGATGGTATCATTGATTCCTTTCTGGTTTTCAGAAATAGACAATTCAAAATCTATTTTTGGGATGGTGAACGATTAATTCTCTTACCTTTATCAAGAGGTGAGAATGTATATGCAACTGCATATACGTGCGGTTTTAGGACAGGTCGCCGAGAAGATATCTGTCCTCTAGATGATCCAAGTCGACTATGTCCTCTATCTTAGCTCTTGGGTAGGAGACTGTGTGAAAATTAACCTGGATCGACGTCCACAAAGAGGATGTCCACAAAGAGAAGAAGTGATAAAACGTTGTCATTGTTCCGGTCTACAACGTATGTGTTTCAAAGAGGATTTTCCTGGAATAGCCTAACCAAGAAACACACCTGACATGAGAAACTAATATTCTTTTCGTGTGAAATTTACTGAGTTATTGAATTGAGTTGTTGAATTTTTTGTGTACATGATATAGTACTTACTTGCTCATGTAAAAAAAAGATTAGGCTCTAACATAATGTATTCATGCCTTTTCATAATTGGATAAAGTGTAGCGATTAGTTCTATCTGCTGCCAAGAGCTACCACTAAAGAGCTTACTAAATGGCTATAAAGAAACAATGTTTTTGAGATCTTTTAATGGCTTCTGTCCTCACCTTTTGGTAATTGATCCTCTATCCTCTCTTGGAGTGTAGAATTATGATACAGTTTACACCCAATCTCTGATAGACTATATGTCTTTGCTACTATATATATCTTTTGCTAGGAAGGAAATAGGGGATATGTATGCTTGTTTGGGGCCGGTTTTAAAACTATAAACCAATGTTTTAATAATCATTTTTTTTTAAACAAGAAAACACCTCTAACAAAGTTTAACATTCTTTCTTTTTTTTTTGGCACAAGTTTAATATTCTTTAAACAATATAAAAAATTAAAAATAAGGCAAAGATTATGGAAATAAACGTTCAGAAATTAGATACAAGTCTAGGAGACATTAGAGTTTAAGATGACTAGTATTTCCACCCGTGCGTTGCACGTGTATCAATATTTTAACATTATTAATTTTTAAGAAAAATATTTATTAACAATGATTTGTATTTATTACTTTATTTTAATAATAATATTAATATAAAGTAAATAAAATAAGTATTTGTATATCAAATTTATATTTTGAATTATAAACTTAAATGTCAAATTCAGCTCGTTTATATTTATCTCTGAATATATGAATATTTATATATCTGCTTCATATTGTCACTCTCTTTCTCACACACACTTTACCTCTATACAAAAATATCCATATGAGACATATATTTCCATATTGAACTTGCATTGATGAAAAAATAATACTTGACATTATTAATAAATAAAAATCTTCACAAGATTGTATTAATAAATCTATCAACTCTCCATAAATAATGTCACTGAAGAAATGTAGTTTACAAATTACGAAAAACTTCCTTATATACAACATTTGTAGTTTTGTTGCTACATTTATTCTCATAATCACAAATTAGGATTTTTAAACCCTTACGATTAGTCACTCGGATACAACAACATACAATTGACCATGGTGAATCTTCGCTTTTTCAAAAGAAGTCCAACATGAGAGATAGACTGTCCTTGAATTTTATTGATAGTCATCGCATATGAAACAATCAAAGGAAATTGTCTTCGTTGGAATTTGAAAGGCAAACCTCGGATCGAATGGAGTAATTGTCAATCGAGGAATTAATACCTTTTGACC
This sequence comes from Rehmannia glutinosa, assembly GCA_016081115.2. NCBI lineage: Eukaryota > Viridiplantae > Streptophyta > Magnoliopsida > Lamiales > Orobanchaceae > Rehmannia > Rehmannia glutinosa. The sequence continues at coordinate 83,894 of JABTTQ020001786.1, read as the reverse complement.
CACATTGTTTCCTGTTAGAATTTTTGCCTCCAAAACATGATCACCAAGCTTTGTAACAACCAACCTAGTGTCGTTGTGTAAACCAAGTGAATTGTCTATATTCCTCAACAACATCACCGGAGTTCCAACATTCAACTTTAACTCATGATTCGGTACTCCAGAACACCTAATTGTGTTTAAAAACTCCGGTGCGTACATATCCTGCAATAGGTCAACATTTGAATCTGATTTGCACGCGTTGTCAGAGCTCAAATATATATTACATTCGCCTTCATTCAATGAAGTCATATATTCATTTACAGAATCGACCACATCAAGTGTTGGTGCAAGGATGGCGTGACCCTCCAAATAAACTGAGCATTCATTAGTCTTACCAAACTGTGGATATGTGCTTTCTACAATTGTCGCAATAGGGTCCCCATCACATTTCAATAATATATCATCAGGAATTTCAATATCAACAATACCATCATTCGAACCTCTAACTAATCCATCTCCTACACTCGCGATCCAATCTGAAAACTTCTTCCATTCAAGATACTCAGAATCTGAATTCATATTTTGTAGCCTCATGTTCTTGGTTAACCTCAAAACCATGCAATACCTCCATAAACATGAAGAATTGATCATCGCACAAACTATGTCTTGTCTGGTGCCTTTTGGAATCGCAGGTAAGATTTGGCGAAAATCCCCACCGAGCACCACTATTTTGCCTCTAAAGGGTTGATCTGGGCTATTTGGATTGTTGTATCTCATAATATCTTTCAGTGATGTATCCAAAGCTTCAAAACAATGTTTATGCATCATGGGAGCTTCGTCCCAAATTATCAGTTGTGCATTTACTATTAGTTCTGCAAGCGGACTATAAGATATTTTGCACGTTGATTCTTCAGTAAGAATGAATGGAAGTTTAAACATCGAATGTCATAACCCGAAACTTTTTCATATTTATTTACATGATCTATATCATTCATAAATATAATTACATGCATCTTAATATTTCATATTGACATTAGAATACATGAATAATCTTGATATGTCAATTTTTAGCTTAATTATGCTAGGTTACTACTTGTGCACTATTTAAAGAAATCGGGTAATAAATATTTTAAGCTTTATTTTATTACATTAATTGATTTATTTGAGTGTATAAAGTACATATATATGTTGAGTATATAATTTTAAATATATGTATATGTAATTAATTGTTAATCATAAGTTGAGGGGTCAACATGCACTTTAAACACACTTTATGAGCTAAAGTGCAATTTTTGAAAAATTTGCATTATTGCTCTCTTAGTAAGACTAAAGGGAAGCCATGTTATCACTATTGGGGGTCTGGAAGTTTCAAAAGAAATGAGGAAAAAAGAAAGCAAATCAAAGAAGAAGGGAAAAGGAAGAAAAACTTACCGTAAGATCATTTTTCATCAAAAATCCAAGGTTCTTTCCAACTTTTCTCTTGATTTGTTTGTTTAGAAATCTTAAATCTATGTTCATAAGAGTGTTTATACATGAGTTTAGTTTATGTAACGACCCAATTTAATTAATTTAAAATATTCTAAAAATATTTTTAAAAAAAACATAATTTTATAAATTAAAGTGATCCCAATAATGATCAAAAAGGTTGATTGAGAAATTTTAATTCTTAAGGAAAAAAAATAATAATAATGATAATAATAATAATAATAATAGTGGTAATAATAATAATAATAATAATAATAATAATAATAATAATAATAATACATCTTCCAAATTAAAATATCCAACAATTGTTCCATAAAAAATTAAAGACATAAATCTAAAATTTAGTTCAGTCATAATTATTTAAAATATATCATGATTTATTCCACCATCCACAACATCATATCTTCAGCCGGATTTCTCAACCTGAAAGCCATGATAATAATAGGGGTGAGCTTCATCTCGCTCAGTAGGGATATATCTGTCAATATTTAATATAACCTGAAAAATATTCACATAATTACAACAATAAATTCATTCATTTCCTCTTTTTCCTCTAACTGGCCAGTTCCTGCATATAGCATTGCGGGTTCACCCTGAAGATACGTTTGATCCCGGACCCTTTTCATGGTCCCTAGCTTATATGAATTTATTTCCTCTTGACATATATTTCAATCAATGAAGTACAATCACGAAACATTAAATAAAGACAAATACTATAGAAATCCCTACCTTAATAATCGCAGATACTTGATGTAGAAAAATTGAACGACAAAAGTCCTAGTCATCGATTACCATGTTTTCTATTATAGAGTATTTAGAAAGTTGTGAAAAAATAATGTGGGTTAACCATGTATTTATAGGCAAATTTTCATTTTTATTTCTATATTTTTTTAAAAACCTAAACTAACCCCTAATCCCAACCCCTAAATTATACTCTAAACTAACCCCTACATGAACCCCTAAAAGGACTCCTACTTTAACCACTAATTAAAATTATTGGTTATCACATTCTACTCTCCTTAAATATAATTTCGTCATCGAAATTCAATATCTTACCTGGAATTGAAAAACTTGGATGCTTGACACGAATCTCCTCTTCACGCTCCCAAGTAGCTTCATTTTTGCCATGACGTCTCCACTGTACTTTGATCAGAGCAATATCTTTATTTCTCAAATGGTGAATCTTGCGTTCCAAAACAGCTTCTGGTGTTTCCTCGTAAGTTAAGTCATTGTTGATTGTCACATCCTTATAATTCACGATGTGACCTGGATCATGAACATACTTTCGTAGCATAGAGACGTGAAAAATATTGTGCACACTTGATAGACTCGGTGGTAATGCTAGCTGATAAGCTAAATCTCCAACTCGGGTAAGGATTTTAAATGGTCCGATATATCTTGGTTTCAACTTTCCCTTTTCACCAAATCGAATAACACCTTTGATAGGAGTTACTTTCAGAAATACTTTTTCTCCTTCATCAAACTGTATATATTTCCTCCGTCTATCAGCATAGGAATTTTGTCTATCTTGAGCCATCTTTATTCGATCTTGTATCCTAGCTATCTTCTCAATAGTTTGCCGAATTAATTTAGGCCCCAAAATTTTTCTTTCACCAACTTCGTTCCAATATAATGGTGATCTACACTTTCTTCCATACAACACCTTGTATGGAGCCATCCCAATAGTCGCTTGATAACTGTTGTTATAAGCGAATTCCACTAAGGGTAATAATGTTTCCCAATTACTTCCTAAGTCGAGCACACATGCTCTCAACATATCTTCCAATATTTGTATAGTCCTTTCAGACTGACCATCTGTTTGTGGATGATAAGCCGTACTAAAATTTAGCTTTGTTCCCAAGGCACTTTGTAGACTTTTCCAAAACTTAGAAGTAAAACGTGTATCTCTGTCTAAAACAATTGACACAGGAACTCCATGAAGTCTTACTATTTCCTCAATATAAATTTGTGCATATCGTTCCATACTGAACGTCATCTTAATTGGTAGGAAATGAGCTGACTTTGTTAACCGATCTACTACAACCCAAACAAATTTGTTTCCCTTGATCGATGGTGGAAGCCCTACCACAAAATCCATAGTTATGTGCTCCCATTTCCATTCTCGAATGTCCAAAGGGTTTGAGCAAAGCAGATGGTCTTTGATGTTTGGCTTTAACTTGCTGACAAGTCAAACATTTTTCCACAAAAGTTCCAATATCTCTTTTCATACTTCGCCACCAAAATACTTCTCTTAAATCTCGATACATTTTTGTACCTCCAGGGTGAGCTGTGTACGACGTACAATGAGCATCTTCGAGAATTTCTTTTCTAAGTCTTTCTTCTTTAGGAACACATAATCTCCCTTCATAAGTCAAAGTACCATCATTTGTTATAACAAATCCTTTTACATTCCCTCCACAAGCTTTTTCTTTCATTTTCTCAAAAATTTATCTCGAGGTTGAGCTTCTTTTATCTTCTCTCTCAGAGTAGGTTGCACCACCAAAGATGCTAGTACTATCTCTGTGCTTTTTGGTGGTACCACTACTTCAATTCTCATCCTGGTGAATTCTCTCACAAGATGTTCTTGTTCAGATATCAAACTTGACATTTCTCCTTTTGTTTTACGACTTAATACATCGGCTACAACATTAGCTTTACCCAGATGATAGTTGATAGTGCAATTATAGCCATTCACCAATTCCAACCACCTTCTTTGCCTCATGTTTAGCTCTTTCTGAGTAAACATATATTTGAAGCTTTTGTGGTCGGTGAAGATTTCACATTTCCCTCCATATAGGTAATGGCGCCAGATCTTTAATGCATGCACTATAGCAGCTAACTCTAGGTCATGAGTAGGATAATTTAGCTCATGTGGCTTTAGTTGTCTTGAGGCGTAGGCAACCACTTTACCATGTTGCATTAGCACGCATCCCAGACCTTGTTTTGATGCATCACTATAGATAACAAAATCTTTAGTGGGGTCAGGAATTGTTAATACTAATGCAGAAGTTAGCCTTCGCTTCAACTCCTGAAAGCTTTCTTCGCATTTCTCATTCCATTGAAACTTCTCCCCTTTTCTTGTCAGTCGAGTCATAGGCGCAGCTATTTTTGAGAATCCTTCAATAAATCTCCGATAATAGCTTGCCAAACCTAGAAAACTGCAAACTTCATTCGCATTCGTAGGTGCACTCCATTCGTTGATCGCTTCAACTTTAACCGGGTCCACTTCAATTCCTTGAGCAGTGATTACATGTCCAAGAAACACCACTCGATCTAGCCAAAACTCGCATTTCTTGAATTTCGCATATAACTTTTCCTTGCGAAGTGTTTCTAGCACTATTCTTAAGTGCCTAGTGTGTTGCTCTCTATTCTTTGAATATACAAGTATATCATCTATAAAGACTATAACGAATTGGTCTAGATACAGATGAAACACTCTATTCATCAAGTCCATGAATACTGCTGGTGCATTACTTAACCCAAATGGCATTACTATAAACTCGTAATGTCCATATCAAGTTCTAAATGCCGTTTTTGGAATATCACTCTCTTTAATTTTTAACTGATGATATCCGGATCTCAAGTCAATCTTAGAGAAAGTGTTGGCACCTCTTAATTGATCGAACAAGTCTTCAATCCTCGGTAGCGGGTACTTGTTCTTCACTGTGAGTCGATTAAGTTCTCTATAATCGATACACATTCTAAGTGACCCGTCTTTTTTTTTACAAATAGAACTGGTGCTCCCCAGGTGATACACTAGGTCTAATAAATCCCAAATCCAAAAGTTCTTGTATTTGCGCCTTTAACTCTTGTAACTCCTTTGGCACCATCCTATAGGGTGCCTTAGATATAGGTGCTGCCCCAGGTACCAAATCTATTCCAAATTCAACCTGGCGATTTGGAGGAATTCCCGGCAAGTCTTTTGGAAATACATCCAAAAATTCTTGCACAATTGGTACGTCATTAGGTGTCACTTCGGTTGTCGAGGTATCTACTAAACTCACTAGATACCCTTGACAATTTTTCTTTTTCAACATCTTTCTTGCCTCCATTGCCGATATCACTCGTGGTACTACCTTAGACTTAATCCCATAGAATTTTATCTCATCATTTCCTGGCAGTTTGAATATTATCTCTTTCTCATGACACTTAATGTCTGCCTGATATCTACTAAGCCAATCCATACCTAAGATTACATCAAAATCCTTCATCTTAATTATGTATAGATCAACTTTAAGATATTTTTCCCCTATATTCACTTCAACATCCTTATTTACTGAGTCAGTTGTTATTGAATCTCCAGATGGCAAGCCAACCTCAAGGGGTTCACTTACTCTAGCACTCTTATGTCCTAATATAGCATGAAATTTGGCAGATAAAAATGAATGTGTGGCACCAAAGAACAAAAAGTACAATAGCAGGTATTCCGAGATGGTTAGCATACCCGACATTGTACTCGGGTTGATCGACTTTTTCCCGAGTCATAACATACATTCGAGCTCTACCTCAGGATGTTTGTTCTCTTCTTTCCCGCTCAGCTTTTAAAAGAGGACAATTAGAGACTTCATGTCCTGGCTTCTTACACTTGAAGCATTTTCCTTGTCCAGCTAAACATTCTCCAAAATGATTCTTCTTGCATTTTGGGCAAGTTGGCCTGTCTGCTTGCGTAGTTGGACGTGCATTTCCATCAGTCTTTATCTGTTTATTTTGATTTTCATTTTTATTATGTCTTGCCCCGTCCCATTTTCTTTTCTCAGGTAAAACGACCAACTTTTGCTCCTCTTCGTCCCCAGCAAAACATGTTTCCACCTCATGAGCCCTTCTCACCATCACCGAGTATTCCAAATCTCCTTAAGTAGATAGTATTCCTGATAGTTGTGCTCTAAGTCCCCTTCTAAACCTCAGAGCCTTTTTCAAATCTGTATCCACTAGGTGTGGAGCAAACCGACTTAGTTGATTGAACTGTCTCTCATACTACTGTGTGATCATGTTTCTTTGTTTAAAGTTAAGGAATTATGTCTCCTTCTTGTCCCGATATGATTGTGGGAAAAACTTTTCCATTACAATCATTTTGAACTCATCCCATGTTAAAGCATTTCGCTCTTCCTCGGTCTTAGTCCTCCAATACCCTTCCCACCAATGATCAGCATCTTCAGTAAGTTGGAAAGCGGCACATACGACTCTCTGTTCGTCTGTGCATCCAATAAGTCGAAAAATCCTCTCTAGTGATCGAAACCATTCTTCTATTGTCAGCCGGGCCATCACGTCCGTTGAATGTAGGTGGACGATAGTGGCGAAATTGTTCCACAACTCATGCGTTGTTGTTGTTGTTGTCCCCGTTGTTCTGCACACCTCTGAGAAACTCCAAAGATGGCGGTAGCAGTGGTTTGATTTCTTGTGTTAGCGGAGTTCTCACCATTGACTTGATTTCCACGATGGGGAGCCATATTCCTAAGGTCATAAATAATGTATTATTATTATTATTATTATTTATTATTATTATTATTATTATTATTATTATTATTATTATTATTATTATTATTATTTATCCCAAGTTATTCTAAATATCATAATATAATGATCAAATAAATTAAGATCAATTAAAGGACAACTAAGCTTTATATATAATAAGGATTTATTTATCAATTATTGCAATACATAGACTCATCTATCTCTACTGATCCATGTCTTCATCTTCCTCCGGATCTTCTTCCGGATCTTCTTCCAGGTTTCCTTCTGGTTCCTCATCTTCTACCATAGCCTCATTGCTCAAAAACTCAATCCATTTACGGTATAACCTGGCAGTAAATATCCCGTAGTTGATTTTGGGTCGGTCATCATGCCCGTCATACTACAACAATGAGGCATAAAGCTTTTCAGCCTTGACGTTCCAAAAAGAGGGTAAGCTATCAATCACTCTACGGGAGGCAGCGCGTTCATTTGGAGCCCCGATGACATTCCTCACATTGTACCACAACTGGTGAATTTTAACTATATATTCTCTAATACTATCCCCTCCTCAATTTGATAGTTGAAATAATGATTGAGTCGGTTAATTGGATGGTTCGGACCCCAGTTATTATTATTATTATTCTTTCTTCCAAAGTGTGGCGAAAAGCGAGTTCATGCCATCTATATATATGTGCATTTGCAACTATAAGTCTATTTTTACATTTTTTTTAAAGGAATACAAGATTTCTATTCGTCTAACATATAAACTGGTATTATATTTCTAAAGCAGAATTTAATAACATGGAATCATAATAAAATACATCATGACATAACTGAGCATATTGTATAATTTCACTCGCATTAATAATTCTCTTACCTTGAGGATACCGACAAGATATGACGGAGGTGGATGTTATTACACCATTCTATCTTATACAAAGTTTGACTTTTTTTTAAAAAAAAACCATACATTTTAATTTTAATTTTTTTTAACAAGCCTACAGAAACGTAGACCTGCTCTGATACCACTTGTAACGACCCAATTTTATTAATTTAAAATATTCTAAAAATATTTAAAAAAAACATAATTTTATAAATTAAAGTGATCCCAATAATGATCAAAAAGGTTGATTGAGAAATTTTAATTCTTAAGGAAAAAAATATAATAATAATGATAATAATAATAGTGGTAATAATAGTAGTAATAATAATAATAATAATAATGCATCTTTCAAAATAAAACATCCAACAATTGTTCCGGAAAAATTAAAGACATAAATCTAAAATTTAGTTCACCATAATTATTTAAAATATAGAATGATTTATTCCACCATCCACAACATCATATCTTCAGCTGGATTCCTCAACCTAAAAGTAATGATAATAATAGGGGTGAGCTTCATCTCACTCAGTAGGGATATATCTGTCAATATTTAATATAACATGAAAAACATTCACATAATTACAACAAGAAATTCATTCATTTCCTCTTTTTCCTCCTCGATCGCCGTTCGCATATAGCATTGCGGGTTCACCCGAAGATATGTTTGATCCCTGGACCCTTTTCATGGCCCCTAGCTTATATGAATTTATTTCCTCTTGACATATATTGCAATCAATGAAGTACAATCATGAAACATTAAATAAAGACAAATACTATAGAAATCCCTACCTTAATAATCGCAGATACTTGATGTAGAAAAATTGAACGACAAAAGTCCTAGTCCTCGATTACCACGTTTCTATTATAGAATATTTAGAAAGTTGTGAAAAAAAATATGTGGGTTAACCATGTATTTATAGGCAAATTTTCATTTTTATTTCTATATTTTTTTTTAAAAACCTAAACTAACCCCTAATCCCAACCCCTAAATTATACTCTAAACTAACCCATACATTAACCCCTAAAAGGACTCCTACTTTAACCACTAATTAAAATTATTGGTTATCACAATTTATGTTTTTGAGTTTTAAGAAGTCAAAAATCAGATTTAGGGTTTGTAAAACAAGAAAGAACAAGATAAACACAAAGTTGTTATAGTATAAAAATCTGTTTTACTATGTTGTAGAGAAAGTTGTATTTGAAGGTCTAAAATTATGAGTTTTAGTTATTTGAAGGCATGGTTATATTTTTATACATGTTAGTTTATTGTGGTAAAAATTTGGGAGTGATTGAATACATTAAGAAGTGTGAAAATCTACATGAACTATAAGGTGACAACATGATCCCATGTTTCTGTCCAACAACAGTTTTCTTTTGTATTGCTCCATTTCGACCGATTTGCTTTCCGAATTTGGAGTTTTGTAAAACATGAAAGTTGTAGAACATTGAATTAGATTTTCAGTCCAACTTGAATCGTCTTAATATCATATTTCTCTGAGTTATGGTGGAAATACTAAAGGCTGCCAGAGTGAACTTTTCGGACGTTTTAGTTGAATATTTTCTAAGTTTTGTCAATTTTGGTTAGTTAAAATGCATACATGGCATACATACCTGACTTCATTAGTACTTAGTATATGATATTAAATTTGGTTATGCATTTTTGATATATTTATAGGTCAAAATCCCGATAAAAAAGCGAATAAGGTTGATTAGACGAATCGGGATAAGGACTTCACCTATTTGACTCTTATGTGATTGTATGATTGATGTTTTTGAATGAATTCCATATGTGTCGATTTTTGTGAATATGAATCCATTGTATTCTTAATGTGAATTATATGGTTATTTTGGTGATATTATGATGATGTTGATATGAATGTGAGAAATGTGAAATGTATTGATGATATTGATATGGAATCAAAATATATGAAATGTATTGATGATACTGCTATGGATATGAATTATGTGATATGAAATATGCACTCATCAGAGATAAAAGGATTCTGTTATGGACCAACCTCATTCCCTCTTCATCCCAACATACTTTTGGACTCCTACATTTTTGCCATATAATGCTTCATAAGGCGCCATGCCAATGCTCTTTTGTGATGTTGATTATTATACGCAAATTCCATCAATGCAATATATTCATCCCAAGAGCCTTTAAATTCAAGAACACATGCACGGAGCATATCTTCTAAAGTCCGAATAGTTCTCTCCGACCACCATCCTGTTTGTGGATGAAATCTTTGTACTAAAATGTAATTTAGTACCCAAAGCCTGTTGTAAGCTACCCCAAAATCTCGACATAAAACAAGGATCTCGATCTGAAACAATAGACAAAGGTACATCGTGTAATTTAACAATCTCATTAACATACCTTTTTGCCAAATTTTCGATAGTAGAACCCCATCTAAATGGTAAAAAGTGAGCTGACTTTGTTAATCGATCAACAATTACCCAAACTGCATCATTCTTCATTCTGGACCACCAATAATGATTTTTCAAGGTTTGGTACATTTTCGTACTACCTGTATGCATAGCATATAGTGCAGTATGAGCTTCTTCCATTATCTCATGTCTTAGGCCATCAACATCAGGAACACAAAGTCGATTATTGATCATCAAACTATCATCACTGTTTAAAACAAATGTGGTACTCTTTTCTTGTTTCACTTTCTCTGCAATACTGGTTAGTTTATCATAAAGAAATTGAGCTCATTTAATTCTTTCAATCATCATAGGACGTACGTGAATCGAAGCACATATAACACCCATATCATTTACATTCATTTCGACATTCATCTTTCTCAGATCAATCAAATACGGTAAAGAATGCACTGACATATATGAAACAGTACCATAAGATTTTCGGCTTAAAGCATCAGCAACAACATTAGCTTTCCCGGATGATATTCTATAGTGCAATCATAATCCTTCAACAACTCAAGCCATCTTCTCTGGTCGATATTCAATTTTTTCTGACTCAATAAGTATTTTAAACTTTTATGATCAGTGAAAATTTGAAATGTGGTACCATATAAATAATGTCTCCATATCTTTAAGGCAAAAACAACTGCGGCAAGTTCAAGATCATGTGTAGGATAAGACATCTCATATGGTTTAAGTTGGCGAGAAGCGTAAGCAATGACTTTACCATGTTGCATTAAAACACATCCCAAACCTTGATAGGAAGCATCACTATAAACAACAAAACCATCAGTACCTGAAGGAATTGTCAACACTGGAACCGTTGTAAGCCTTTTCTTCAACTCATCAAAACTCTTCTGGCAACTGTCTGTCCATTTGAAACAAACATCCTTTCGCAATAATTTCGTCAATGGAAACGCAATGAGAGAAAAATTCTCAACAAATCTTCTATAATACCCAGCTAAACCCAGAAAACTACGGACTTCTGAAACATTTTTCGGGCTTTCCCATTTAGTCACTGCTTAAACTTTCTTTGGATCAACTTTAATACCCCAGAAACAACATGTCCCAAAAAGATAACTTGATCTAACCAAAATTCACATTTACTTGAGTTTTGCATACAATAGTTTCTCTCGTAAAATTTGCAACACGATTCTCGGATGTTGTTCATGGTCCTCAGAGATTTTGAGTATATCGAATATCATCAATAAAGACAATCACAAATTTATCCAAGTATGGCCTGAACACATTATTCATCAATGCCATAAACACAGCAGGTGCATTAGTCATTCCAAAAGGCATCACTAAAAATTCATAATGACCATATCTGGTTCTAAAAGCTGTTTTTGGTATATCATTCTCTGCAATTTTCAACTGATGATACCCTGACATCAGATCAATCTTTGAGAAAACTCTAGCACCCTACAACTGAATCAAATAGATCATCTATCCTGGGCAAAGGATATTTATTCTTCACTGTCACTCGATTCAACTGTCGATAATCTATACACAATCTCAAAGTGCCATCCTTCTTTTTAACAAACAATACTGGTGCGCCCCATGGTGAAACACTTGGTCTAATGTATCCTTTATCAAGCAGCTCTTGCAATTGTTTCTTTAATTCTTGTAACTCAATGGGTGTCATTCTATAAGGAGGAATAGAAATTGGTGATGTACCCGGTTGTAATTCGATTGTGAACTCTATATCTCTATCTGGAGGTAACCCTGACAAATCATCTGGAAACACATCCGGATATTCTCTAACTACTGGAATGTCTTCAATTTTCAAACCACATAATCTAGTGTCTACAACATGAGCTAAGTAGCATTCACAACCTTTCTTAATCATTTTGAATGATGTAGATGCAGATATTATACAAGCAGACAAAACTTCCATTTCCCCTTTAAATATTATCTCGTATATCCTATAGCCAGCAAAGACTATTTCTTTAGTAAAACAATCCAGTTTAGCATGATATTCAGTTAACCAGTCCATACCCAGAATCACATCAAAATCTTTTAACGGCATAACAAGTAATGTAGCATGTAATTCAGAATTCCGAATCAAAAGTTCACAATCACGAAATACAATATTTACAATAGTGACACTGCCTACTGGAGTTCGAACAAGTAAATCATAGTCCAACATTTCTGGTTTATAATCCAAGTGTGATGCAAATGATTGTGATACAAATGAATGTGTTGCTCCTGGGTCAAATAAAGCATAAGCATTTATACCAGAAATGGAAAGATTACCAGTTATCACAGTTGGAGTAACTTTAGCGTCTTCCTTTGTTATAGCAAAAACTCGAGCCTGAGTTTGTTGTCTGCTACCTTGGCTTTCATCTGCACTCATTCCTCTGCCTGTACCAAATCTTCCACGACCTCGACCTCTGTTAGGATTAAAACCACCAGATCTAGTTTGTTCAACTGTGTTTTCTTCACGTGGTTTTGGGCAGTTCCTTACGATGTGACCAGGTTCCCCGCATCTAAAACATTTCCCAGTAAGCAGTCTACACTCTCCATAATGATTTTTCCCACAATGAACACAAGTGACAACTGATGATGAAGAACCAGAACCCTTACTAGCTGATGTCATGCCTCCGAAATTGCCACCTTTAGAACTATTGGAGAAACTCTTTTGTGTAGATTGAGTAAACTCTTTTTTATTTTTGAATCCTCCAGTTTCATCACCATGTCTCTTCTTATTGTATTGAAAGTTTTGTTTTGATTCAGCTTCCAATTTCTCAGCACGTATCGCTGCAACTTTCAACTTACTATAAGATTCCAAATCTGAAAGTGTAATACAGTTTCGAATACCAAATCGAAGTCCAGCCTCAAATCTATTGCATTTCTTCTTTTCTGTAGCTATCATATGTGTGGCATAATGAGAAAGCTGATTAAACAATACTTCATACTCTGCAACTGATCGATTCCCCTGTTTGAGCTCAAGAAATTCTTTTTCTTTCGGATCCTTGTAAACCTCTGGCAGATATGCATCATGAAATTCCCGCAGAAAATCATCCCAAGTCAATACAGGAGGTTGTGTACTGCTATTAGGTATAGTCTCCCACGAATCATAAACATCTCCCTAAAGAAGTGACACTGCATAATCAAATTTTTCATCTGGAGTACATTTTATCAAATTCAGAACCCTCTCGGTCTGTTTCAACCAAGTTTCTGCCACTGCTGGATCTGTGGTGCCGGTAAAATCAACAGCTCCCATTTTTCTTAGTTTATCATACCTTCGTTCACGTGGTTCAGGAGGGTTTACAGGTTGATATTGTGGATACATAAAATGAGCAGGTATTCCATGTGCATGATGTTGAGATGGATGAGATGAATGTGACCATGGCTCGGCTGTTCCTTCTCCTCTATGAACACTTTGCTCATCATTTTCAACATGCGGTTCTTGATGTATATCCATTTGCCTAAAATGCAACATAATTATGACTTATGCCAACATATAATATAAAATGAATATGCACATGTCATGTCATGACCTACAGAACCCCTATCTGGGCTCTGATACCACTAAATTGTAACACCCTTACCCTGTAACATATACTCTTAAAATACAAATACCAACTTAAATGCATTCCAACTGCTTTACTTATCAGAGTGCGCATATTTATTATTATTGCAAACATATTATAAAAACACAAACATTGTTCCCAACTGAAAAGGTTTTCAACACACATACATAATTTATATTACAAACCATTATAGACCACATTCTTATAAACAAGATCCTAAGATGATATGCAAATGATGAGCTGAGGAAGAAGGACTGAAAATCAGCCGGCCGACCTTGGATCCATGCTTCAACTTGTACAAAAGCTTCACATGTCACTTTCATCTACATAATCTAAAAATAGTCAACATTGCAATTGGTGAATTGCAAGCTCAATAAGTATAATCAAGTAACAAGTTATTTAACACCACACAAGCACATCATCAACACAAGCACATCATTACACATCTTACACATTCTATTATATCATTAATAAGTACACAAATGCATATGCTTAGTCATATTCTTTTACTGTTATGGACCATCCATATCCAAGAATAAGTCGTGATCACGAATATGGCCATGGCACTCTGTAATACATAACACATATATTTGAGTTCCAAGAACTTGGGGTGGCCGTACGGTACTCTGTATTCAGAAAATTCTGAAAATCTATAACACATGATTCTTGGATATGGATGGTCCATAACAGAATCCCTTTATCTCTGGTGAATGCATGTTTCATATCACATAATTTATATCCATATCAGTATCATCAATACATTTCATATATTTCGATTCCATATCAATATCATCAATACATTTCACATTTCTCACATTCATATCAAAATCATCATAATATCACCAAAATAACCATATAATTCACATTAAGAATACAATGGATTCATATTCACAAATATCGACACATATGGAATTCATTCAAAACCATCAATCATACAATCACATAAGAGTCAAATAACAAATTACAAGATTATACTCACAAGGTGAAATCCTTATCCCGATTCGTCTAATCAACCTTATTCGCTTCTTTATCGAGATATTGACCTATAAATATATCAAAATGCATAACCAAATTTAATATAATATACTAAGTACTAATGAAGTCATGTATGTATGCCATGTATGCATTTTAACTAATCAAAATTGACAAAAGTTAGAAAATATTCAACTAAAGCGTCTGAAAATTTCACTCTGGCAGCCTTTAGTATTTTCACCATAACTTTCTGTAGCAAAATTATATTAAGATGATTCAAGTTCTACTGAAAAGCAAATTCAATGTTATACAACTTTCATGTTTTACAAAACTCCAAATTCGGAAAGTAAATCGGTCGAATGGAGCAATACAAATGAAAACTGTTGCTGGACAGAAACAGGGGATCATGTTGTCACCTTATAGTTCATGTAGATTTTCACACCTCTTAATGTATTCAATCACTCCCAAATTTTTACCACAATAAACTAACATGTATAAAAATATAGCCATGCCTTCAAATAATTAAAACTCATGATTTTAGACCTTCAAATGCAACTTTCTCTACAACATAGTAAAACAGATTTTTATACTATAGCAACTTTGTGTTTATCTTGTTCTTTCTTGTTTTACAAACCCGATTTTTGACTTCTTAAAACTCAAAAACATAAACTAAACTCATGTATAAAAACTCTTATGAACATATATTTAAGATTTCTAAACAAAAAAATCAAGAGCAAAGTTGGAAAGAACCTTGGATTAATTTTTCGAAAAATGATCTTACGGTATGTTTTTCTTCCTTTCTCCTTCTTTCTTGGATTTGCTTTCTTTTTCCTCCTTTCTTTTGAAACTTCCAGACCCCCAATAAAGATAACATGGCTGCCCTTTAGTCTTACTAAGAGAGCAATAATGCAAATTTTCCAAAATTGCACTTTAGCCCCTAAAGTGTGTTTAAAGTGCATGTTGACCCCTCAACTTAAGATTAACAATTAATTACATATACATATATTTAAAAATATATACTCAACATATATATGTACTTTATACACTCAAATAAATCAATTAATGTAATAAAATAAAACTGAAAATATTTATTACCCGATTTCTTTAAATAGTGCACAAGTAGTAACCTAGAATAATTAAGCTAAAAATTGACATATCAAGATTATTCATGTGTTCTAATGTCAATATGAAATATTAAGATGCATGTAATTATGTTTATGAATGATATAAATCATGTAAATAAATATGAAAAGTTTCGGTTATGACATCGAATGACCAAATCTTCCATTTGCGTAAGAAGCGAAGTTATGCCGCTAGATGCTACATTTAGAACAATTCCACCCTAGACCTTATGGATGCGAGAAAGTGTTCGCCACACAAAAGTTTTTCCAAAGCCTCCATATCCATATACGAAGAATATATCACCCTTCTTCGAATCAATCGAGTCCATAACTTTATCATAAACATGTCGCCTCACTGCTCAAACTTTCAATCGATTTCTATGTTTTTCGCTCAATGCTTGACGATCGTATTGCATTTCATCAGAGATAAACTTATTGTGAAAGATATCACAACTCACGACATTTGGTATTGGCATCTTCGAATAATCTTTTAAACTTTTTCCGAGCTTCTGCAACAACTTCTCAACTTCTACTAATGCTAGATTTTTTTATCTCATCATCACTCGCATTCAATTAAAAAATATCAAATAAATCAATTAGTCGGATTAATTTAAAAGTAGCAAAATTTAGTAATTCAATATAATAACATTATTCATAACAATTTGTCTATACTTGACACCTTTATATTTTCTGAGCTGGCGTTGTTTGTATAAAACATCATCCGATAAATATTTCCAACATTTTTCCCAAACATATTCTGGACGGCTCAAAGAGTCTGAATAAAGCAAAGTAGTGAACAAACCTCTTACGGACTGTGCAGATCCCCAATAGCTTGCCTCAGTAATACCATAAATATATTCTCTATCATCTTCCAATAACCCCAAAGCATAACAGGCATCGTGATATGAGCCGTACTGGGTGTTGTTAACCTTTTTTAATTCATCATGACATTTCGCTCCTCGGATTATGTTAAGTAGACACCTAGCAGAATAATTATCACCATACCCCGGGGGGACATAGTAAAGTCGAGCCAAAGATAATCCTCTTTTCCTAGGAACCCATTCTCTAGCGTCTTTCTTGTAAACAATTTTTTGAGGAAATTCCACGTAAGTCAGATTGTTTGCCTTTGGGAATATTTTATTATCCTCAAACCAATCTATAAACATACTTGTGATTCAACGATTGATGTTCAATGACTTCATCCAATGGATCTGAATCTGAAAAAATAATTCTCTGCTCATCCGGAAGATGAAAGCTCAATCGTTCGACACAGGGGATCTTTGTACTCAATTTCATATCCAAAAATCCTCCAAGTTTGCTTCACATGGTGAAATGTAACGACAATCATAATACATATTCACCTCATCGACATGTGTCTTTAAACCGTCAACACTTGTACTCTTATAAAAAGATGTGGTAACTCTATCATTGTTGACATATTTGAACAAATACTTAATAGATCTGGATTGGTTGCACCATTCAACATTCAAGTGAGCTTCAGACTTCAACAAAAGATATCCGTTATGTGGAACGACCTATCTCATTATCTAGCGGAACACCGGTTTTTATAAACGTTCTTCTAGTGTTTCTACGCTATAGATCGGATAACCATCACCATCGATAGAATTAGATTCTACAAATCTCCTTGGGAAATGCTTGGTGCACTTATCATCTTACATGCAAGGAGAAGATTTTCTTAGATGACCGCAAGGACCATGAATCATGAAATCTCACACAGCAGCATAATACACAGGATCTGATATCTCATCTGGAATTTTAGCCGAAATAATTCTATCAATATCACCTGCATTCGGGTATCTATCTTCTTTTGATAAAAAAAAGAAGAATGTGAGCATGAGGAAGATATCTCTTTTGGAACTCCACTTTGTGTAAATCATCAAAACAAATGATTTTAAATATTTTAGGTCTAGAAAATATTAAATATCTACTATTAAAATATAACTTCAATGATAAAGTTTTTGTAATTAGTAATAGTATGTTCACCAGCAGTAACATTTCCAAAAACTTTGTTGCGTTGCAAATCTCTCACCAAACCGTCTAATTTTACTTTGAAAATCCGGGCAAGAATATCAGGTCGATCATCAGCTATAAAATTTCTACTTTCAACGAAACGAACAATCTCTAGCCACTTTGGATTGCAAGTGAAAGTTATGAATAGATCAGGGTATCCTGCCCATCTGCAAATTGCCATTGCATCTTGGTAATTCTGAATCATATAACGTGCTCCACCGATAAATGAAGGAGGCAACACAACTCGATTTCCAAGACTACTGGGGTCTGTTTCACCTCGTATCAAAGCATTGACAATCCCCTTGTACATTTCACTGCATAGTTGTTTCTGATGGGTTCTGATATACCATAATCTTGATGACTCAACCATCGTGTATCCATCTACAATGAATTGTTGTGTTAGTCTTCGACAGAATAGTATGGTGGAAAACTCAATATCTCTTTCATGCAACTGGTATGCAAAGAACTCCCTTTGGCTAACCCTTTTTCTACCTCCATTAGCAGGTGTTCTAGTTTCAGAAAAAAGGTATATCTTCCCTATAACCATCTTCACCATAAGGAAATAACAATGGGTATTGTAAACCAAGATACGAAGGGCGCAATTCGCTGATACGTTTCAACTTTCCAGTTCGTGTCTCTACTATAATATCTCTGTCACCCATTGACTAATCAAAATCGCCAAAAACTAATGCGAAGAATTTAAAAATCAAGGCAAATTATACCTCCTCGCATCCCCGCCTCTTCTACCAATAAGTCATAATCTCACGTCTAAAATACCTTCAACGGTATTTTTTTCTCTGGCCATTCTAAACGACCTTAACAAAATATTGTATTCATCCAGCATGGTTTTGAGTTCAACTACGATTTGACTGTGTAAATCAGAAATCTCATCATTATTCCTGCATGAGAAATTTATTACAATTTGTTATTGTTGCATGAAAATGTAATACAATACCAAGCTAATGTTAAATGATATCTTATGTTGATATAATTTTAGAGAAAGATTGTAAACGGAATTCATTCGATTTTGGACTTCATTCTCAGTGTCATAAATATAAAGTTGAGCAAATTTAGGCGTAGCACCTTCTTTTGGCAGCAAGCTTCCAATCAAATGATAGTTCTGACCGTGCAATTGAAAAACTGGAGGAGAATTTCCCGTGTTCATGCTCGAATCGATTTTTCCTCCCATAGAGATGAAACAAAACATGTTATTGTATGACCTGATATTTTCGATAAAATGTTTACTTTTATCACTTATACCAAATATTAAATCATACAGTACTTGTGGGGGTTTCCTCATTGAAGCCAGTTGGATTTTCCCTTGTGTACAACATCTAGAGTATTTTGGCTTCGTGGTATTAACACGGGAATTCAATCTCTCGTCATACCAAAAAAGTGTAGAACAATATTCACATTTGAATGATGGATCTCCCAGGTCCCAATAACCTATGATGCAAAAACCGAATATTGAATAAGATATTCATGGAAATGGGTAAATATGATTACTATGTAAATATTATAAGGTTATTAAATAATATGATTACCATTAAATTGACTGCCGAATTTGTATGGAAGAAGCTGACACAAAAATTTAATATAGTTACAATTTGTATTTCGATATATAATTGGACAATATAAGAAACCATTATAAGGAGGTAGAAGTTTAATTTAATTTTTTTTCTGTTTTTTTTTTTTGCCGAAAAAATAGGGGACATATCAAAATATTGGTAACAGGGAATGTAACAATGCAATAATTACTTAAAAAGCAAACAACATCGAAGTTTCTATCAAGAATAACACTAAAAATGAAACCAATGTGAAATAATTACCCCTAATACTATTAATGCTGCAGAAGTTGTTGTATAAAAAATCATCGCCATAGGAAGTATTTAATAATTGGGGATGTCGAACGAAAATTTTTTGAAGGCCCTTTTATAGAAGGCATAGACCTAGTGACATGCATGTTAGTTTGTAAACGGTGGCGGGAGATTGCTCAAGACGATTATTTTAATGCTTATGTGCAAAAAGATGGCCATCGATCTGCAAGCAGTCTTCTCCTCCTACTTTGTCTTATCACAAGCTATTTATAACTTTTTATAAACGCCAACACAGCAAACCCTTCTTCCACCAAGGTTGTCCTTCAACGACTTGGAGTTTTACATTGACATTTGGGCCGAAGAAAATCTTATTTTTTCAGAAGTGGTATCGAGCAAACTTTTTTAAAAACAATATCTAAGTGTATATTTAAATTAAGTGGTATAAAAAATACAACAAAAATAACATAAAATAAAAAATATAGTGTATATAAAAAATAATACAATATAAGGAATAAAAACAATATCTAAACGTCTATAAGAAGCAAACAATAATTACGTAAAATACGATGAATTGAACAAAATATACGTTAGCATGAAGAATAATAAATAAACAAACAAATCATACAAAAATCTTAAAAAACAAATACAACAAAACTATCAAAAATAATAAAAAAAAGAAACTCACCAATTCTTTTCCGTACAAATCTACAATATAGTGTATATAAAAACTCTTCCTTATTGCATTATTCGAGTCCAATACTGACGGTGTTGGCAGGACACTTGATGAAAACGGAAATAGAGGAGAACGTGAAGATGAAGTCATATTCGTTGTTTAGGCTTCGAATTTAAGATCAACAATATGAGAAAAGTGATGAAGATATGTTGAAGAACAATAAAAGTGATGAAGATATGTACTTGAAACAAATAAAAGTGATGAAGATATATAAAAGAAAATAAGAACTCGTGTTTAGTTGTTTAGCTTTAGTTCATATAATTATGGTGGAAACAAATTACCATATATGTATACACGTCTTATAATGTAATCTTTAATTATATTGCAATTATCTTCTTATAATACATTTCTAAAATAAGAATATACAATAATTACCATTTATAATTTATAATAATTACCATTTATAATCTATAATAATTACCATATATAATGTTTAAAATTCTTACCTAATATCATAGGCAGAAAGAGCGGGAAAATTTTTTTCCGGACTTCTGCTATTATATATATATATATATATAGATTGGGGAAATTAAATATCAATGGAAGATTAGGAAACTTAAAATAAGAAAATATTATATAATAAGATTATAATAGAAGATTAGGCAAAAATTATGGGTATTAAAGGAGAATGGAAGATTTAGAAACCATAAATTAGGGAAGTAAAAGTAGTAAGATAATTTTACTTTAATTAATTGAAAGTTTGAAAACTGTCATCACCATTTATTGTAGGCAACTTAATTAGAGAAAAGAATTAAAGGGAACAAGCATTAAAAAGGAGAAATCATGCATTATTGATGTAATTTAATGGACTCTTTTTCCTCACATTTTTTTTTTTTTCGATTTCCATAACCGGGGTCCGAGAAACGCCGGTTTTCCACTTTCCACCGGTTTTTGACCCGACCACTCGGTTTAGAAGGTTTAACCGAAATCCTATTTTTATGGCTTGTCCGGACCGGATAAGACGCCGTTCCCCGATCACCGCATTTGTTGCAAAACTCAACCAAAATTGTCAAAATGTGGCATGCATGGAGAGATTAATTTGTTTGTTAAACGATCTATTTGTTTTACAACCCTAAATAAACACTAACCCAAACATGACCCCGATAAGCTTAAGTGGTTGGAGATACTAGCCCAAACCCGATCATTTCACGTCGTGTTCGTGTTATTCGGGCTTATTCATGAGTTGTTTGTCAAACACTCTGTTCATATATAACCATAAATAAACACTAACCCAAACATAACCTCGATAAACATAAGTTTTGATAATTGGCATTAGAATGTTCAATCTTGTGATGTTGCTTGACGGACCTAGGAGGCTAGGATGCACACAAAGATGATCATTTTTAGGAATTTTTTCTTTATTTTTTTTTTCTTTTTTTGGCCTTTTGTATTAAAGACTATTAAAGAACACGTACGTCTCACGTGATTATATAACTACTTGATTCAATTATTTTATTTAATAATTCAATGGTGTAAAATTAAAATGTTGAAAAATATTTTATAAATGAAAAATAGTCATAAGAAGTTAATCAATAAGATATGAATAGTTCCAACACTTCAAAAATAGAAAAAAATAATAATTAATTTTACTAAGTATTGAAAGATGTGAATAACGAAATAAAATACTCAATGAAGAAAAATGGAATCTGATGTGAAAAAAAGTTAAGTTCGTAATGTTAAATCAAAACTGCAGTAAATCAAAACACCATTATTTGCGCTCGAAAAGTAAACTCCTCTCCTTCGAGATATAAGTGCAGTGCACTACAGATGAGGTAAAAGAAAATATGCAGTTTAAATATGAATTCCATTTTTAAATATGAATTCTTATTTTAATCAAGTTATGTTCATTTATGTCCCACAAAAACTTTCCACGGGAAATTTTCCATCATCAAGATTTTTTGAAAATAGAAAATCATAGAATAAGTTTTGAATAATAGTGAGCATTGTACGACTACAACTCAAACTAAGCCAACATTCCATCCTTTGATATTGGTTCCCACTCCTCACTTAGCGTACTACTTGAAAGTGTGTTCGCCGTCTACTTAGAGAAAGGTCGATCAGAGAGTGTAAGACCTCACGCTAAAAACACCTGAAAATCCATCAATCTTATTAACCGAGACTGATGCGAATGAAAAAGTTTTCTAAGGCCACGTAATTATTTACTTTAGCATTTATAAGAAACGCACCTAAGCAATACAAATTAAGCTATTTTATAGTTGGTCGGCACTAAAATGTTCACCGCCCAATAAAACCAAGCTCCGCCACGCGACTGACTTGTAACCTGCAACACCACCGTTAGAAGGGGGGCCGGAAGGGTTTTCCGGCGTACCCACTCCGACGCTCAAGTCAGTATCGTTTCAGAGAGAAGAAATATCAAATAGCAAAGTATTGAAAAGTGTATTCAGAGTCTCACTGCGGCGTACCTTGTTTGTGCCCTATTTATAGGTTTGGGAATTAGGATTGCGTAGGCATCAAGCCATGCTAAAACCCTAATTAACACACAGGCCTAGGTTAATCATCCGTATTGGGCCGCAAGCCTATCAGGCCCAGGAGATCGGTAAGCCCTTAAGTTGGTTCATTTAAGCATCAGGTCCATGAGGTCGGTAGGCCCTTAGGTTGGCCTATTCGAGAGTCCAGCCCAACAGGTCGGTAGGCCCTTAAGTTTATCCCTTGACCGGGGCCCAGCCCACTCAGGTCGGGCTTACCACAAGCCCAGAGGTCGGCCCACTCTTGAGAGGTTGGCCCAATCAACTAAGACCAGTGTAATTGGCCTTTTCTCTGAGATCAGGATGGGCCTTCCAGGTTGGGCGTTGCCAACTTGGGCTTTCACTATGAGCCCAAACCTTCTATTAAGTCTATTTAGACAGGTCGGTCCAAATTGGCCCCTATCAATAGTGATGGGGGAAACTATGGACTACAAACTACATCATGAAGTTTATATTATATTGTAAATGAATAGAATGTTTACCATCAATTCCACAGAAGAAAACACAGTCTACATATTTACTTGATAAACTTCACTTAAGCTACGTGTTGCATGTGCTTTTAAGCTTAACTGCTAAAACAATAATACCAAACACACATATGAGTGGGTATTGACTACATGTAGTCGCAAATCAATGATTCAAAAATCTTAAAATTGATGCAATTCAATTGAAATCAAAGCCCATATATTTTGTTCTTTTTCCCGAAGAAATGGGAACACAGTTAATCTATGAATTTATAAAAGTTAAGCAAAGAAAAGCAAAGAGCTAAGCAACATTGGTACATCGAAGGAGACAGAAACACCCGCTTTTTCCACTCATATGCCAGCAAAAGAAAAGCCATTAATCAGATTGATTCTCTCCATGACTCCTTTGGCCATCCTCAAACCTCCCCAAAGCTATTCAGCAAATTATTGTTGATTATTTTGGTTCCCTGTCGCCTCTAATCATCCCTCCGATAGCGATATAGAGCAAGTGCTTCGTCGAGTTTCACCAAAAGTGACCGCGAGATGAACCAAGATCCGATTGCACCTTATACGGAAAAGGAAGTCGTTGCGGCTCTCAAACACATGCATCCTTTTAAATCTCCAGTCCTGATGGTATGAGTCCTATATTTTTTAAAAAATTTTGGAATATTGTCGGTCCCCGATGTCATCTCTTTTGTGCTTAATTTCCTTAATAAAGGCATTTTTGATAGTAAGTCCAACTTCACACATATTGTCCTTATACCTAAAACCTCCAAGCCTGTCTTAGTTTCTCGGTTTAGGCCTATTAGTCTTTGTAATGTGGTTTACAAATTGGCCTCTAAAGCAATTGCGATGAGACTCGTGACACTCTCCCCCCCATATTATTTTCGAGTCCCAATCGGCTTTTATCCCTGGTAGGCTCATCACCGACAATATTCTTTTGGCTTATGAAATTCATCACCACATGCGCACTAAGCCGCCTATCAATCCGGACTCATGTCTATTAAATTAGATATGAGTAAAGCATTTGATAGGGTGGAATGGAATTTTTGAAGCTTACCCTCTTGCTCTTGGGTTCGCACCCCAATTTGTGAACAACATTATTAGATGCGTTAATTCTGCTTCCTTCTCATTTTTATTAAATGGTTGTGAATTTGGTAACCTCCAACCCCATAGAGGTATTCGACAAGGTGACCCCATTTTCCCATATTTGTTTATTATTTTCTCCGAGGTTTTTCTTGCATCTTACAGACTTGCATAAAGTGAAAAAAATCCATGGCATATCCGTTTCCGCTCGGCGCCGAGTATTTCTCACTTATTTTTGCGGATGATACACTCTTATTGGGTAAAGCTACGATCGATGAAGCTCGGCATCTCGATTTGCTATCAATCTTTATGAAAATATTTCCGGACAACAAATTAATCTCGAAAAATCTGGAGTGGTATTCTCGCAATAGTGTATCTCAACCCCTGGCCTCCTCAATCTCCAAAGATCCTTGGTATTAACATTGTGTCAAGCCATAATAAATACCTGGTCTTCCTTCCATAGCCGCGAAATAAAAGGAACTTTTTATCGGATTAAGGATCGCATCCGGGACGCATCCAAAATTGGAACGAACGGGATCTTTCGAAGGGTGGTAAGGAAATCCTTATCAAGTCCGTTTTGCGATCTATTCCGGTTTTCGCTATGTCATGCTTTAAACTTCCTAAAACCCGATATCGGACATTCATTCCATGATCGCGCTTATTGGTGGGATCTGCAGACCGGAGAAGAAAAAAATCCATTGGTCTTCATGGCGAGTGCTAAGTACGGCTAAATCTCAAAGCGGTCTAGGTTTCAAAAATCACAGTATTTTTAACCTTGCTATGCTTGTAAACAAAGGGAGGCTTTTACTCAAACAAGCATTCTCTATTAGCTCGAGTTCTTCAAGCAAAATATTATAGTTCGAGCTCTTTTATGGAAGCTCGTCTTGGTCACCGTCCTTCATGGACTGGAGGAGTATCCTTGATGGTCGTCGTGTTCTCTTAGTGGGGTCGGGAAAAAGATTTTTCGGGACGTTCGACGAGGATTTGGGGCGACCGGATCCCTAAACCACCATCCTTCACTATCAACTCACCCCTCTGTTCTCTCTAGCGATGCATTGGTGTCTTTGTTTGATACATGTTTTTATCTTAATTTTGATGATTTTATTTTATCGCCAAAACAATGTTTTTAAAGGTTGTCCAAATACTCCTAAATGATTTAAAATGGTTTTAATATTTTCCGGAGTATTTTCTCAAGTTTATTAAAAATGGACAACACTTTTATCAATATGTTTTTACTCCTTTAACAGTTCCTAAATGTTGTCTAAATACTCTCGATCGGTTTAAAATGTTTTTACACAATTTTCTTGAGTATTTCTTGAGTTTTATTTTCAACAAAAATTGGACAACATTTACTTCGTCTCGTGGTCGACCGGTGCCTCTATAGGCAACCCGTGCAAAGATGTTTTTAGAAACAGAAAATGAGACGGAAGGAAAAACAAGCGGTCGACCGATCGCCCAAATGATCGGCCGACTGCACTGCAAGTTTCATGTTGAAACAGAACTTAACCCCTTCGTTTTTGTGCCTGGGGGACCGGTTGAGAGGCAGTCGACCGACGGCTGGCCAAGCCTCGTCGGCCGGTCGCCTGTTGTAATTTTCAAAGTGTTCTTATTTTCTCTTATTTAAATGCGACGGTCCGCCTGTGTATTGACAAAGAAAAATATGACCGTTTGACAAACAGACACATTTCCTTAAATTGTGGGATTGATTTCTAACAGCTATATTCTTGATTTTAATTATATTTTTCTCAGATTTTCAATCCCCAAGAGGAGCCTATGCTTGATCAATCATCTCCTATAAATAGAGGAAGTTTTGGAGCAACCAATACAACAATAGAGATACAACACAACAAGATACACTTCAAGCAAACACTTGGTCTTTCTTTGTTATTATTCTTGTTGTAAAATTGCCTAGCTTATCACTTTCACATCCTTGAGGTCTAGGCTATTCTTGATTACACTTTGCACTCAAATTGTATTATTCATTATTGAGTTGTAATCTTGATTTTTGGTTATCATTCAAACACAAGATATCCTTGTGAGTGTTCTTGTGGTAAGAGCACACTTGGATGATCTAGGTGATAGGTACAAGAAGATTGTGGTAATCTTCTTATTGAGGTGTTGAAGAATTTGGTATTCTTCAAGGTTGAAGATTGTGGTAATCTTCACAAGGTGCCGTTGAAGGAAGATTGTGGTAATCTTCAAAGGAGATTGTGGTAATCTCCAAAGGTGGTGTTGAAGAAGAGTGTGGTGCTCTTCAAGGTGTTGTAAGTTGAATTTGTATTAATTTTGGTAATTAATAAAATTCTTTTCTTTTCAAATCCATCCCTGGATATCTTTGGGTGGTAGAGGATTAGGCCCTAGGTGGGTTGAACCTCTTTAAATCGACGTGTGTTGTTTACATTCCGCACCTTTCTTATTTTGTTTGAGCATTCGATTTTAAAAAGAGGGCGAAATCGAAAAGATGGAGATAATCTATTCACCCCCCCTCTAGATTATCGTAGCCGCTTGGACTTACAAGTGGTATCAGAGCCAAACTCTTTGGCAAGCTCGTTTTACATCGCGAGTAAAGAGAAACGATCGACGACTACGAACGAAGCTCATCTATCCGCACCTCCACCACCAAGCCACCTCGGTTTGATTCCAAAAATTTTATATTTTGGAAAGAAAGAATGGAATGCTACTTACAAGGTTGCGGGTTCGACATTTGGAACACCGTCATTAATGAAGAATCCATTCCGATGAAAGATACACCATACACCTCAAAAGGCTTCAAAAAGCTCAATGATGAAGAAAAGAAAATCATCTCCTTAAACGGTAAGGCTTTAAATATTTTGTATTGTTCATTTACTAATTTAGAAAATGAACATATTGTAGGAATAAAGTCGGCACATGAAGTATGGCAAAAATTAGAAGCCATCTATGGAGTATTTGCAAATGAAAGGAGTCAAACAAAAGCATCTACTTCTCAAGATCATACAAGCTCAAATCTAAGGAATAAACTCCTACAACTTCCAATTATGAAGAAGTTGAATATTGCTTTATGGGCATCAATGAAGAAAATGAGGTATGTCTTAAACCCTCTACTTCCTATGATATTGTCATTCAAAATGATTATAGTGATTTACAAAATGATTATGATGAACTTCAAAATGAATTCCAAAGCTTACTTGTTAGATACAAAAAATTGAAAAAGGAATTCAATATTTTGAAAAAATGATAAGGATAGTTTATTTACTTCTTATGAATCACTATCATGTGCTCACACCACCACACTTGACAAGGTTAGAAACCTTGAAAAAGAAAATAGTACTCTTGTTGAGAATATTGATTGCATGAAAAAGGATTTATTAAAATCCAACTTGAGTACCAATAAAATGTCCAATATTGTTGATATTCATAATTGTGATAAAGGACTTGATCATAAGCCTAATGTTGTTAATCATATGAAAAAGGATCAAGTCACTATGCATATTGGTCATTATGCTCCTAGAATTATTACTTGTTTTTATTGTGGCAAAAAGGGTCATACGGCTAATTCTTGTCGGGCTAGAAATAGCTCTAAATATTGTTGGAGACCTAAAAGTCTCAAAGCTAATCTTAAAGGACCCAAACACATGAGGGTACCACAAAACAATGTGCTATTAGGTACCTGGCAAAGCAAAAATCGGAAAAAATTCATGCCACCAAGAAAACATCAAATGAACGTTTCATTTGATAAAAGAAGGAGAAACTACTCTCAACAAAGCCAATTTCAAAGAAGAGCGTATAATCAAAAATGGGAAAAACACAACCCTTGAAATGGCAAAGACATCATCAACAAGATGATTTTCAAAGAAGAAGAAACCATCAACCATGGGAAGGTAACCAAACTTGGAAATGGAGAAGTCATCATCAACAAAGTGACTTCTCAATGGGAAGATATCATCAACAATGGGAAAAACACAACCCATGGAAACGGCGTAATTGGTAAACCGTATCTCCCCA
The DNA here is from genome assembly GCA_016081115.2 of Rehmannia glutinosa. Classification (NCBI taxonomy): domain Eukaryota; kingdom Viridiplantae; phylum Streptophyta; class Magnoliopsida; order Lamiales; family Orobanchaceae; genus Rehmannia; species Rehmannia glutinosa. The sequence goes on along the minus strand of JABTTQ020001786.1, from coordinate 55,436 downwards.
TTTGTATATGTATTTTTTAAATCTATGCATACTTTTAATTGTGTCTTAATTGCAAAATGAATTTTCAAATATTTATTTTTAATATAAGTCTCTCATATATTTATGAGTCTTTTTAAAAAAGAGACCTTGCATGATTTTCTAAAACTCTTGAGCATTTTATTAGACTTATGTGGCTTATTATCTCTTATGAAATCTTATAGCATAAGCTCCTTTTGATATCTCATATTATTTGCCTACACTTGAATTTTCTATGATAATGTTGTCTAAGAATTGTGTAGGATACATATTTCATACTCATTGGCTATTACGTCATCAAGTTTCTTAAACCATCGAGGTATGTCTACTTGTATTTTTCTTTAAACTCGATTTTATGCTTATGCACATATCTTTCAAGATATTTCATTTTGATCCCTTAAGTACCCCAAATTGATCTTGCAAATATTTTCTTTTAAAAGGCACTACGTGTTTAGTCTCGATTTTATCATTTATATGTTTTCCCAAAACCCATATTTGTTGGATATAGTCCAAACTTATATTTTTGCAAAGCTTTAAAACTTTTGGGGTGAAAAATCGAATTTTGGAAAACTCGGGAGAAAGAAAAATCATCCGGGACGGTCAAAGCGGGGCGACGGCCGTGCCCTCGCACTCGACCGTCGCCCCTACCTCGACCACCGTCGCCTGTGCCAATTTTTGCACTTAAAACTTTCTGTCTTGACTCTTTAAACAGACGCAAAGAAATTCTTAAAACCCTTATCGTAAAATCTTCCCCTCTCTCCTACAATCTTCAATTCTTCATCATTTTTCACGATTCTTGTTGCTAATCTTCTCTTTTTCACAAGAATCTTACATATATGGCTCCTCCAAAGAATTCCATCGTCGAAATCCCATCTCCAAGCGTAGAAGGGACGGAGAGGGTTCGTCAAGAAATCGGCAAGAGGAAGCCGAACAAAGGATATTCGAGCCGCTCAAAGAAACGTGGCTCAAGAAGGTGATGATGTTCAAAATCCCATTCTCTCTCTCGGGCCCAAATTACCGAGCTACGCGGAACGATTTTGCTCCAAAATTGCCGTTGGGCGAAAGGTAAAAAATCCTTTGTTACTCAAGCCCCTAATTCCCACAATGTTCTTAATTTCATTCATAAATATGCGGAATGGTATTATGAGGACTCGAATGGGAGGAAAGTCGATTGCTCGGACTAAAATGTGTCGTTTTAGTTCATTTACAAATGAGTATCCTACGATTAGAGGATTTTTCGAGGAGCAAGGGTGGATGTATTTATGGGAACATGCTTATGTCTTGTATGATGATGATATTATTCAACTCTTTTATGCCAATATGTGGGTCGAATATGATGTTGAAAGGAAGCCTATAGCCGTAAATTCTCTTATAAGGGGACGTCATTTTAGATGGACTCCCAATGATATTTGCCGGTTTTTACGTGTTAGAGAGGGTGGTTGGGATTATTTCTCTTGTGGGACTTGGAATGATGAAATGTTGGGGTGTCAATGAAAGAAGTGAAGACGTATTTGGGAGTATGGCCAAAGTATTCTTTGTTGGCAATGACATTGAGCATCGTATTTTATCGGTCATTGTCGATATATTGCATTTGTGGTAAGTCGGGAAAGATGCCTAGCAACATGGATTATTTTTTGACGTATAAGATTGCTAGGAGGAACCACTTAACTTTGGTGCCATACTTATTCAATGTCTAATCGAGTCCATCACTCAATGTAATAAGAAGTTAGTTATGGGAAATTGGATTTGTAAACTTCTTATTCAATCGGGACTTCCTTCGCCGGAGTTTAACTCGGTTTTTCAAAATGACTTCGACATTGATAATATCACCCAAATAGTCACGATGCGCAAGAATATGGACATCCGACCAACCAAAATGGCTAGAGGCGGAGGTCAAGAGTCCCCGATCCTAATGACTTCTTTGATGACGCCGGGGCCGCAAGATTGGTGGAAGAAGGCGAACCGAGCAATCCGGAGGGTAATACTGTACTCAACCGCCTAGAGGTATACTCAAGCCGAATTTGATGAGATGAGGGCTTTTCATGAAACGAGGTATGAGGCTTTGGAGCAAAAGACCTCCAAAATGCAAAAGTCTATCGGCAAGTTAAAGAAATTCATCAAGGACTTAATTCCCGGATCTTGCTTCTCCTCGGATGAGGAATGATGTTACCCCACCCCTTTACTTTCTAGCATTTTCATTTAAGTTGTTTTGTACTTTTATGAACTTTTGTAAAACTCAATTGTGCTAATGATATTTGCTTGTCTTTCTTAAAAGGGTTAAAATTGCAAGTTGATAATAACTTGTGGATGATCATGACTTTGATGGAGTATTTGATGGTAAAAATACTCTAAAGCATTGTTTGATAATTGGTATGAAGTACTTGATGGTAAAAGTGCTTCTTTTATTGCTTTGTTATGCTTAGTTGAATATGTTGGGACATTTGATACATGTATTGTTGAAAGCATGACTTATTACTTGATGGTTGCTCTAATTTTTTGGCATTTGTAATGCCTTGATCATTCTTAGCTTATCTCAATTGGGTTGAACCCTTGAGAATCTATTTTAAGCTTATTTTTTGTTGAACAAATTGTTGCATATGGTGCATATGATTTTTTTGAGCTTTGAAATGAGGTTCATTGATGATATGAAAATTTTTGGCTTGAACCTTTTACAAATGTTATATACAACCTCTTCTATTTTTATAGCACACAAGGTGTTTGTTAAAATGTCGCAATAAAACTTTCAACTTCTACATGATTCTCTTGCTTCAAAATGTCTTAAAATCTTTTGAAATCATGTGTTTAGCTTACTTATAAGCTTATGGATCTTTTATGTTTCTATTCTCCAATTTCCTTGGATTACTATGCTTTAATAGCTCAACGGTTATTAAACCGCCCTTTAGCGCGATTTGATATTATTATATGGTGTTTTCACCATCCTAACATTCTTTTGATGATTCCAAAGGGGAGAAAAAACAGGATATTGGCTCTTTAGCTCAAAGAAGCTAATAAAAGCTTGTGATATAAGCTATAAGCTATGGCTCATAAAAGCCATAAGTTGTGATTTGTTCTTAGTCCAATTGTTGCTTGATGGACTTATAAAATTGATAAATGATGTTTTGTGACAGGGGAGCTTATAAGCTCTTGAGCAAAATTGTAAAAGCTAAAGCTTTTTAGCTTATGGATAATTGCTTTTACATTATTCTTGATGTGCTTGTTGATAGGGGAGCTTGTGCTTATTATTGAAAATATTTACTCCCTACTTGGTTGCTTTAATATTTTTGGAAATTTTGGTTGCTTCCAAACGGTCAAATGTTTTTACCGGAAAATCATTTCTAAAATTGCTCTCTTAGTTTGTGTATAAATTGTTTTGGTTTGTAATCATCAAAAAGGGGAGATTGTTTGATACATGTTTTTATCTTAATTTTGATGATTTTATTTTATCGCAAAAACAATGTTTTTAAAGGTTGTCCAAATACTCCTAAATGATTTAAAATGGTTTTAATATTTTCCGGAGTATTTTCTCAAGTTTATTAAAAATGGACAACACTTTTATCAATATGTTTTTACTCCTTTAACAGTTCCTAAATGTTGTCTAAATACTCTCGATCGGTTTAAAATGTTTTTACACAATTTTCGGAGTATTTCTTGAGTTTTATTTTCAACAAAAATTGGACAACATTTACGTCTCCGTGGTCGACCGGTGCCGCTCTATAGGCAACCCGTGCACTGAAGATGTTTTTAGAAACAGAAAATGAGACGGAAGGAAAAACAAGCGTCGACCGGTCGGTCGGTCGTCGCCAAATGGCGACGGCCAGGTACTGCAAGTTTCATGTTGAAACGAGAACTTAACCCCTTCGTTTTTGTGCCTAGGGGACCGGTTGAGGCAGTCGACCGGTCGAAGCCTACGTCGACCGGTCGCCCTGTTGTAATTTTCAAAGTGTTCTTATTTTCTCTTATTTACGTGCGGCCGTGCCGCCTGTATTGAAAAGAAAAAATATGACCGTTTGACAGACACATTTCCTTAAATTGTGGGATTGATTTCTAACAGCTATATTCTTGATTTTAATTATATTTTTCTGTAGATTTTCAATCCCCAAGAGGAGCCTATGCTTGATCAATCATCTCCTATAAATAGAGGAAGTTTTGGAGCAACCAATACAACAATAGAGATACAACACAACAAGATACACTTCAAGCAAACACTTGGTCTTTCTTTGTTATTATTCTTGTTGTAAAATTGCCTAGCTTATCACTTTCACATCCTTGAGGTCTAGGCTATTCTTGATTACACTTTGCACTCAAATTGTATTATTCATTATTGAGTTGTAATCTTGATTTTTGGTTATCATTCAAACACAAGATATCCTTGTGAGTGTTCTTGTGGTAAGAGCACACTTGGATGATCTAGGTGATAGGTACAAGAAGATTGTGGTAATCTTCTTATTGAGGTGTTGAAGAATTTGGTATTCTTCAAGGTTGAAGATTGTGGTAATCTTCACAAGGTGCCGTTGAAGGAAGATTGTGGTAATCTTCAAAGGGAGATTGTGGTAATCTCCAAAGGTGGTGTTGAAGAAGAGTGTGGTGCTCTTCAAGGTGTTGTAAGTTGAATTTGTATTAATTTTGGTAATTAATAAAATTCTTTTTCTTTTCGAAATCCATCCTGGATATCTTTGGGGTGGTAGAGGATTAGGCCCTGGTGGGTTGAACCTCTTTAAATCGACGTGTGTTGTTTACATTCCGCACCTTTATTATTTTGTTTGAGCATTCGATTTTAAAAAGAGGGCGAAATCGAAAAGATGGAGATAATCTATTCACCCCCTCTAGATTATCGTAGCGCTCGGACTTACAAGTGGTATCGAGCCAAACTCTTTGGCAAGCTCGTTTTACATCGTGAGTAAAGAGAAACGATCGACGGCTACGAACGAAGCTCATCTATCCGCACCTCCACCACCAAGCCACCTCGGTTTGATTCCAAAAATTTTATATTTTGGAAAGAAAGAATGGAATGCTACTTACAAGGTTGCGGGTTCGACATTTTGAACACCGTCATTAATGAAGAATCCATTCCGATGAAAGATACACCATACACCTCAAAAGGCTTCAAAAAGCTCAATGATGAAGAAAAGAAAATCATCTCCTTAAACGGTAAGGCTTTAAATATTTTGTATTGTTCATTTACTAATTTAGAAAATGAACATATTGTAGGAATAAAGTCGGCACATGAAGTATGGCAAAAATTAGAAGCCATCTATGGAGTATTTGCAAATGAAAGGAGTCAAACAAAAGCATCTACTTCTCAAGATCATACAAGCTCAAATCTAAGGAATAAGCCTCCTACAACTTCCAATTATGAAGAAGTTGAATATTGCTTTATGGGCATCAATGAAGAAAATGAGGTATGTCTTAAACCCTCTACTTCCTATGATATTGTCATTCAAAATGATTATAGTGATTTACAAAATGATTATGATGAACTTCAAAATGAATTCCAAAGCTTACTTGTTAGATACAAAAATTTGAAAAAGGAATTCAATATTTTGAAAAATGATAAGGATAGTTTATTTACTTCTTATGAATCACTATCATGTGCTCACACCACCACACTTGACAAGGTTAGAAACCTTGAAAAAGAAAATAGTACTCTTGTTGAGAATATTGATTGCATGAAAAAGGATTTATTAAAATCCAACTTGAGTACCAATAAAATGTCCAATATTGTTGATATTAATAATTGTGATAAAGGACTTGATCATAAGCCTAATGTTGTTAATCATATGAAAAAGGATCAAGTCACTATGCATATTGGTCATTATGCTCCTAGAATTATTACTTGTTTTTATTGTGGCAAAAAGGGTCATACGGCTAATTCTTGTCGGGCTAGAAATAGCTCTAAATATTGTTGGAGACCTAAAAGTCTCAAAGCTAATCTTAAAGGACCCAAACACATGAGGGTACCACAAAACAATGTGCTATTAGGTACCTGCAAAGCAAAAATCGGAAAAAATTCATGCCACCAAGAAAACATCAAATGAACGTTTCATTTGATAAAAGAAGGAGAAACTACTCTCAACAAAGCCAATTTCCAAGAAGAGCGTATAATCAAAAATGGGAAAAACACAACCCTTGAAATGGCAAAGACATCATCAACAAGATGATTTTCAAAGAAGAAGAAACCATCAACCATGGGAAGGTAACCAAACTTGGAAATGGAGAAGTCATCATCAACAAAGTGACTTCTCAATGGGAAGATATCATCAACAATGGGAAAAACACAACCCATGGAAACGGCGTAATTGGTAAACCGTATCTCCCCATTTGTATATGTATTTTTTTAAATCTATGCATACTTTTAATTGTGTCTTAATTGCAAAATGAATTTTCAAATATTTATTTTTAATATAAGTCTCTCATATATTTATGAGTCTTTTTAAAAGAGACCTTGCATGATTTTCTAAAACTCTTGAGCATTTTATTAGACTTATGTGGCTTATTATCTCTTATGAAATCTTATAGCATAAGCTCCTTTTGATATCTCATATTATTTGCCTACACTTGAATTTTCTATGATAATGTTGTCTAAGAATTGTGTAGGATACATATTTCATACTCATTGGCTATTACGTCATCAAGTTTCTTAAACCATCGAGGTATGTCTACTTGTATTTTTCTTTAAACTCGATTTTATGCTTATGCACATATCTTTCAAGATATTTCATTTTGATCCCTTAAGTACCCCAAATTGATCTTGCAAATATTTTCTTTTAAAAGGCACTACGTGTTTAGTCTCGATTTTATCATTTATATGTTTTCCCAAAACCCATATTTGTTGGATATAGTCCAAACTTATATTTTTGCAAAGCTTTAAAACTTTTGGGGTGAAAAATCGAATTTTGGAAAACTGGGAGAAAGAAAAATCATCTGGGCGGTCAAACGGGCGGCCGCCGCGCACCTCGACCGGTCGCCCCTACCTCGACCGGTCGCCTGGCCAATTTTTGCACTTAAAACTTTCTGTCTTCACTCTTTAAACAGACGCACAAATTCTTAAAACCCTTATCGGAAAATCTTCCCCTCTCCTACAATCTTCAATTCTTCATCATTTTTCACGATTCTTGTTGCTAATCTTCTCTTTTTCACAAGAATCTTACATATATGGCTCCTCCAAAGAATTCCATCGGTCGAAATCCCATCTCCAAGCGTAGAAGGGACGGAGAGGGTTCGTCAAAAATCGAAGGAAGCCAAACAAAGGGATATTCGAGCCGCTCAAAGAAACGTGGCTCAAGAAGGTGATGATGTTCAAAATCCCATTCTCTCTCGGGCCCAAATTACCGAGCTACGCGAACGATTTTGCTCCAAAATTGCCGTTGGGCGAAAAGGTAAAAATCCTTTGTTACTCAAGCCCCTAATTCCCACAATGTTCTTAATTTCATTCATAAATATGCGAATGGTATTATGAGGACTCGGGAATGGGAGGAAAGTCGATTGCTCGGACTAAAATGTGTCGTTTTAGTTCATTTACAAATGAGTATCCTACGATTAGAGGATTTTTCGAGAGCAAGGGTGGATGTATTTATGGGAACATGCTTATGTCTTGTATGATGATGATATTATTCAACTCTTTTATGCCAATATGTGGGTCGAATATGATGTTGAAAGGAAGCTATAGCCGTAAATTCTCTTATAAGGGGACGTCATTTTAGATGGACTCCCAATGATATTTGCCGGTTTTTACGTGTTAGAGAGGGTGGTTGGGATTATTTCTCTTGTGGGACTTGGAATGATGAAATGTTGGGGGTGTCAATGAAAGAAGTGAAGACGTATTTGGGAGTATGGCCAAAGTATTCTTTGTTGGCAATGACATTGAGCATCGTATTTTATCGGTCATTGTCGCATATTGCATTTGTGGTAAGTCGGAAAAGATGCCTAGCAACATGGATTATTTTTTGACGTATAAGATTGCTAGGAGGGAACCACTTAACTTTGGTGCCATACTTATTCAATGTCTAATCGAGTCCATCACTCAATGTAATAAGAAGTTAGTTATGGGAAATTGGATTTGTAAACTTCTTATTCAATCGACTTCCTTCGTCGGAGTTTAACTCGAGAAGTTTTTCAAAATGACTTCGACATTGATAATATCACCCAAATAGTCACGATGCGCAAGAATATGGACATCCGACCAACCAAAATGGCTAGAGGCAGAGGTCAAGAGTCCCCGATCCTAATGACTTCTTTGATGACGCCGGGGCCGCAAGATTGGTGGAAGAAGGCGAACCGAGCAATCCGGAGGGTAATACTGGGTACTCAACCGCCTAGGAGGTATACTCGCCGAATTTGATGAGATGAGGGCTTTTCATGAAACGAGGTATGAGGCTTTGGAGCAAAAGACCTCCAAAATGCAAAAGTCTATCGGCAAGTTAAAGAAATTCATCAAGGACTTAATTCCCGGATCTTGCTTCTCCTCGGATGAGGAATGATGTTACCCCACCCCTTTACTTTCTAGCATTTTCATTTAAGTTGTTTTGTACTTTTATGAACTTTTGTAAAACTCAATTGTCTTTAATGATATTTGCTTGTCTTTCTTAAAAGGGTTAAAATTGCAAGTTGATAATAACTTGTGGATGATCATGACTTTGATGGAGTATTTGATGGTAAAAATACTCTAAAGCATTGTTTGATAATTGGTATGAAGTACTTGATGGTAAAAGTGCTTCTTTTATTGCTTTGTTATGCTTAGTTGAATATGTTGGGACATTTGATACATGTATTGTTGAAAGCATGACTTATTACTTGATGGTTGCTCTAATTTTTGGCATTTGTAATGCCTTGATCATTCTTAGCTTATCTCAATTGGGTTGAACCCTTGAGAATCTATTTTAAGCTTATTTTTGTTGAACAAATTGTTGCATATGGTGCATATGATTTTTTTTGAGCTTTGAAATGAGGTTCATTGATGATATGAAAATTTTTGGCTTGAACCTTTTACAAATGTTATATACAACCTCTTCTATTTTTATAGCACACAAGGTGTTTGTTAAAATGTCGCAATAAAACTTTCAACTTCTACATGATTCTCTTGCTTCAAAATGTCTTAAAATCTTTTTGAAATCATGTGTTTAGCTTACTTATAAGCTTATGGATCTTTTTATGTTTCTATTCTCCAATTTCCTTGGATTACTATGCTTTAATAGCTCAACGTTATTAAACCGTCCCTTTAAGCGCGATTTGATATTATTATATGGTGTTTTCACCATCCTAACATTCTTTTTGATGATTCCAAAGGGGGAGAAAAACAGGATATTGGCTCTTTAGCTCAAAGAAGCTAATAAAAGCTTGTGATATAAGCTATAAGCTATGGCTCATAAAAGCCATAAGTTGTGATTTGTTCTTAGTCCAATTGTTGCTTGATGGACTTATAAAATTGATAAATGATGTTTTGTGACAGGGGAGCTTATAAGCTCTTGAGCAAAATTGTAAAAGCTAAAGCTTTTAGCTTATGGATAATTGCTTTTACATTATTCTTGATGTGCTTGTTGATAGGGGGAGCTTGTGCTTATTATTGAAAATATTTACTCCCTACTTGGTTGCTTTAATATTTTTGGAAATTTTGGTTGCTTCCAAACGGTCAAATGTTTTTACCGGAAAATCATTTCTAAAATTGCTCTCTTAGTTTGTGTATAAATTGTTTTGGTTTGTAATCATCAAAAAGGGGAGATTGTTTGATACATGTTTTTATCTTAATTTTGATGATTTTATTTTATCGCAAAACAATGTTTTTAAAGGTTGTCCAAATACTCCTAAATGATTTAAAATGGTTTTAATATTTTCCTGAGTATTTTCTCAAGTTTATTAAAAATGGACAACACTTTTATCAATATGTTTTTACTCCTTTAACAGTTCCTAAATGTTGTCTAAATACTCGATCGGTTTAAAATGTTTTTACACAATTTTCGGAGTATTTCTTGAGTTTTATTTTCAACAAAAATTGGACAACATTTACGTCATTCGTCGTCGGCCGCCCTATAGGGCAACCCGCACAAGATGTTTTTAGAAATGAAAATGAGACGGAAGGAAAAACAAGCGGTCGACCGGTCGGTCAGGCCGACCGGCCGCATGCCAATGATCGGCCGACCAGCACTGCAAGTTTCATGTTGAAATGAACTTAACCCCTTTTTTGTGCCTAGGGGGACCGGTTGAGACAGTGGTCGACCTGGCCGGCCACGCCGACCGGCCGCCTGTTGTAATTTTCAAAGTGTTCTTATTTTCTCTTATTTACGCGGCCAGCACTCGCCCAGTATTGACAAAAAAAATATGACCGTTTGACAATGAACCACATTTCCTTAAATTGTGGGATTGATTTCTAACACTATATTCTTGATTTTAATTATATTTTTCTCAGAGATTTTCAATCCCCAAGAGAGCCTATGCTTGATCAATCATCTCCTATAAATAGAGGAAGTTTTGGAGCAACCAATACAACAATAGAGATACAACACAACAAGATACACTTCAAGCAAACACTTGGTCTTTCTTTGTTATTATTCTTGTTGTAAAATTGCCTAGCTTATCACTTTCACATCCTTGAGGTCTAGCTATTCTTGATTACACTTTGCACTCAAATTGTATTATTCATTATTGAGTTGTAATCTTGATTTTTGGTTATCATTCAAACACAAGATATCCTTGTGAGTGTTCTTGTGGTAAGAGCACACTTGGATGATCTAGGTGATAGGTACAAGAAGATTGTGGTAATCTTCTTATTGAGGTGTTGAAGAATTTGGTATTCTTCAAGGTTGAAGATTGTGGTAATCTTCACAAGGTGCCGTTGAAGGAAGATTGTGGTAATCTTCAAAGGAGATTGTGGTAATCTCCAAAGGTGGTGTTGAAGAAGAGTGTGGTGCTCTTCAAGGTGTTGTAAGTTGAATTTGTATTAATTTTGGTAATTAATAAAATTCTTTTTCTTTTCAAATCCATCCCTATCTTTGGGGTGGTAGAGGATTAGGCCCTAGGTGGGTTGAACCTCTTTAAATCGACGTGTGTTGTTTACATTCCGCACCTTTATTATTTTGTTTGAGCATTCGATTTTAAAAAGAGGGCGAAATCGAAAAGATGGAGATAATCTATTCACCCCCTCTAGATTATCGTAGCCGCTCGGACTTACATGTGCTCCCTTATTAACGATCAAACCTCAACTTGGAAATCGATTTGGTGTGCGGCTTATTTTCAGAGGATGAAGCCAACTCGATCCTTTCCTTACCCATTTGCTCTAGCGACCGCAGATGATAAATGGGTGTGGCATCATACGAAGAATGGAAAATATTCATTAAGTCGGCTTATCACTCCATTCTCTCGCATCCTGGCTCTTTCCTAAGTCCACCGCTTTCGGTTCATCTAGTTACTGTCCCGATCCCATTTGGAAAAAAATATGGAGATTTCAAGTCCCCACCGCATATTACACTTCACATGGCGTCTCCTATCCGATTCCTCCCATCACCTTCAAACTTGGCGCGCAGGGGCCTAGAGTCTTCAATGCTCTGTCCCTTTTGCAATTCTACGGACTCAAGCCTCTGCCCACCTTTTCTTCTTATGCCAATTCTCTAGTCGGGTATGGTATATGGGTCGGGCCTTCAAGATTTTATTCATAGTCACACCCATCCTCTCTCAAACATATGGGCTCGTAATCGCTCGCGAACTCTCCCCTCATATATAGGCGAAAATTTTGCGGCTTTGTGTAGTCTATATGGCATGCCCGTAATCGATCATTTTTGAGAATGTTTCTAGTTGGCCAATCTCTATTGTTTCCGAGTCTCCACTCTTCTTCTGGACTTCCACTCGGCCAACTGGTCGACTCCGAACGAGACAATCTACCCCGGCGCAATCCATTTTCTGTTGCTCCCCCGGTATTCATGTCCACTTTGGACTCTGTTTCCACAAATCGGGTGAATTGTGCAGAATTGGTGTCTTCATTTGTACTTGAGGGGCAAATATATTGTTGGTATGGCTAAAAGGATCGATGGTATTACTAATCCCATGGTTGCTTTGAATCTCTTGCTCTCGGGGAAGCTCTTTACTACTTGAATCAAGAAACATCCTTGAGGCATCCATCTTAGGTGATTCTGCAACTGTGATATTAGCAAAGCAAAGGGTGACTCGACATTGAGCTTGATTGTCACCCAATTCTTGTGGACATTATGGAACGGCTATCATTGAGGGATGGCATTAGTTTATTTTGGATTAGTAGAATTCACAACTCTATTGCCCATGAATTAGCATATTTTGCTAAGCATTCTTCCGTTGTAACTAGTTCATGGGATGATCCCCTAACTTTTTGTCTCAATCGCTCGACGTTTTTCAAAGAATAATCTAATTTATTTCCCTTTCAAAAAAAAAATAAAAGTTAAAGCCAAAACAAATAGAAATAATCATGGTTATAAACTGTAATTAATTGCTCATCTCTTAATCAATAGCTCAATCAAATGTTCACCAAGTGATGATGACCCTAATAATCCAATTGATGTTATCAAAAGATTATTTCAATTTAGAGATAAAATTACATTTAAATGTTACCATTTCCTAAATTATACTAAGAGGTGAAGAAGCTCACGACTCTATTTTCTCACGAGCGTAGCTCTAACTTCATTATTCATTAAGGCCTGGCTACAAGAAAATACAGGCCAGCTTGCTTACGAATTATGCATTAGCTTCCCATAGTTAGTTTCATTATAATCATGGATTATAATCATAGGATCAGATATTTGTGGTTTGTTTTTTATGATCCGACTTCGTCCGTCAAAAAAAAAAAAAAGTTAAAATAATAATTGTAAACATTGGTGAGATATTATTAAGTAAACAGGAAGGAAAAGAATCATGCCTAAGAAAGAAAATGAGGTCCGAGAAACCCACAAGAACTCTGCCGTTGTCTATCTGAAACAAAATTAATTTTATTGATCTAATATAATTTAATATTATTATTAAAAAAACAGTTTATATCGTACAATGCCTGTGAAATATAGTGAAGACATTGTGAACCAAAAATGAATAATTTTGTTGTAAAATGTAGATTTTCTTGAATGTAATTCTGACATCTTAGTAGTGTGAAATGAAGGGTAATTTCTCATTGAGCCTTATACTGCAACTGTGATATACAAAGGCAGAAGGCAGCAAAAGAAAGACCAGTTGTGAGAGGAAGTCTCAAAGCTTCTTTTCTCTACTTCTACACCGATCAGGTTTTTCACAGGATTTCTCGTTACTCATGAGGCATATTTCGAATATAGAGGAGTCAAAGTTCCCACGGTGGCCTGGAGTCTTCTACGGGCATCTCTTCTTTATAGATGAGGAAGTCGAGCTTGTTGCCAGCGACCCACGGCTTCGAACCGCCCTCTCAACTGTCTTTTCTACATGTTTACCCCGAGGATAGGGACGAGGGGAAGGAGCAAAGTGAACCTGTGGAATCTTTATGCTCAAAACCCCGATTCAGGCACTCTGGATTAGTGCCCAGTCTGCAACTGTGATATGAAATCACCCAATAAAATGCATTTTGTTTTCACAAATAACAATGTGATTGTATACAAGTTTCTTTTTGAAGAATTGTTTAGAAGAATTGTCCATCTGCTCTAGTTGCGCAAATTATCAAAAAACCAGACACCAAAAATTGAAGGAAATGGTTGTTCATCAGAGGTGCAGTTCAGATTAAGAAAAACAGGTGTCAATGAGAGTAATTTATCGAATAAGTCAAGTTATATTTCTCTCCAAGCAAGGGATCAGGTAATTGAGTAGGCTATAAAGTACAACCTTTTCTATCTTCTTTAGAAACATAAGTTATACCATGTATAAATTACAATACAAAGAACCAACACCAGTGCACATGCATCAGTTCTATCAACACTATAATTCACTACCTTACAGGATAATGTATATTCCATGACATTTCTTAAATCCATACTACAATCCAATTCCATTATTGGAACTTGTTTCTCAGATGATAAGAATAGAACGGGAAAAAAATCAGAGAATAAATCCATCAAAGTAAGCAAGAGAATGCACAACAGGAAAAAGAAGCCCAAACGAAAAAAACTTATAAATGAAAGAAAACCACAGGTCAAAAGATAGGAGAACTAACAAATTAAATAAATTGCTAGCACACACCATCATTTTCTTGTCTAGAAAATCTCATATTGTATATAAACACAGGCTCAGAAAAGAAGAAAAATTCCAGCACGACCTATATACCTTGGAATTAATATTGGATGTCCAGAGACAATATCGAGGTTTGTTGGCGCTCAATCTGCCTCCCTCCAAGTATTCTTCTCCCTGAATCCAAGTATTGTGAGGAATATGAAGACTACCAGAACGGAGAGTCTCTGTGAAGGATGCTGAAGACTAAGGGACGAAGAGACCCAACCCTCTGAGAAACCCACAAGTCATTTCACTGTCGATTACATTTCACTGTCAAACATTTAAATTGAGGGTGTTTTTAGTCCATCCCAAATTTGACAGAAACATTTGTGAATTTAGACTAAAAAATATAGATATAGATATAGATTGGAAAAGTTTGTTTGTATGTATTTAATTAGTAGTTACTTGAAACTAATTCTAAGTATAACATTATTATATAATAACTATATATTGAAAACATAAAAATATAATTTAAAGGCAAAAAAAAATTTTTGGTCCTTTATCTAAACACTACTTTGAGATTTCATCATTTTTCTTTTCGCTTTTGACAAATAGTCCTTTTTCTCAACAAAAATTTGAGATTTGGTCCTCTTACCGCTATATATAGCGAGTTATTTTGACTTGTTGAGCTGATGTGGCATTTTTATTTCAAAATTTTTAATTTTCATTTAGAAAACAATATTTAAATGTTACATGGCATCCTAAAAATTCGAAAAACCATTTTAAAATCTAAAAATTAAATTTCCAAATTTTGATAATTTATTTAAAAAAACTAAAATAGTAAAAACAATATCAAAATTATTTTAAAATTACAAAAAAATAATATGAAATTTGATAAAAAAATATAACTGTTTGAAAAAATCTGAAATTTATTTGAAATATTGAAAAATATTTTAACTTTGAAATAGAAAAACTCAAAATTATTTTGAAAAAGTTGTTTTTAAACTAAAAGGTGTTTAAAAATCTGAAAATTTGTTTAAAAAACCTAAAAAAATGGTTAAAAATCTAACAATTATTTGAAATATTAAAATAAAAAAAAAAAGTTGAAAATTGTCTAAAAACAAGAAAATTAGTTTAAAAATCTGAAAATGGATTAGAACTAAGACTTTTAAAAATTTTACAAAAAAATATGAATTATTTTTTAAAACAAATCTGACAATTACTCCAAATATATAAAAATAATCTAATTTTTTTTTAAAACAATTCCAGATTTTTTTCCTTTGATTTTCAGATTTTTTTTTACATATATGGCATAAAAATAATTTATAGTTTTTTAAAAACAATTCTAAGTTTTTACTCTATTTTTTATTTTATAAAAAAATCAGATATTTTTTTTATAAAAATTTCAAAAAGTTTTTGTTTTTAATCCATTTTTAGATTTTCAGACAAATTTTCATTTTTTTGAAAAATTTTCGACGTTTTAAAATAGTTTATAATATTTCAAATAAATTTCAGATTTTTAAAATAGTTTATAGTTTTTTTAAAAAAATTCATGTTTATTTTTTTGTAATTTTAAAATAATTTCGATTTTTTTTCTATTTTTAGTTTTTTACAAAAGCTATCAGATTTTATATATTTTATTTTTTAGATTTTAAAATATTTTTTGAATTGTTTAAGACTTTGTTGCAAAAATTCAAATAATTTGAAATTTTAGTAAAACAATTTTCAGAATTTTTAGATAATTTTTTTCAGAATTTTCAAAAAAAAATCTATTATTTAATTAATTTTTCCATCATTTAACCCAACTAGGATGCCATGTAAGATTTAAATATTGTTTTCTAAATAAAAATTAAAAATTTTGAAAATAAAAATCCAAATCACCAACAAAAAAATGTATAACTATATAGCGGTAAGAGGACCAAATCTCAATTTTTGTTGAGAAAAATTATTTGTCAAAAAAGCGAGAAAAATGATCGCGTCTCAAAGTGGTGTTAGATAAAGGACCAAAAAAAAAATTTTGCCTATACTTTAATATATCTAATTATAATTATACACACAGTGCAAACATAAGTCATAACTCTAAACAACTACATTTTTATTCATGACTACAAAATACTGTAATCACTGCATAAATTTCTGACTATGATTGCTTAGAACAAAATTCTAAAATCGCCATAAAGTGTCAAAAATACCTGATGCATCAGTGCCACCAGAGTTTATGAACTATGGAATAGCAACAAAACGTTACTCAACAACTTCAGCTAAACTATCAAAAGTAATTGGGAACAATCTGTCGAAATGATATTTAACTTAACTGCAATAAAATTCCTCATAAATGAGAATGAAAATCATCTGATGAGTCGGATTTTGAGTCGGACCATGAGTCTACCACTGAAGGATGAGAATAGGCCCGGATGATATCGAGAAGCTCTGTTCCACAAAGAGACTACATTTGAGTTTTGACTTCGTCAGAAAATATTGTAAGATCATCAAGTAAAACCAATTTGGAACATCTTTCCAGCAGCAAGACTTCAAGCATTTGATCAAAGATTAAATAGTTGGCAGCAAGAAACCATCAAAATGTAATGGTACGATCGGGTGGTTCCGTGGTGGTAGGGACATCAATGAGCAAATTTTTTAATGTTTAACCATATTCAGACATGTATATGCATTCAAGCAATTTTTATTCAATATGACTTGCTCTGTAACTTAAATGAACAAAACAGTTGTAATTACTAAATGAATTCTCATGGGAAGAAAAACATAAGATAAACGAGAAGTAAACAAAGATAGAGAACACGATAAATGGACAAAAGAATTAGTAACTGCACTTACATCAGCCGCAGTTGTCGCACCAGATATAACAACAAGAGTTTCTACATCACGAATGTTTCGCCCAAGTACCAACCCGGACAAGCAATGCACGCACCTCGTAGAGTACCTCGTATGCAGGGATCCCACCGGACCCTACCAATCATAAACAAAAACAAATTAGTATATTACTCTATAAATCTTCCAAACAATATCATACATACATAATAATTTTTGGTGGAGTTTTCAGAAAAATAATGAAACAAACATGAAATTACAAATTTTATGATCTTACTATTATCACAGCAAACATAAATTGTATGTTAATGAGTAGCACCTGAACTAATACAAACTTCACGAGGTTCTCTGTTGTGTTGCTTGATAAGTGATATACTTGCGAACGCACCCAAACTATTAATTATGTAAATGTGAAATACCAAAAATGCATGTAATTATGCTTATACATGGCTTAATCATGATAATTGAAATGCATGGTTTTGGGTTATGACAATTCTTCCTCCCTAAAGAAAATTTCGTCCTCGAAATTTGTAACTGTACTAGTAAACAACCATGGATAATGTTGCCTCATATGTTGTTCAGTTTCCCATGTAGTTTATTCTTTAGAATTATTTTCTTATAATACTTTTACCAATGGAATCACTCAGTTTCTAAGTTATTTTTTATTTTACCCCATTATTTCCACTGGTTCTTCAACTCAGATTATCAGCAATTTTAATGGGTTCATCACGAAGAATATGTGATAAGTCCAACCTGTATCGTCGAAGAATGCTAACATGAAACACACATGAATCTGGGATAATTCAGGTTGCAAGGGAAAGCCTATCCTTTCAAGTATTTCATATGGGCCGATATAACGAGGACTCGGTTTAACTTTATTTCCAAATGTGAGAATACCCTTTCAAGGGAAAACACGGAGAAATACTTTACCGCCCACTTTGTATTCCATTTCCCGTCTATGTTGGTCAATATAACTCTTATGCCTATCTTAGGCTTCTTTTAATTTACTTTTAACTATTTTCACTTTTTCAATTGTATCTTGAACCAAATCTGGACCTTCCAATAATCGTATTCTCTTTTCATCCCAGGATAATGGACTCCTACATTTTCTAATATATGATGCTTCATAAGGAGTCATGTCAATGCTACAGAGATATTGATTATTATATGCAAATTCGATCAACACAATGTGTTCATCCCAAGAGCCTTTAAATTCGAGAATGCAAGCATGAAACATATACTCTAGAGTTTAAATAGCCCTCTCGGACTGCTCATCTGTCTGGATGAAATATTGTACTAAAATATAATTTAGTACCTAATGTTAGTTGTAAGCCACCCCAAAATATAGACGTAAAAGGAGGATCGCGATCTAAAACAATAGATAGAGGTACACCATGTTTCTTTAACAATCTCATTCACATATATTTTTGCCAGATTTTCCAGAGTAGAACCCCATCTAAAATGGTAAAAAGTGAGCTAACTTTGTTAGTCGGTCAACAATGACCCAAACTCCATCATTTCTCTATTACTCGACATGTTTTAGCGCTAATCCAAAAATATTAATAATAATTGGTGAAATCTAAGAACAGTATCCTCAATATTTTCAATATACTTAACAACCAATATATCAGGGCTTGAGTTTTGGTTATTCCTTAATTTGCAGCTACTTTTATTTTACCTTATATTAAAATATGTGACCTCCATATTGCTGAAATAACCATATTCTTCTTTAAACTACATAACTCTATTGTGATCCTTTATATCATACTAGTATTTTACCCGTGCGATGCACGGGAGTGTTTTCGGGGTGGGGTGTTGCTATATAAATAAAATATCAATAAAAAAATACAATCTATTAATTTTTTTTGGGAAAGGTAATTACAACTGCACTAAAAAAAATTACAAATTTTGAAATACTTCTTTGTATACAACATTAGTAGTTTGTTTGTTGTTTGACGCATCGTCGCCGCAAACTAATATTTTCAGCCCCTTTCGATTGGTAACTCTTGAAACTGCAACATATAATTGGCCATGACTGAAAACTGGATTCTTGAGATATAGTCCTACATTAGACATGAGACGCCCTTGGCTTTTGTTTATCGTCATGGCATAAGACACGATCAAAGAAAGCTGCCTTATTGAACTTGAATGGAATCCTTAGATCAAATGGTGTAAGAGTCAATCGCGGGATCAACACTTTATGACCAAAGATTTGCTCCGGTGAGAATCTTGGACTCAAGCACATGTTTACCGAGCCTTGTAATCACCAATCGTGTACCATTACACAAACCAATTGAATAGTCTATATTTTTCGGGAGCATAACAGAGTCCCAACCTTCAAATGAATTTCATGATTAGGTACTCCTAACATCTTATCCCATTTAAGAATTCCGGTGTATGCAGATCATGCAAGAAATCAACATTAGCGTCCGATTTGCAAGTGCTATCCGAACTCAAATAAGTCTGACCTTGTGATGTGTTCAAAGAGGTCATATATTGATTTATCGACTCAACCACATCGAGTAGGTGCCAAAATAGCTCTTTCCTTTAGATAAGTCGGATCCTCAATTGCATCTTTAAACATTGGATAAGTACTTTCAATGATAGTCGAAATAGGATCACCATTTGATTCGAGAAAAATATCTTCAGGGATGTCAATAGTGGCAGAACCGTCATTTTCTCCTCCAAGTGTTCCATCCCCTATATTTGCAATCCATTCAGAAAACTTAACCAAATCCGCATAATCATCGCTTTCACCTGGTCTCGAAGCCGCATGTTCTTAGTTAGCTTTAAGCACAAAGACAATGCCTCCACAAATGCGAAGAATTTATCGTGGCATTGACGATATCATGCCGACTTTGTCACGCCCAAACGTGACGCGACAACGATCAATCACTTAAACAGAATTAAATCAACATCTAAACCAAAGATACCAAACTCCAAGTGAAAAGAGTCTAATGTAGTGGAATTAAAATAAACACGAGTACAAATTACAATCTTAAAGTCCAAGGCGGTATCCGAATACAACCCAAAAGATTATCTGAATTAACTTATAGTCCAAACAAAAATAAAATGAAGGAGTCCAACAACAAATAAAAGTAAAAGGAAATGGCGCTCCACATCACGGATAGGGATTCAATCTGCGGTAGGTTCGATGTCTTGAATAACTCTTCATCTAAAGTTAGAAAACGAGGAGGGAATGAGACAAATCTCGGTGGATGGGGTGATCGTGTGCAAGTGTGGCGATATAAATAGTTAATGCGAGAAATTTAGTTGTATGAAAACGCGTGGCGATGATGCATGATTTCACACACATCCACAAGCGTCGTGATAAATATATTAAGTAATATACTTATACAATTTAAAAAACAGTTCATGGTCAAGCGGCACTATGGTCCAAGCAAACATGAGGATTGCGTGCGGTTTGTAACGCCAATCTGTAAGCAAGACAAGTAGCGGTTGCGTGCACGGATTTGTAGCGCCAACCTATGCAATACAAGTAGCGGTTGCGTGCGGTTTGTAGCGCCAACCAAACGGTCCGATTAACTCCAATCGTGTGGATCGCATAACGATTCCTTCGTTCTTCCTTGTAACTCCCGAGCAAGATGGTCCAAGACCTGTCACCTTATCGCTCCGTGGCAAAGACAAAATCCACAAAGTGGAGCTAGCAAGGCTGGTTTGTCATAATCATGATTATACCTCAAGTACTACGACCCGCTTCCCTCGGACAAACTCCGTCCCTCGGTTGCGGGATTAGGGCGATGGGGCCGGAGAGTGGAATAGCAGGCCGAGCTGCCCGGTTCCATCCCCACGCGTATCCATTCCGATTTGTGAGCTCGACACACCAAGTTGACTCGAGCGGAAAATTAAGTACACGTTCGGGTAGTCAACCGTGACAATGAGAGTATTATTGATTCGGAAGCGAGTTTATGAAAAGTTCTAAAATTTGCACAAGATAGTTATGGCGTTGGTGGAGTTATTGGGACGAAGATAATTATCGGGAGGATAATTAGTCTTCGATATCTTAAGGATTAGGAGGAACATAGGTCCGTTATAGATTCGAAATCGCGAGACGAGGAAGTCGCCCCGATCGGGTGATTAATCGATCAAGACGCGATCCGATAAGTCAAGGGATTTTTAAGAAAATGAAATATTTTAATTAAAATATTAAAGTAAGAGGGTCCAGGGCTGTTTCTTTTAAAAGAAAATGATTTGAGTTAGGTCCTTATAAAAATAAAATCTACAATTTGCCCCGTTTTGTCAAAACCAATACTTTTGGGGTTAAAAGTTAAATAAATAAATGTCCCGACCTTGAAAAATTATGAGGTCAGTTCCTAAATTCTCTAAATTGTTCAGAGATTCAGGTTTTTAAAGTTTTGAGGTCGAGTGTTTATAAAATTCTCACATTGGCCCCAAAATTGTTAAAATTGTCATTTCGGGCCCTAAGTTTAAAATAATCGGAACTCACAAACCGGAAGGGCTTCTAATGTGATTCCAGTTGGAAAATGTCACTAAGGTTAGTGGGATATTGGGACAAAATCAGTTTTAAAACGTCATAAGTATAGGTCCCTTAACTTTTGAAAATTTCATTTTTGTCCCATTTTGAAATAATTGCCTTTAAGGCTTTTAGGGGTCCAAGTGTTATGAAATTTAAACCTTGAGTCCAAAATATAATTATGTTATAGGTAAATTAGTATTTCCAGGTGCATGGGCTGCATAAGTCCTGGAAATTTCATTTGGGTCCTCAAGTTTAATCTTTTACAATTTGGTCCCTCAAGTTTTATAAAATTACTTTCCAAGCTCTAAACACTTGGATTTTTTTGGAATATACTTAAAATATGTCATTTCCAGTCCCTTAAGAGTTAAAATTTCAAATTTTAAAATTTGGGCCTGGTACAGTTTCGAAATTTGCAAAATAGCCCTTAAACTTCTAAAATTTTACAATCTAGTCCTTGGGCTTTTAAGAGTTGATTTTATTTATCTAAAAACTCTTAAAACTTTATTAAAATGTCAAAATATAATTTTTGAACCTGAGTTCAGTCCCAAAAATCGAAAATTACAGAGGGGTCCCTTAAGTTTTATTTTCTTGCAATTAAGTCCACCAACTTTCCATTTTTTTGCATTTAAGTCCAAAATTGAATTTTAATCAATTATGCTCGACTTTTCCAGGTTATATGTCATACAAAACATATATTTCAAGAGTCATAAACATACATATCCATCTCATACAAGAATTTATCAAATATGACAATAAAGTGTACATGTATGTCCTAATTTTCGGTAAATCGCATTTTGAGCAACACTTGAGAAATTTTTCCAACTTGATACAAGAAAATAGCATGCAATACATAATATATATCTCAAATTCTCAATAACAAAATACTACATGCATTTTTATGAATTAAAACACCTAAAATTTGAAAGGATTCTTCCACCCACCTTGTTTGTTCGGTTGATTGGTGTAAAGTGGTGTCAATAGACCTTGAGGATTTTAATCCTCACTTAAGGCAGCCCCTAAGTCCAATAATACAAGGAGTTTTGAGTTAGAAATGAAGATTTGAACTAAGAAGGGAAAAAAGAGAAGGAATAGGCCAAAGGTACCACACTTACCTTGTGTAGTTGAAAGTTGTAGACACAAATTGATGGTCTCTTAAGAACTTGATCACCACTTAAATAAAGCTCCAAGGTCAGCCCCTAATCATCTCAAAATTATAATTTTGGTGTTAAAATTCAAATTAATAGGGGAAGAAGAAGGTACCAAAAATCCCATTTCTTACCTTATAGTCAAAATCCTTCAAATTTCTTCAAGTCTAAGTCTCCTTCAAGGTGATGGTAAGGCTCTTAGTATCTTCCAAGTCTTCTATGTAAACCTCAAAAATAAAAATCCAAACTTACATTAATAAGTGAGAGGAGATAGCTAGATGATATCAAGACAAGAAGATGAACAACATTCTTACCTTGTTGAAGGGGGGTGTTCGAATTTTTGTAGAAATGGAAGGATAATTCTTGTATTTTTTCTAAGTGTTGAAGTGAATAGAAGAAAGAAAGGTATGGAGAGAAGGAGGAGAAGTTTAGAGAGATGGAGGAGGAAGTTGGCAAATTAGAGTTGGGTGTTGGTGAAATGAACAAGAATTTTTTGTTCACCAAGGCCATATTGGCCGTCCATAGTGAAGGGTGGGGGGGACAAATTTTTGTTTTGTTCTAAGTCTTGTAAATGGTAGTAAGCATGAGGGACAAGGACTTTGGGCAAGGTGTAGTCTTGCATGGGAGGTTGGAATTGCAAGGATAGAGAGGAATGTTGGCATGGGGTGTTGGGAAGCCTCCAACATGTTGGATGATTTTATAATAAAGAATTAGTGTATAAGATATTGTGTATAAGATTTGAATTAATGGTGTAAAAATACACAAGATGAATACACAAGGTGTACATGTACAAGAGTTGGGAGATATTTCTACACCAAAATTTCCCATCATGGCCGTCCCCTTAAGGGTATTTGTGGCAATTCCATATTTTGTTTTTATGTCCCAAAATTGATGATAATAGGTGAATAATATCAATCTCCAAAATAATTAGTGATTTCCTTGATCACTTATAAATCTCATGATCACTTAATCTAAATCGAATTCTTAATTCTATAAGGTATAAACCTCTAAAATAAATAGTCTCTTTAGAATTCTAAGGTGACTAAAAGATATGCAAATAACAATAATGATGATCGATCAAGTGATCATAAATGCGAAATAAATTAATAAATGATTATGATCACAAGAAATAAATAAGGAAACTAGAGACGCGAAATATATTTATCATTAATATTTACCCGTCAAAGCGACGCGTAGAATTGTCAAATAGTACAATGACGATACGTGAGACGTACATGTTCGAATAAAAATCGAGGGCTTCACATACTCCCTCCTTAAAAGAATTTGGTCCCCAAATTCTCTTGAATAGTTAAGGTATTGATTCCTCATGTCTTCTTCCATCTCACATGTTGCGTCTTCGTCTCGGTTGTGGTTCCGCCATACAACTTTAACTATTGGAATCTCTCTCATTTATGACCGTACGTATCTGGCCGTCAATGATTCTCGATTTGTTCCTCGGTGTAAGATAAATTCTCCATTAGAGGAGGAGCATCACGAGTGATGATATGCTCGGGATCCGGTTGATACTTTTTCAATCTCGACACATGGAATACATCGTGCATTCCCACATCTTGTCTTTGTAACTCAAGTCTCGTAGGCCAACTTTCCGATCCTCTGCAAAATTTTGTAAGGTCCAATATATCTCGGACTCAATTTGCCTCCTTTCCTTGGATTGATCAATCCTTTTCGTGGCAAAGAGTCCGAGAAATACTTCATCTCCGGCTTCAAATTCCAAGTCCTTTCTCCTCTCGTCCGCGTAACTCTTTTGGCGGCTCAGTCGTATGCGGATCCGTTCCTCCTTGATCAACTTGACCTTCTCCATGGCCTCCTGAACTAAGTCGACCTTTGGAATCGAGGTGACTTCCGTTTCTCCTTTGGAGTCCATTGGTCATCAATCTCCCAGGTGTAGATGGGATCTACACTTTCTTCCATAAAGGCTTCGTAGGTGCCATCCCAATCGTGGCCGATAATTGTTATTATAGGCGAACTCGGCCAATGGTAAGTGCGAATCCCAACTTCCTTGGAAATCCAATGTGCATGCTCGCAACATGTCTTCCAGGGTTTGAATTGTTCGCTCGATCGCCATCGGTTTGCGGATGTCTTCTTTGTCTTAAAACTTAGCGAGGTACCCAATTCCTCATGTAAGCATTTTCCGAACTGGAGACAAACCTCGGGTCTGTCGACACTATGTCGATGGCACTCCATGCGGTCGGATGATCTCTCGGATGTAAATTTGCGCAAGTTTCTCAAGCAAGTTTTTTCTTCATGGGTAAGAAATGTGCGATTTCGTGAGTCGGTCTCGACTACCCATATAGCATCATCACCTCGTCCTGGTCCTTGGTAGATCCGTCACGAAGTCCATCGTTATGTGTTCTCATTTCCACTCGGGAATTCTCGGCGGTTGTAATAAACCGGATGGTCGTTGGTGTTCACTTTTACTCGTTGACAAGTCAAACATCTCGCAACGAACTCTGCTACCTGTTCTTCATGTTTACCCACCAGAATAATCTTGTTTCAAGTCCTTATACATCTTGTTTCCTCCAGGATGTATAGTGTATTTCGAACGGTGTGCTTCTGAAAGGATTTTGTTCCTAAGTTGCTCATCACTCGGTACACAAATTCTATTCCGAAATCTGATGATCCCATCTTCCTGTACCGAGAATTCTGATCTTTCTCCTTTGAGTATCTTCTCTTTTAGTTTTTGAAGTTGCACGTCAATCCCCCTGTGTTACTTTGATCTCGTTCGATAGATCGGGTTTAATCAAATATTAGCACATGAAATTCGATCTTGGTTCTCGTCGGATTCCAAGTGCTCAATTCTTCTAATGATCTCCACTCTCGAATCATTAGTCTAGCTAAACTCGCCTTTCTGCTCAAGGCGTCAGCTACTACGTTAGCTTTCCCGGGATGGTATTGAATATCAAAGTGATAATCTTCTATTAACTCCATCCATCTCCGTTGCCTCAAATTGAGTTCCTTCTGAGAGAATAGATACTTTAGGCTCTTATGATCTGTGTAAACCGTGAATGTTGCTCCGTAGAGATAGTGTCTCCATTTCTTTAATGCGAACACTATTGCCAATTCAAGTCATGCGTTGGGTAATTGGCTTCATACGGTTTGAGTTTCCGTGATGCGTAAGCAATGACCTTTCTTCTTGCATGAGTCTGCTCCTAGTCCTTCCTTTGATGCGTCCATTGTAGACGACAAAGTTTTCTGTTCCCTTTGGAAGGGCTAAGACTGGAGTCGTAGTAAGTCGTTTTCTTGACTCTTGAAACTAGCCTCACTCTTGTCATTCCACTCAAACTTGACTTGCTTCGGGTTAGTCGAGTGAGTGGTCCTATCTTGGAGAAATCCTGGATAAATCTTCGATAATATCCAAACTAGTCCTAAGAAACTTCTCGATCTCCGTTCTGCAGACTCGGGTTGTTTCCATTCAACCACCTGCTGTACTTTCGAAGGATCTACGGCGATCCGGTCGGATACTATGTGTCCCAAGAATGCGACTTCACTAAGCCAAAATTCGCACTTGCTTTGAATTTGGCATACGACTTGTGTTCTCGTAGTGTGTCTAAAACAATTTTCGGATGACGCTCATGCTCCTCTTTACACTTAGAGTATACGAGTATGTCATCAATGAATATCACTACGAATTGATCCAAATAAGGTCGAAAAACTCGATGCATTAGATCCATAAACGCCGCTGGTGCGTTTGTCGACCGAAAGGCATCACTACAAACTCGTAGTGTCCATATCTGGTCCGAAATGCTTTGTTTTGGAAACGTCTTCTTCATGGATCTTTAATCGATAATATCCTTGTTGCAAATCAAACTTGAGTACACCGTCACTCCTTGAAGTTGATCAAACAGATTCGTCTATCCTTGGGAGGGGATATTTGTTCTTGATGGTCACGCTTGTTAAGTCCGCGATAGTCTATACACGTCTTAATGTGCCATCTTTCTTTTTTGACAAATAGTACCGGTGCTCCCCAGGAGAGACGTGCTTGGTCGAATAAATCCCACATCCATCAGGCTTCAGAATTGTGTCTTCAACTCTTGTAACTCGGCAGAGCCATTCTATATGGCGTTCGGCGATCGGGCGTTCCCGGTAATACCTCGATGGTGAACTCAACTCCCTATCTGGAGGGACAAAGGTGGTGAGTTCTTGTGGAAATACATCTGTATATTCCGATACTATAGGTACTTGATTAATTTGTGTCTCAACCTTAGGTTTGTTAATTACAAACGCCAAGTACCCTTGTGCCCCTCTAGTGATCGCCTTCCTCGCTTTCATTGCTGAAATGATTGGGGCAATCTTAACTCGTGCTCTTCCCGAAATTTCCACTTCGGGCTTACCGGGTTCACATAGTTTAATGGACTTGCGATGACAGTCCATTTGTGCATGGTGTGCAGACAACCAGTTCATTCCCAATATAATGTCGTATTCGGATATAGGCAGCAAGATCAAATCAGCAGGAAAGTTTATCTCATCAATCTTAACTTCGCATGCATTATAGATAATATCTGTTATCTGGCTTGCGCCCATAGGAGTGGACACTTCTAAACCTATAGGCATATGATCCATGCATGCATGCAACTTGTGTACAAAATGTGGTGCGACAAATGAATGTGTTGATCCAGGGTCAAATAGTACTTTAGCGTAATGGCTAGATACTAGAAGCGTACCTTCCACCACGTCTGCCGTGCCTCCGAGCCTCATGTCCGGCTAGTGCAAATGCTCGAGCGAGGCATCCTTACCCGGTTACCCTGGCCGTTAGCCGCTCGTGGTTGCACCTGTTTGGTTCGGTCTTCGTATTTCGAGCAATCCTTGATTGATGTTGATTACTACCACATCGTAAACACCTTCCTTCTTTTACGCCAACGATCATTAGCGGTATGTCCCGGTTTTTGGCAATGTGTACATACTTGGCCCTATTTTCCCTGTATCAGTCCTTTCCCTTTTTCTGTCTTAATAATCGCCCCTTCTCGAATTTTAACAGCGGCCTTGATGGTTGTCCCTCTATCGTCCTTTTGAGATCTGTTCGATGGCCTATTCAAATTGAATCGACCAATGCGGTTAAGTCCCGACTCAATGCGAGGGTCTGCTTTTATCTGGCTGAGTATGTTGTTATTTCAACGATCAAAAGTTGTTTCTTGAGTTCGAGCTTGATCCCAGTGTGAACTTATACAATTTGTCCTCTTCCGTCTTTGATTGTTCCTGGGGCATATTTGGATAACCGATGGAATTGACTCATCTTGGGCCCACGAGACATGTTCCCCTATCTCAACTTATGGAATTCATCCCGTGCCTCCTTCACGACTTGGGGTATGTATTGCTCATTGAATTCAGCCAGAAATTTTCCCATGTCCTATCTATTTGATCCTGTTCCCACTTTCTCTCAATTGTTCTCCACCAATCTCGGCAAACATGATTCTAGTCGAACACGGCGAGCGTAACCTTTTGTTCCCCGAGTATTGGAGAGCATTGAAGATATTCTCCGCTTCCCGATCCATTCTTCTCGCTTTCACGTCATCCGGTTCCCCTAAGAAAGTCGGGGTCGATAAATAAAAACCGCTCCAAGGTGCGGTCATTCGTCTCTTGAGTAGGTTCATGGTTAGCCGACGAGGCTCGCTTGTTTCCTCATGAAAACTAATATCTTTGCAAGGCTATTGCGGTTAGGTTATCTCCTGCGATTGGCGGAGGAGGTGGTGGCAATTCGGGAGGGTGCCCGATCCCTTTGCGCATCATCGTTCCTTTGGGGTATACGGCGGGGTCTCCGCGTCCCCTGATTTCGGCCGTGATGAATCCGGAGTTTAGCTACAATACAAAATGAATGATTCCAATAAATATTCGCGTAAAAACAAGTTATATCGCAAGGAGAGCCACTCAAGTGCACAAGACATAGAATAAGTAAAAGGATATATCCATTAATGTGAAAATTTGAATACATCCAAATGAGTTCATACAACACAAATACTGAATCAATGGTAAATCAAATCATAGTACAACGAAAAGCAAAATACAACAGGAATGTAATATGCGCCGATACTATCTATACAAAAGCTATCTATTCGGTGAGGTCGCCGTCATCATCACTAGCGGCCTCGTCCGGAATCGGAACTTGATCGGGCTGAGGTAGCACCTCGATTAGGCCGATTAGCGAAGTCTAGCCACTGTTCTAGTCCGGGCATCTTCGAGTGGGCGGCTTCAAGCGCCTCGGGCTCTACATCTTCCATTGGATCCTCACCGGGATCCTCTTGAAATCTTCTTGAGGATCCTCCTGGGATCCTCTTCATTATCGACCTCAGGTCGGGCATTGTCTTCCTCGGGGCGTGGCAATGGTGGCGCATTGGGCCGCTAGCGGCCTCGGAGCCGCATCCCGCCGGGTTAAGGCATGCGTGAGTTCCTCAATTATCGCATTTGTTTGTTGATGGTCTCCTCATGGCGTCTATGGTGTCTCTTGACATGTGCGTCTCCATTCTCCACTTCGTGCGACCTTCCTTGCACGCCATCTTCTCGCGAGTATTATCCAGCGTTCTGGATCAATTGAATTTGGTCCTCGCGAGCGCGGATGGTGTCCTCGCGATCTTTAACGAGGAGAGTAAGGTTATTCTTCTCCTCTTGACTCTTGGTCAGGAGGTGTCCTAGTTCACGAGTGCATTGTCGTTCCCTGGTAAGCTCGAGTCGGCCGAAGGAATGCCCGGCGCCAATGAAGTTCTAAGGCCTTATAGTGATCCCTTTCAAAACGAGCCGATTCGTCCCCACCAGGTTGGGGGTGCTGGCTCCATCCTGTCAAACAAAACTGAGGTGGATTAGACGGACGTAAAGGAAAGATAAGGAGAACAAGAAAAGAATGACTAAGGAAAGTCAGTCAAGAGTCAACTAAGTCAAATCAAGTATGACTATGGATTCTCCAAGTATAAATTTTAACTTAACCTAAACATCAATAATATGGTTCTATGCCATTTTTGAAATCGATTTCACACTTAATTAGTCGAGTCACGGTATTACCCAACACAATCAGGGTCCTATCACGGGTTAGCTCGGTGTAAGTTTCCATCTTACTAGCCGAGCTCGATACCATAACGTCACGCCCCACGTGACGCGACAATGATCAATCACTTAAACAAATTAAATCAACAGATCTAAACCAAAGATACCAAACTCCAAGTGAAAAAGAGTCTAATGCAAATGGGAATAAAAATAAACACGAGTACAAATTACAATCTTAAAGTCCGGTGGTATCCGAATACAACCCAAAAGATTATCTCAATTAACTTATAGTCCAAACAAAAATAAAATGAAGGAGTCCAACAACAAATAAAAGTAAAAGGAAATGGCGCTCCACATCACGGATAGGGATTCAATCTGCGGTAGGTTCGATGTCTTGGCCGAACTCTTCATCTAAAGGTTAGAAAACGGGGAGGGAATGAGACAAAATCTCGGTGGATGGGGTGATCGTGTGCAAGTGTGGCGATATAAATAGTTAATGCGAGAAATTTAGTTGTATGAAAACGCGTGAGCGATGATGCATGATTTCACACACATCCACAAGTGTCGTGATAAATATATTAAGTAATATACTTATACAATTTAAGAAAACATTTCATGGTCAAGCGGGCACTATGGTCCAAGCAAACATGAGGATTGCGTGCGGATTTGTAACGCCAATCTAGGCAAGACAAGTAGCGGTTGCGTCTTTTGTAGCGCCAACCTATGCAATACAAGTAAGCGGTTGCGTGCGGTTTTGTAAGCGCCAACCAAATGGGTCCGATTAACTCCGGAATCGTGTGGATCGACAAATGATTCCTTCGTTCTTCCTTGTAACTCCCGAGCAAGATGGTCCAAGACCTGTCACCTTATCGCTCCGTGGCAAAGACAAAATCCACAGTGGAGCTAGCAAGGCTCGGTTTGTCATAATCATGATTATACCTCAAGTACTACGACCCGCTTCCTTGGACAAACTCCGTCCCTCGGTTTGCGGGATTAGGGCGATGGGGCGGAGAGTGGAATAGCGGCCGAGCTGCCCGGTTCCATCGACGCGTATCCATTCCGATTGTGAGCTCGACACACCAAGTTGACTCAGCGAAAATGAAGTACACGTTCGGGTAGTCAACCAGCAATCGAGTATTATTGATTCGGGAGCGCTTTATGAAAAGTTCTAAAATTTGCACAAGATAGTTATGGTGTTGGTGGAGTTATTGGGACGAAGATAATTATCGGGAGGATAATTAGTCTTCGATATCTTAAGGATTAGGAGGAACATAGGTCCGTTATAGATTCGAAATCGCGAGACGAGGAAGTCGCCCATGATCGGGTATTAATAGATCAAGACGATCCGATAAGTCAAGGGATTTTTAAGATAATGAAATATTTTAATTAAAATATTAAAGTAAGAGGGTCCAGGGCTGTTTCTTTTAAAAGAAAATGATTTGAGTTAGGTCCTTATAAAAATAAAATCTACAATTTGCCCCGTTTTGTCAATACCAATACTTTTGGGGTTAAAAGTTAAATAAATAAATGTCCCGACCTTGAAAAATTATGAGGTCAGTTCCTAAATTCTCTAAATTTTTCAAAGATTCAGGTTTTTAAAGTTTTGAGGTCGAGTTTTTATAAAATTCTCACATTGGCCCCAAAATTGTTAAAATTGTCATTTCGGGCCCTAAGTTTAAAATAATCGGAACTCACAAACCGGAAGGGCTTATAATGTGATTCCAGTTGGAAAATGTCATTAAGGTTAGTGGGATATTGGGACAAAAGTATTTTTAAAACTTCATAAATATAGGTCCCTTAACTTTTGAAAATTTCATTTTTGTCCCATTTTGAAATAATTGCCTTTAAGGCTTTTAGGGGTCCAATTGTTATGAAATTTGAACCTTGGGTCCAAAATATAATTATGTTATAGGTAAATTAGTATTTCCAGGTGCATGGGCTGCATAATTCCTGGAAATTTCATTTGGGTCCTCAAGTTTAATCTTTTACAATTTGTCCCTCAAGTTTTATAAAATTACTTTCCAAGCTCTAAACACTTGGATTTTTTGGAATATACTTAAAATATGTCATTTCCAGTCCCTTAAGAGTTAAAATTTCAAATTTTAAAATTTGGGCCTGGTACAGTTTCGAAATTTGCAAAATAGCCCTTAAACTTCTAAAATTTTACAATCTAGTCCTTGGGCTTTTAAGAGTTGATTTTATTTATCTAAAAACTCTTAAAACTTTATTAAAATGTCAAAATATAATTTTTGAACCTGAGTTCAGTCCCAAAAATCGAAAATTACAGAGGGGTCTCTTAAGTTTTATTTTCTTGCAATTAAGTCCACCAACTTTCCATTTTTTTGCATTTTAAGTCCAAAATCGAATTTTAATCAATTATGCTCGACTTTTCCAGGTTATATGTCATACAAAACATATATTTCAAGAGTCATAAACATACATATCCATCTCATACAAGAATTTATCAAATATGACAATAAAGTGTACATGTATGTCCTAATTTTCGAAATCGCATTTTGAGCAACACTTGAGAAATTTTTCCAACTTGATACAAGAAAATAGCATGCAATACATAATATATATCTCAAATTCTCAATAACAAAATACTACATGCATTTTTATGAATTAAAACACCTAGAAGTTGAAAGGATTTTTGCACCCACCTTGTTTGTTCGGTTGATTGGTGTAAAGTGGTGTCACTAGACCTTGAGGATTTTAATCCTCACTTAAGGCAGCCCCTAAGTCCAATAATACAAGGATTTTTGAGTTAGAAATGAAAATTTGAACTAAGAAGGGAAAAAGAGAAGGAATAGGCCAAACGTCTACACTTACCTTGTGTAGTTGAAAGTTGTAGACACAAATTGATGGTCTCTTAAGAACTTGATCACCACTTAAATAAAGCTCCAAGGTCAGCCCCTAATCATCTCAAAATTATAATTTTGGTGTTAAAATTCGAAATTAATAGGGGAAGAAGAAGGTACCAAAAATCCCATTTCTTACCTTATAGTCAAATCCTTCAAATTTCTTCAAGTCTAGAAGTCTCCTTCAAGGTGATGGTAATGCTCTTAGTATCTTCCAAGTCTTCTATGTAAACCTCAAAAATAAAAATCCAAACTTACATTAATAAGTGAGAGGAGATAGCTAGATGATATCAAGACAAGAAGATGAACAACATTCTTACCTTGTTGAAGGGGGGATGTTCGAATTTTTGTAGGAAATGGAAGGAGAATTCTTGTATTTTTTTCTAAGTGTTGAAGTGAATAGAAGAAGAAAGGTATAGAGAGAAGGAGGAGAAGTTTAGAGAGATGGAGGAGGAAGTTGGCAAATTAGAGTTGGGTGTTGGTGAAATGAACAAGAAATTTTTGTTCACCAAGGCCATATTGGCCGTCCATAGAGAAGGGTGGGGGGGACAAATTTTTGTTTTGTTCTAAGTCTTGTAAATGGTAGTAAGCATGAGGGACAAAGACTTTGGTCAAGGTGTAGTCTTGCATGGGAGGTTGGAATTGCAAGGATAGAGAGGAATGTTGGCATGGGGTGTTGGGAAGCCTCCAACATGTTGGATGATTTTATAATAAAGAATTGGTGTATAAGATATTGTGTATAAGATTTGAATTAATGGTGTAAAAATACACAAGATGAATACACAAGGTGTACATGTACAAGAGTTGGGAGATATTTCTACACCAAAATTTCCCATCATGGCCGTCCCCATTAAGGGTATTTGTGGCAATTCCATATTTTGTTTTTATGTCCCAAAATTGATGATAATAGGTGAATAATATCAATCTCCAAAATAATTAGTGATTTCCTTGATCACTTATAAATCTCATGATCACTTAATCTAAATCGAATTCTTAATTCTATAAGGTATAAACCTCTAAAATAAATAGTCTCTTTAGAATTCTAAGGTGACTAAAAGATATGCAAATAACAATAATGATGATCAATCAAGTGATCATAAATGCGAAATAAATTAATAAATGATTATGATCACAAGAAATAAATAAGGAAAATTAGAGACGAAATATATTTATCATTAATATTTACCCGTCAAAGCGACGCGGTAGAATTGTCAAATAGTACAAAGACGATACGTGAGACGTACATGTTTGAATAAAAATCGAGGGCTTCACTGGACTTCCCTTGGGTATGACCGCAATATCTGCGAAATCTCCACCAAACACAATCGTCTTGCCTCCAAATGGGATATGCTTGACTTCCTGGTTTGACGGTCTCCATAATATCTTTTATAGTTGTATCCACAGCCTCAAAGCAATGTTTGTGCATCATTAGAGCTTCGTCCCATATTATTAGTTTACTACGCACAATCATTTCAGCAAGTGGACTGCCAACTTTGATTTCACAGCTCGATCCTTCATGTGGATTTATAGGAATAACAAATCGAGAATGTGCAGTCCTCCCACCGGGCAAGAGAAGAGACGCTATTCCACTTGACGCCACATTAAGTACAATTTGTCCTTTTGATCTCAACCCCGAAGACAATGCCCTCCACAAATAGGTTTTGCCAGTACCTCCATATCCATATACAAAGAAAAGACGACCTCTATCGGATTGAACCGCACACATGATTTCAGAATACACGTGGCGTTGCTCATCAGTAAGGTTTGCAAGAAGATCTCTGTGCTCTGCGGCTAAGGCCTCACGATCGTATCGTAACTCATCATAAACCAATCTGTTTTGGTTGAATTCAATACTATCAATGTTTGGAAATGGCATCGTACAAAACTCATGTAGACTCCTGCCCCGACTACGCAATAACTTTTCTATTTCCGACAGGGCAAGATTCTTAATTTCATTCTCACTTAGAACCAGATCTATCAAAATGAAAAAATAAACATGAAAATCAGAATAAATAAATTAATGGTTATTATTATATTTGAAGATAGTTAAGAAAGAATATAAATAGATTTATATAAAGTATAAAGTATAATATATAATATCGATGTGATACCTTGGTGTTGAAAAAGAATCCGCCTATATAAAATATCGTCCGAAAGAAGTTCCCGGATTTATCCCACACGTTTTGTGTCCGGTCGTGAGAATCAAGACAATAATGATGCAAACAAACTCCTTAGATTCTCTGCACGCCTTGATGACTCGCTTCAATGATACCATCAATATACTATTTATCGTCTTCTAACAAACCCGGAGCATAGCAAGGCCTCACGATAAGAACTATGTTGCACACCCCGTACCTTTCTATAATCGCATGACATGTAGCACCACGCACCACATTGATAAGACATCTCGGATAATACATGTCACTGCATCCCTGGGAAACATAGAAAACACGCCCTATAGTATATCCGGACTTTCTCGCTCCCACTTCTTTAGTTGTGATTTCCATGTGAAATTTTGTAGGAGCTTCAACATAGGTCAAATCTCTAGCTTCAGGGATAAATTTTATTGGCTTCCATCCAAGCCAAAAACATGCTTTCTCTTACAGATTTCTCTTGAGAGCATCGTCTATTCTTTTAGAATCATGAAATATTACACTTTGTTCGTTCTCTGTGGAAACTAAGACGTTCAACCGGAGGATATTTATATTGAATTTCATATCCCAATCTCCATGTCGCCTCACACGACGAAACATATATGCAATCGTAATACATGCTCACTTCATCTACATCTTTACCGATTCTTCATCACCACTTTGCTCTGGTAGAATGATGTTGTCACCCGATCATGTCCCTTATTGACATATTTGAACAAATACTTGATTGATCTAGATTGATTACACCATTCTACATTAACGTGGGCACCGTATTTCAAAGAGCAATCGACGATTATGCGGCACGACGATTCATATCAAGAGGAACACCATTTTTCTCGACAACCCTTCCATTATCCCTACGCCGATAATGTGGATAACCTTCTTCATCAATACACGTGGCATCCACAAATTTTTTAGGAAAATGTTTGGTGCAACGACCATCAGCCATGCACGGAGAATTTTTCCTTGCTTTGCCACACGGACCATGAATCATAAAATCTCTAACCGCCGCAAAATAGAATGGATCATCGGCTTTGTCTGGTATCTCCGCCGATATAATTCTATCTATATCATCCGTAGTTGGATATTTATCTTCTTTGGCCAGAAAAAGAAGGATATGAGCATG
Source organism: Rehmannia glutinosa (assembly GCA_016081115.2). Classification (NCBI taxonomy): domain Eukaryota; kingdom Viridiplantae; phylum Streptophyta; class Magnoliopsida; order Lamiales; family Orobanchaceae; genus Rehmannia; species Rehmannia glutinosa. The sequence goes on along the minus strand of JABTTQ020001786.1, from coordinate 19,704 downwards.
AGGGAGGCCACGTTTCTGGAATTCTATTGTATATATAAATGTAAAGTATAAATGAAAACAAATGAATAAATGTATAAAAATTAAATAATATATCAAAAAAAAGGCAAAGAAGTGCTAAACTAATGAAGAGGATTCAACAACCTGATACAACTTTCCCAAACATCTGATTATGTCGAAGATCCTTGATAAGAGCATCCAGTTTAACTTTAAATACTCGGTAAATAATGTCTGGACGGTCTTCGGCATTGAGATTTCTCTTCTCAAGAAAACGAACAATCTCGGGCCATTTTGGATTGGAGGTGAATGTTATAAATAAATCGGGATAACCGGCCCATCTACATATAGCCATCGCATCTTGATAATTTTGTATCATAAATCGTGCTCCTCCCAGAAAACTCGACTAAGTATAATTCGTTTGCCTTGTGATCTGCGGGATCGTGTATCCATTCAATACAAAGATCTGCTAGACCCTTATATATATCACAACGCAGCCTTCTTCTCGATGTAAGCGCACATATTTCAATCGGCCGATTCAACCATTGTATAAGCATCGATGACAAATCGTTGAAACAATCTTCTTGAAAACACAATAGTATTAGCTTCGTTATTCCTTTCGTGCAATCGGTACGCAAAAAATTCTCGAACACTAACGGTTTTCCTTCCTCCATGAGTTTTATTTTTCAAGTCCGAAAATGGAATGTCTTCTCTAAAGCCATCCTCACCGTAAGGTAATAACAAAGGATACTGCAATGCCAAATATGCAACATTCAACTCATTTATCCTCTCCAATTGTCTAGTTTTCGTTTCAATCAATATATCTCTTTCTCCTAAAGCCTGATCGAAATCACCAACAATCAAAGCGGCGACCTCAGAGCTCGATGGCAAGTTGTATCTTCTAGCATCCTTGCCTCTTTTACCAATAAGACGTAATCTAACATCTAAATTTGCACATTCTCGTATTTTTTCTCTTGCTACTCTAAAGGTTTTCACCAATATATTATTTTCATCCAACATTTTCTGTAGTCCAACAACAATATCTTGGTGCAAATTATTAGTCTCACTTCCTTGCCTGCACATTAAATCACGGCGAAAATTCATAGTTAGCAAGAATTATTATGCATATCCAAATATAATATTTATCAATTTATTATAATTAATAATGAATTGCAAAAAAACATACCTGACAGAATTCATTCTATGATTGATCTCATTCTCTGTATCGTATATATAAAGCTGTGCAAATTTCGGTGTTGACCCATCGGACGGTAATAAACTACCAATTAAATGATAGTTTTGTCCGTACATCCTGAAAACTGGAGCACCTTGGCCTCGGTTAATGTCGGTGTCGATCTTTCCTCCCATAGATGTAAAACAGAACATACTATTATATGATCTTATGTTCTCTTGAAAGTGTTTGCTTTTATCGTTGTCTCCATACAATAAATTACGAAGGAAAATAGGTGGTTCTTTGAGCGGAGGAAGTTCAATTATTCCATGATTGCAACATGACCCATATTTCTGGACAAGTGGATTTGACATGGGATTGTATCCTCTCATCATACCAAAACATGGCCGCACAAAATTGGCACGTGTAACTTGCATCACCGATATCCCAAAGATTCGTAAAAAACATTATATAAATATTTATTTTCTATTAAACATTTATTTTTATTTATATAAATAAAATTAAATAACGTTAATACATGAAGTAAAAATTCTCACCATTGTTAATGGTTGCAATTGTGTCATGTAACGAGATGGAGTTCTATGTGATTCTATCGTAACATCAAAGTAGTGTATTTGAATTGCCGTTCAAAGCGGTTTCAACAGAGTCATCCATAGTAAGGTCGATAATTTGCATACACATGCGAAATATTGGAGACGACGCGAGGCACACGACAATAAGAATTGTTCAAATTAATTAATATTGTTTTTGAAGCGACGCTCTTCTCCTGGAAACTATTGTTCCAAAACAATAAAATATAGCGTTGATTTTAAATTACATTCAAATATGTAATCGAATAAAAAAAATAGAAAATAAATTTTTGAATTTACCTTTTCCATTGCCACCATGTTGAGACTTTGAAAAACAATAATCAACCCCACTCGAAGTATTTTTGGATATAATACTTTCAGGGTCATTTATAGGAGTTCTCCCCGATCTGCTCCCATTTACTGTTTAAAAAGAACGTAATAAATAAAAACTATTTTAAGATGAACACATATATTATTTAAAAATTTATTTATAAATAGAATAACAATAAAACACAATGTACTGTTTGTGATGTCACTGAGAGGGGAGTTGGAAAATAGATGAGTAATCTTGGTCGAACCATTGTTCGATACAACTCTTTTGGATCCATCTCTAGATGTTATCCCTCCTATGCGCCCATTTTCTATTAAAAAAACAAATTAATAATAAAATATATAAAAATTGATACACAAATGATGATAAATAATATTATGAATTGTATATTTCATAAATATATATATATATATACATATATAATTTTTAATTTAAAAAAAATCCACATTATAATTTTTTTCATATAACTTTTTTTAAATTATACAATTTATAATTCTACATTATAAATAATAACTTTTTAAATTATTATCCACGCCTACATATAAAATTTAAATCAACTATTAATTTTTTTTATCTATATTTTTTTCAAAAGATTAAAATTATAATACAATAAAATAAAATAAACACTAAATTATAATAAATATAGTCTAAATATTAAAACAAAGAAAAAGCCCAAAATGCACAACTATTGTTATTGTCCTACACTATTTCATCCATTGAAATTTACTAAGCCCACTTTTCAGGCCCAATTATATTTTTAGTTTATTTAATTATCCGGCCCATCCATTTTATTAAACCCGATCCATAATTTATTAAGCCCAGCAATTTATTAAGCCCATCAGCTTATGTAATCAGTCCAACAAAATCGACGGCCGCGATTAACCGAAACGTACGGCTAAGATTCAGTTGACAAAGGAAGAAAACCATAATCCGCGTGAATGCACATGTGTACGGCGTAGATTAACTAAAATGGACTGTCACGATTGAATGCATTAATGAGGAAAACCAAAATTCGTGTCATCCTCGCGTGTACGGCCGAGATTCATTTCAGCATGATTGAATGCATTAATAGACGGCCATGATTAAATAGAAAAATGGGACAAAAATACAAAACAAAAAAGTTAACCCCAAAACATTTCAGATCCGACTTTCATTTCAATTCTTATCGTCTCTACTACTCTTCATCCTCTCTCTCTCTCTCTCTCTCTCTCTCTTTTCGTTACATTTCCGAAAAAATATTTTTGATCTTCAATCGTATCCTTCATATTGAATGTTATCGTCTTGTAGAAATTCTTAGAAATGAATACAAATTCATAACCATTTGTCAGATCCAAACTCAAAAAATTGAGTTTACAATCTAAATGATAGATGTATGGATCTGATAAATGAAGATTTTCGAATATTTTTTTTGTAGTTGATAGTTCATTTTTGTAGATAAAATATTTTTTGTACTCTGTTTTTTTGGAAGTTTTACGAAAATCCGAAGGATTTATCGGTTTTATTTTTTGTATCTTCAAAAATCACGATATTCATTTTCTGTGTAAGCCTGGGATTATTTATGTTTCTGTATTTTATTTTTTCCGATTTTAAAACACTGAAGTATTTTCTAGAATACCATGTTTAAATGATACAATTTTTTTAGCATATTTTTCATTTCTTTGAAAAATGGTAATAATCGTCATTTTCAGGTTATAAATTCTGTGTTTGCCCTTTTTATTTTCGGTACATTATTTTTTTTGGAAATTTTACTCATATTTTTCAATTTTTATGTACATTTTTCGGCTATGAAAAAATAAGACTGTTAATTTATTAATGAAATCCGTGAAACACAGATTTGTATTGTATATATTTTTTTAAAACAAATTTTTTTGGAAGAATCCATAAAAACTGATGTACATCTTACAGCATAGAATTTCTTGGCCGGAATTTTTTTTAAACAGATGTAATCTGTAATTTTTTTTGCTTTCAAGTTCGCCTAAAAGTTATCTTATAACCCAAAAAACTGCTTGACCCTATACCCCGAGTATAGCGGAATCCTGCAGTACATTAGAGATATTTTGTTTTCGTAGAAATATTTTGGGTGTCATAATGTTTTATGATAACACATATTGATATAAATTTCATATCTTGTGTTTTTTAGAACATTTTTCTCGAGTTACAATGAAAATAAAAATATAAGTGTTGTGCTAGAACTTCTAAAAGGTAAGGATTCTCTTTGAAAAATTGTTTTTAAGGATATTTCATGTCTGTTTTTTTTTTGTTTATTTTAATACACTACATTAGCTAATTTTATTTTTTTGTTTTACATGTTGAGAAAATCATCCTTATGAAGATCTGAATACAGAGCATACCAAGGTATATATTTCATTATGTATTTTTTTCAGATTTGGTTATTTAAATTTCTCAGTTTCTTTATTAAAGAATTTCGATTGCAATTTTATTAACCATTAATTTTTTTTTAACTTTTATGCGAGTACCATCGGCTGCCGGAGGACTATGAAGTTCTGTTAAAGAGATTCATCAAGGTAAGTTCTATCATGAAAAACAATAAATTTTTTAATAACTGAATACAAAGCCTGATCGAAATTCACATAATATGTATTCAATTTTGTTCTGTCATATAATACTGTGAATGTATGTCCATCTTCAATGTTTAAACACGTATAAGTCGAGGACTGAACACATACAAGATGCAATATTTTTTTGGAAATGGCCAGAAAAATTACTACTAAACCATACCATCTTCAACTGTTTTTTTTTTCAAAATAACACCCCGGGGTGGGGATTGAGGCGTGATCCCCTACCTGTATATCAAATAATCAAAATGTCATACAATGTCATATCCGTCAAGGCAGGAGAGAATCAAAGAACAAATAACCTCATCACTACGATATCTAGAAAGACTATCATAATGCCTGCCCTTTTCTAACTAAGACGCAGTAAAAGGACAAAAGTAGCTAAGTCTTTTGGTCCTGATTTTCTAACTTATATGTTTAACAACGAACTCGAAATATTCAAGAAGCATTGTCTAGTCCAAAAGCTCCTCTCTGGAAAGAAGCTATCAATAATGAGATAGATTCCATCATGCAAAATCACACTTGGGAGTTGGTTGATCTCCCACCGGGTTGCAAACCTTTGGGATGCAAGTGGATCCTTAAAAGGAAATATAAAGCAGATGGATCTATTGAAAAGTATAAAGCCCGTTTGGTAGCTAAAGGGTTTAGACAAAAGGAGGGATATGACTTTTTCGATACATATTCTCCTGTCACGAGGATTACGTCTATTCGTGTTCTTATTGCTATTGCAGCTTTGCATAACCTTGAGATACATCAAATGGATGTTAAGACTGCCTTCTTGAATGGTGAGCTTGAAGAGGAGATCTATATGGAACAACCCGAGGGGTACGTTGCACCTGGTCAAGAGCGAAAGGTGTGTAAACTTGTTAAGTCACTTTATGGACTAAAACAAGCACCTAAGCAATGGCATGAAAAGTTTGACTCGACTATGAAGTCAAACAGTTTGAAGATCAACGAATGTGACAAGTGTGTCTACATTAAAGGTACTACAAATGATTACGTCATAGTATGCCTTTATATGGATGATATGTTGATCATGGGTAATAGTCATGATTTAATCGTGAATACTAAGAACATGTTGAAGAAGAACTTTGACATGAAGGATATGGGATTATCTGATGTTATATTAGGGATTAAAATCTCTAGGACTTTAGATGGAATTGTCTTGTCACAATCCCATTATGTTGAAAGCATACTTAGAAGGTTTAATGCTTTTCATAATCCTCCGGCTAAGACACCTGTAGATCTAAGTCTACACTTGGCCAAGAATAGAGGCGAACTAGTTTCTCAGCTGGAATATGCAAGGGTGATTGGCGTCCCGATGTACTTAACGAATTGTACACGTCCGTACATTGCATATTCAAAGGAGTAAACTAAATAGTTCACAAATAACCCAAGTACGGATCATTGGAAAGCCGTGACAAGGGTACTTAGATATTTAAAGTATACCATGAACTATGGAATACTTTATATGAGATATCCAAAGCAGATTAGAAGGATATTGTGATGTCAATTGGATATCGACACAAAAGACTCCAAGTCCACAAGTGGATTTGTTTTCACAACATTAAACTATAGAATGTTCATTGCTTTAGATAAAGCGAGAGAGAAGCGTAACTTAGAAACTTCAACCTTGTGAATCGGAGATCCCAAGACTTTGGTTCAATGGGACAACCATAAGTTATGCATGTTACGTGAAGTCAAAACCTTGCGATCCGCTTAAAGGCATAAATTAGAAAATTTAAGTGTTTTAAATTCTCATTCTCAATACAGATCCAAGTTTGTTCATGGGACAACTAAATGAATGTTCAAATAGGAAATTGTGTTAGCTCATTCTCGATACATCCAAGTGTATGTGAATGATGAGGTTAAGTTTAAGACTTTTAATGATTCCTATACCGAAAGGTGGGGTATTGTAGGATACTCTTCAATATGAGGTCACCTATACAAGTGAGAAGTAATGACCACTTCAAAAGAAACACTTATGAATCTAAGATATGGTCCAGTAGAAATGGACACAACGTGAGAACAACAAGTGTTAGAGTTGTTATTGTGTGAATCTAAGATATTGTCTCGGTTTGCACAAACAACAGTAGTTCAAGACATTGTGTCACTAAGCGGCCCAAGAAACTGATAGTATTTTACTAAGGGAAGGTTCAAAGCCACAAGCTACCTATCCCGATGCAATAACGATTCACCGAGGCTTTCATGAATCGCATACACGCATGCATTAATTTCATTCATGTGGGGGATTGTTGGAATTTGGTACTTGATAAATTGGGTGTTGACCCGATTTTGACCAAATAATTAAGTGGTTTCCATTAGTGAAAAATGGAATTAAATTATTTGTAAAAATTCTACTAAGAGAGTAGATGAGAATAACATTTGGAATTTCTCAAAACCGATTCCGGGTGAATGAGAAATTAATGCTAGAAGTTAGCCACTTAATACAAATAAATAGTATGAAAAATGGAAAATGCGGGGAAGGAGAAATGTTCCATCCCACATAGAAAAAGGAGGCAAAGTTGCACACTTAATATATCCCAAGTTGGACATATGGGTTTGGGCCATTGGGGGCACCCAAGTTTTTAAAGGGGTGAGGACCTACATGTTTGTGGGTTTGGTTCAAAACACACGCCTTGCCGCCCCGCCCCGCCGACCGGCTCGGTTCGGCCCGGGTCCCGGTCGTGGGCCTGGGGCTTGGGCTTCAAGGCCCTTATTCTTTTTGGACCAAAAACCTTTAAAATTAAATGTTTAATTAATTTTCGTAATTAATTAAATGAGTTCAACCTGGGAAAGCTTAGGCCACGCGCACGGGCGGGAGCACGGCCCGTGCGGTCGGGTCGTGCTCCCTGCCGCAAAGGTTCGAAGTAGCACACGGGCTGGAGCACGGCCCGTGCGGTCGGGTCATGCTCCCTGTCGAGACTTTGCGCCCGGCCAAGGCAGGGCAGCGCACGGCCCGCTCTCGGTCGTGCGCTCCTGAACAGGTGTGTTTGTTCAGTGAAAATGTGCATTTTCGAGCCTACAGACGCGATTTTCCGTACGGACACTTCATTGCCTATATTATTGAAGCCCCTGCAGATGAATTTACACACGAAAATATAAGATAACAATAACTGAGCATTGCATTTTGCATCTTGTCCCATTTCCTCCTTGAAAAGCTTGAAAGTCGAAAAACACTTCTTGTTCGCTGTGTTCCGGTTTTTGCAAGTGATGCTAAACCGGAATTGTAAGTCGTTGTATTTTAGAGGCGAGCGCCGGAACCGTAAGCGCTCGGTATATAAGGCGTTTTCGTCTTGCGGAGACTGTATCTAATACAGGCCTCGACTTTGCTTATACACTATCCAAGCCATTTTCCTAAACAAAAACCTTACACCAGCTAATTTACCTAACAACACAATCAATATACAGTTGCACACAAATAGGAAGATGCATGATACAATATTTTTTGTTGTTACAAAAGAACTTGCAATAACCTGTGCCTGACTGAATGTACAACCAATGAAATAGCCAAGATTATTCTTGTCAATTCTTAATTAGCTATGTACATGTTGATTGCCTGAAAACCCTGAGGACATTGTATTTTCATAATACATAAATTTGATACATATATAGTAAATTCTTTTTTGCTGCTACATTCACATTTATGTCCTGTTTCATTAAGGAAATTATAAACAGGTCTTTTTTTTTTGTGCAGCAACATACTAAATATGAGTGCTATCAAAAACGATCAAGTTATATTGGGTATTCGATGATCCACGGTCAAAAAATATAATGAATCTTGACTGTTGATCATAAAAAAAAATAGTAAACCAACAATCCCAGCCAGGGGTTTCAACAGTCAGAATCTGGATCATTGATCATAAAAACAAAAACAAAAATTGGAAACTACTTGTTCAGGATCCTGGGATGTAATATAAACAACTTAACTTAAAATGAAGAAATTGGGAATATTTGTATCTGTTTGTACTTTAAGTCAGTTGAGACTAAACTCATTATAAATTTATACAGAAGGAATCGTATGATCAAGTAAGAGAAAATCATTAAAAAAGAGCAAGAAAACTACAAAAGTAACTAAGAAGTATACCCAAATTTTGTAGAGAAATAGAAGGCACATTATACTGCTAACAACAAATTAATATTGCAGTGAAAGGTGAAAGGCTCCATCCCTATCTTTTAAAATGTGATATTACATCATGGTCCTCATACGATTAATGTAGATCAAATAATCGAAAAATTATTCTGAATCTGTCAAATTTAAAAATCCATATATACTCTTTAAACCAATCATGATCTAGAGCCGCTCTTGTTGTTATTCTCTTGTCAGGATCATGAGTCAAAGCTTCTCGAGTAGATCAAATCCGCGTTCCGTAAGCAATGGAGCTCCATTAAAATAAGTAGCAGTGGCAAACTTCAATCGCAACTCATGATTATATGGTCGTTTAACACTATGAAATATACTCAAAATACAGGGCAAATAATATCATGATGATCAAGTGTGCCAAGAAGCTAAAAGAGGATTAATGTATTATTTCTCTTGTAATAATCATCGTATAGGATTGCAGGTTTATGAGTTGGGGCATGAAGTTCAAGATGCTATCATGAGTATTCTTAATGATGGCATCGATGGCATCTTAATTCTTTTTCGGTGTTTAGAAATAGTTCGATTGTATTTTCTAGATGGTGAGGGTGCAACGTTCAAACTTGAGTTTTCAGTTTCATTGATATTTATTTTCTCCACCCCAACACTCATCCCAACTCATTAAAATAATTTAGAAACCAAAATTAAAAAAATGATGAAAATCGATATTCCATATATTTTAGAAATAAAGAAAGTTAGTTTGGCTTGATTGAAATTTTGGAGGATTATAAGGACAATATAATTTGGTGGGAGACTTATTTTTTATTCTCAAATTTTGGAGCAAGATTAGACATATTTATACTAACACACATTTCTAATAAATGACTAGAATTATCTTTTAATCTAACGGTACAATACATCTATTAGAATTATCTGTCAAAATATCTATCATTTCTAAAATTCTCCTCAACTTTTTATGCTAAAAATATCTAGAATCTTGAGACAGCTCTAGAACAAATGTTTATCTTGGACTTATTGGGAACATCTAATGGATTCTTATTAGGGAAGGGTTATTAGGGAAGGGTTGTAAACTTGTAATATTATTCGTGTATCTATAGAGATAAACACATGACCGCCTCATATGTATGGAAATATAACATATTATATAGGGGTAATTAAAAAAACACTACCCTGAGGTTTAGGTTAATTACAAAAGACCCACATATGTTTAAAATTACAAGAAAACCCCTTGAAATTTGATTCTGTGTTAAATGTAAGAGGATGCTTCCAATAATTTTACCAATGTAAGGGGGTGTTTAATATATTTTTACTTATGAAAGAGTTAAAGTGTAATAGATAATCAAACATCAAAAGTTTTTTCGTAATTTTTAAAACCTGTAGGTTTTTTTTATTAACACAAACCTGAAAGATTATTTTTGTAACTAGGAAGAGGGGAAGATGGGGTCAGAATATCGAATATGAGTACAATTTAATTTAAGAATTATCTACACGATAATGTATGTCCATCAAACCCTTTTATTATAAACTAGTACTCGGTGTGTGTGATGCATGGACTATATTTTTACACAAATAATTTTTAATTTTTCAGTGATTGCATTTAAATTGATTAAATCACCTTTTACACATAATATATATTTTAAATTGAGGGCAATTTAGTCAAACCATTAAATTAACGATGTTTTAGCCCATCTCAAATATGACAGACACATTCATGAAAAAACATTTGTGATTTTAGAGTAATATAATAATATAATATATATGTAGAAATTGGATCAAATGAGACCACATTTCTAAGGTAAGACAGTGAACTAATCATGTCCACAAATTTAAATTTTTAGATGACTGATATTTTGCTGATTTAATGGCCTTTTCTTTTTTTTTTTAATTTTCAGTTGCATAAGGGCACAAATAGTCATTTACCCTACATCGCTTCATCCCGCCTTTGGTAACTCTCTCTAAATCGGTTCAAATCCCCCAAATCATTGGCGCTTAATCTATGAATTTTCACGTAAGTTTTGTGGGTTTCCATCTCTCGCAAGTTTGATTTCGAAAGTGAGAAATTCTTATCAATAAAAGAAAAGGGTTATTAGGGAAGGGCTACAATTTGATTCATGTATATATATAGATTAACGCATGACCGCCTTCTATAAATGGAAATATTATACTGGGTTAATTACAAAAACTACATGAGGTTTGGATTAATTACAAAAAAGACCCATATATATTTGAAATTTACAAGAAACTCTGTTGAAATTTGATTATGTGTTAAATATAAGAGGATGTTTTTAATATTTTTACAAATATAAGGAGATGTTTAAAATATTTATACTTATGAAAGGATTAAAGTGTAATATATAATCTTTTTTTGTAATATTCAAAAACCTGTAAAAAAAATTAGTTAATTTCACAAACCTGAACGATAATTTTTGTAACTATCCCTATTATGTAGGGAATTGATTTGTCCATCCAAATTAGGAATACTTGTTAAAAGGTTTCCTATAAAACTTTGATGTGAGATATATGGAAACAATATATGGAATTATCTAATGACGCTTTCAATCCAAATTCACTACTAATTTTTATCAAGAAATCCATCTTTAGAGGAGAGGGGGTCGAAATATCGAATATGAGTACAATTTAATTCTAGAATTATCTATACAATAATGTATCTCCGTCAAACTCTTTTATTATAAACTAGTACCCGACATTTCCAATGCATGGACTGTATTTTTATACAAATAATTTTTAATTTTCCGAGATTGCATCAGAAATTTCAATAATAAGATAAACTAAATTGATTATAAATAATAAAATTATATAATAGAATAATAAATTATTATAAACAATAAAAAAAATTAAATTCATAAATAATAAAAAAATGTAAAATAATATGCAATTTTATAAATCAAATAAAAATAAAATATTAATGTTAGAATTATTTCTCATAAATATAGAAAAACTATAGAATACATAGAAAACAATTATTGACACATGACAAAATTTGAATAAGTACAACAAAACACTTAGGCAAAAACTTGTATAGGGCCGTCTTACGGATCCTATTCCGTAAGACGGATCCCACCCGCCCGACATGCCCGCGACCTGTATAAAAAAAAATGCATCTAAATACAAGTTGCATGTTGGGCCGCCCGCCCAAGTTGCCCGCCCCACCCGCGACCCGCCCACTGGACCCAACAGACCCAGCCCAAGTTGGGCGCGCCCGCCCGCCCGCTCAAGACGCCTGGATGGGCTGGATCCGCTTAATAAAAAAATTAACAAATTTGAACCAGCTGGGAATTGAACTTGGGTCTATACCAAGGCAAGGGGTTATTCTACCGCTAGACCACTAGTGCTTGTTGTGCATATTTACTATAACCATGAGTATAACCATGAATATAAAGCTTCATTATCATCCCTTCATTTTAAAAATTTAAATTCTCTGAATAGGAAATGATACTTTATCCACTATTGATTCCTACGGATTGGATCAAAAACAATTCTTGAATGAGGCCAGGGATGAATCGAAAAAGAAATCTTTATTGGTTCTACCTCCTATTTTTTATGAAGAGAATGAATCTTTTTCTCAAGGATCGAAAAAAATGGGTCCTAATAGTGATACTTTTGAGTAATAAATATGATACTTTTAAGGTGAACATTGATATTTTAATTTTTACATATTCAAAAATAAGATTTTTGATATACTCATTCTAGTCTCATAGCTAATCTTTTTACATTGAAAAATTGATACTTTTTCTTTGAAATAGTGATACATTTTGATATTAAATATAATACTTTTATGATGGACAATGGCATTTTAAAATCTTAAATTCTCTCGAATAAAAAGTAATACTTTATCCGAAAAATAGTGATACTTTTGAGTAAGAAATATGATACTTTTAAGGTGAACATTATTCAAAAATAAATTTTTTTGATGTACTCATTCTAGTCTCATAGCTAATGTTTTTTACCATTGAAAAACTAATACTTGTCTCAGAAATAGTGATACTTTTGATGTTAAATATGATACATTTGTGATACTTCAATCTAATGATTTTATAATATGCGATTGTATTAAAAAAACATGATACTTTATCCCAAAAAATGGATACTTTTACTCATAAAAGTGGTACTTTTAACTCTGTCATATTTATTTTTCCTTTTTCACTATATCTTTGAATTCATAAAACAAAAACATGATACTTTATCTCAAAAATGGATACTTTTACTCATAAAAGTGTTACTTTAGCTCTGTCTTATTTATTTTTCCTTCGTGATTTAATGTATCATGTTTTTTTAATATAGTCACAAATTATAAATGAAGGAAAGAAGAAAAAATAAAAAAATAAATATGATATAGTTAAAGTAACACTTTTATAAGTAAAAGTATCTGTTTGTTGAGATAAAGTATCATATTTCTTAATACAGTTACAAACTAGGAACAAAAAAAGAGGAAAAATAAAAAATAAATATGATGTAGTTAAAGTAACACTTTTATAAGTATCCATTTATTGAGATAATGTATCAAGATTTTTTAATAGATTTGGGTTCGATTCTTAGCCTTTACATTTATAGGCATTTTTTATTTTTTTAATTACCAGGCATATTCATGAATGTGTTTATATAAATTATTATACTAAAATTATACAATAAGTACTAGTGGTGTAGTGGTAGAACATCACCTTAAGTCTATTAAGGTTGTGAGTTCAATTCCGCTCTGGAGCAGTTTTTTTTTAAATAAGAGGTGCGGGTTGGTGGGGTCAAGGCGGCGTGCGTTGGGGTGAGTTGGTCGCGGGCGGGTTGTCTTTGGGTTGGGGACGGGACGCGGCGCGGTTGGGGGTTGGGGGATCCGTCTTACGGATAATAGGATCCGTAAGACGGAGGAGACCTACTCAAACACTTATTATATTTGAAATGATATTTGGAAAGAAATTTCGATTTACTAAAAAAAGAATATAAGAATATATATATATATATATATATATATATCTCCTAAGTATAGTATTCAACCAAAGGATGCAATGTCATTTTTTTTTCAAAAAATTAAATGATAGGCTAAATTGAATTTAAATAAATAGTTTCAAATAAAAGTAGAATTTAAAGATACAATTACACATTAATAAAAAAAGTATTCTAAATTTTTGAAAAACTTCTCTAATTTATTATAATTGTTATGTGATTTAATGTGATTTATAGTCGATATTATCATCTCTCATTGCTTGAAGACGATCTTTTGGCTCTTTAACAAGATTCATTGCATTACCAATATACTAGTAATCTGCTCGTGTGTTGCACATATTTTTATTTTAATATTATTATTTTATAACAAAAATATCTACTAATATTAGTATTTAATTATTTATTACTCTAGTTTAATAATAATCATATAAGGAAATAAAAATGAAAATAAATATTTATCTATCAAATTTATATTTTCAATTATAACCCATAATACTAAAAATGTAATCCATAAAAAAAAGAATAATAAAACATAATCAGACATACGAAAAAATAGTAAAGTAGGCACCTTGTTCAAAACTGTTTGATATGACGATCATATCCATTTACAATGATTGTAGTCACAATATAAGGTTATGGTTGGTTGTGAATTTTTTTCCAGGATTTTCATATTTGAGTGAAAAATTTGTTGGAAGTGTGATTGTTTGTTGAGTAAATGAAATTTTTTCAAAGAAAATCTCATTTTTCTCTAAAATTAACTCATTTTTATATTTATCTCTCACACTTCTCAACACCCATGTATACTATTTATTTATCTCTCCTCCCCGTATTCATATAAATAATTCCAATAATTTCTTTAATTTATCACTATTTTTATTATTTTTCTCTTAATCTTGATAACAAAAGATATAAAGTGAGATCCATATTGCCTATTTTTGAACCAATTTTTTATTTTTATTCAATTTTATTGCATTATATTTTACACTATTTTTCGACAAAATTTTTCACATATAATTAATATCTCTAAAAGATTTTCCATCACATCAACATAATCATTACTTTTTCTCTACACATTCAACTTTCACTTTTGAAAAAAAAATCATCACTATTCTCTCATAAAATGAAAGTGGATGGAACGAAAACACAACCAATCAAAACCTAAGGCCTTGTATGGTTATATTTCCATGGATCATTTCCAGTTTCTAGTGTTGGAAAGTGAATTTTGAGAATTTATTGGTTTTCGTGTGAAAACTAGAATTATGTTTGGATGAGAGAGTGAGAATGAGTTTTATGTAGGTTTGAAAATGAGATTATGTTTGGTTGAGTAGTTTTGAAATAGTATTTTATGTATATAATAAGTTGAAAAGTTGATAGTAGTTGAATATTTTAATTGAATATATAATATTATATTTGTAAGATTGTAGGTGGTGGGTCCCATTAGATAGATATAATTAGAAAATAGTAGTATTTTAAGTAGATAAATTTGGTAATGGAGGGTCCCACTTATATAATTGGATTAAAAAATGAGAATAGTGAGTGATGTAGGGTAGTGTATAGGGTTGAGAATTGAAATTGTAGGTTTGAGATGTTGTTTTATGTGAAAAATGGAAAGTGGAAATGATAATTTTGATTGGAAATTTTAGAAACAAACATGATTCTATTTCTATGAATAGTTGGAAATTGGAAATAGGGCAACAAACAAGGCCTAAACATTTGTAACTTGTATCCCTTTGTTGATTAAAGCATTAAATTACCCAACACATACAAATATTTCAATTGAATAATAATCATATTATGACACTACTACAAAAAAGACTATAGAATAACCAAATATGCATCGGTTTTCCAACAAAATGGATGCCTAAACATTTTGAAATTAAAATGTATCCCATTTGTTGATTAAAAAATATAAAATATAAACATTAAATTACCCAACACATACAAACTTTATTTCAAATGATGCATAATAATTTTTAATTTTTAATTTTTATGATAACTAATTATTATTTTCTTTCGCCCAACAAACTCCTCCGCTCCGAAACCCTATTCTTTTCCTCCAAGGAAATTCTCGCATGGATTTACCTCGTGAGGAGAAACAAAATATCATCGTCACATCAAATAAGAAGAAAAATGGGAGAAACAATTTCCCGAAAGAATTTTAGTTGATTTTAGATCAATGTCAAACATGCCTATAGATGTGATTTTCATCGTCGCTTTGAATCAATTAAAGTAATTTGAATGGTCAAATATATAACCTTGATATTATTTAACCCAACAAACATAAAATTCAAGGAATATCGTTAAATAGGAATTAACATAGATCGCAATCTCGTCAAAACACTAAAATACACAATTAACATAGATATATACTCCAAAATCCTAAAGACACTACATCTATAACATTCTTTTCCTTCCTGAGATCTTGGGGAGGTTGAATTATAAATATTTTCTATATGACATTTATAATAAAATAATTGTGGTTAGTAGTACTTCACATACTCATCATCTATAAGATTAGCTACCCTCCAAAAAGATAATAAATTTAATTATCCAAGTAACTTCCTTATAAGAAAAATATGTATTTCGTGAGGAAGACTCAAAATCTCGCGAAAGATTTGAAATCATATAAATCATAAGAAAATATATCCTCTTAAGAGCATTCCCAAAAGACTCTTCAAACAGAAAATCCTCTTTGTTTTAAAGAGTCATCTACCAAAAATCTTCCCCACAAGCTCTTTATTTTAACTTTTAAATTTAGAGAATGAGTTTTCACTCTCCAAATTTGAAGAGTCAAAACAACTCTCTATAATTAGTTGTATTAGGTTTCTTACGTACACTTTGAGTTACCTTTTTGATTGTCACTTTCTAAAAACAACATAAATTTTGAAAAATCTCATAAATTACTTCTAATAGTCCATGCGTAATAAAATAATGTTGGGAAAGGAGAAAATAAAAATTCAAATACAAAGGGGGTGCTGGAAGATGTAAAAATTTCACTTAAAGATGATATTTATTTTGCAAGAGATGCTCTTTAAATTTAAAGAGCCTTTTGGGAATGGTGTAATATTTCCTACTTTCATGTGTCCAAAGAAATTGAACTTGAAATTATATGAACTTATATTGAACTTTGAGCTATTTTTGGACATCATAAATATCCGAGTTACATATTAATGCTAGTACACGGAGAGAGATCGATGCATTAAACCATTTTTTCAAAATTTTCCACAAACATGCTAATGTTTAATGATTGAGTTATCCAAATTAAACTTGGAAAACATAGTCAATTTAGTGATTTACTAAAAAAAAAAAAAAAAACTATATATCTCATAAATATAGAAAACTCAGAGAATACGCAGAAAAAAATTATTGACACATGACAAAATTTGAATAAGTACACACCAAAATACTTATTATATTTGAAATAATATTTGGAAAGAAATTTCAATTTACTAAAGAAACCCTAAGAATATATATATATATATATATATATATATATATCTCCTAAGTCCAACTCAAAGTGGGATGCAATGTCATTTTTTCAAACAAATAAAAATGATATATAAAGCAATTGAATTTAAATAAATATTTCAAATAAAAGTAGAATTTAAAGATACAATTATACATTAATAAATAAGTTAAATTTTTGAAAGACTTATATAATTTATTATAATTGTTATGTGATTTAATTAATGTGAATGTTAGTAGATATTATCATCTCTCATTGCTTGAAAACGAGCTTTTGCCACTTTAACAAGATTCATTGCATTACCAATACAATGTTCCATTCTTTGTAACACTTGAGACAACTCATCCGTGACTCCAAAAAATGAAAATTAACATGATTCATTACATTATCAATACATTAACAAGATGTACACAATAGGGATCATTTGTTGTTTAAAAACCGATGCCTATAGTAGTGTGAAATTACTTAATACCCCATTTTTTTTTCTTAAAAATAAAATCCGAGGGTGATAATGCTTCAACAATTTAAAACATTCGTGCATATGTAATATAACACACAATTTTGAGGGGTGGCTAATAAAAAATTTAAAAAACAATTCACAAAAGATCGTGAATATAATTTATGGTCACAAATCCAACAACTCAATGTGTCTATTTTTTATCCCTCAATATTAGTCATGATGGCTTAGGTACCAAGAAAAAATGATGGAAAGAAATGACAAAATCCTGACGCAATTATAAGATGTCAAACACAGAACACTCTATTACGATTATTATAAAATAAAATATTAATTGTTTATGTTTTTAAAAAAAACTAACACTATATAAAGAGTAATTTTTATTATTTTTTCAACAAAAAGGAAACAATTTCCATTATACTATTATGGGATAAATGACCCATGCCATAATCGGGTCGATTCGACCGTGTACAAAAATCGAAATTGGCATGAACTAAAATGGTCCAATTCATGGACGAGAGTGGTTTATAACTCGAGGCCCAACAAAGGCTCATCAAATTTAAATCGGGCTACTTTGGACATTTTTTTATTTGTTTTAAGTGAGATTTATAGTCCAAAGCTCAAGTTGCATAATTCATTCTCGCACAAAAAAAAAAAAAAAAAAAATCAATCTCAAATTTCATAACAGATTTTGAAATTCTTTGAAAATGGCGTTGATCTTAGGTTGTCCAAGACATCTCCTTAAATGATTTCTACTTTGCAAATCACTCCCCCATGTTCCCGTTGCCGGTTTACGCCTGCTTTCGCCTTCTTTATTATGGTAAGTTAAATCTTCTTGTTTTTTGATTTGTGGGTTTATGGATGTTTGTACATGTGTTTTTGTGTGTTTTGTTTAATGTTGGGGTTTTGAGTGTCATGTATGAATATGGGTTTTGTTCAAGAACTATGAAAATGGGGTTTACTCATGGATGAAGCCACGTGGGGCCAAGGGGCACTGAATCCCCAAAAAAAAAAAAAAAGTAGGGGTACTTTAGTTATTTTACATTTTAATTTAAAAAAATAATATTAGCAAAGGGGTGTTGTAGTAGTTTTGAGACACGATAAGCAATTCTTCCTTACAAATGTATTACCGGCCCTTTTAAAAGTATTAGCGAGTTAATTCCGAAAATGTATTAGTAGTTTCTGAAGAGTTTTTTTGTATTTCTCCTAAATATACTCCCGAAATGTATTAGCAATTCTTCAAAAATGATTAGTAGTTCCTCGAAAAAATTAGTAGTTCCTTGAAATAAATTAAATTTTCTCCCTAAATGTATTAATAGTACTTTCAAAAGATAGTCGCCCTTCTAAAAAGTATTAGCGATTCTTCAAATGTATTAATAGTTCCCGAATATAATTAAATTTTTTTCTCCCGAAACGTATTAACAATCCTCTCTTCCGAAAAGTATTACTCGTCCTTCTAAAAAGTATTAGCAAATTATTCAAATGTATTAAGATTCAGCTCGAAAGTTTTAAGATTTCTCATAAATATACTCTAAAATGTATTAGTCATCCATCGGAAAAGTATTAGTAGTTTCTAAAAAGTATTAGTAATTTCTGAGAGTATTTTAAGTAGTGCTCAAGAACGTATTAGTTTTTCTTATAAAATGTATTAAGATTTCTCCATAAAAGTATTAGGCGACATCTTAAGACTTCAGATCATTTAGTGCTCAACACCAAAACATCTCGAAACATCTAGATTTTCAATTGGTACAAGAGACGGCTGCCCACAAAGAAAAGTCATTGTTGTTGTTGAGATAAATTCGGTGCTCGCCGCGAAGCGTGGTTGGAGACGACGGGAGTCGGGGAGTCGGGCTCTAAACTAGCGCGTGTGAAATCAACATCGATTTATCCACCTTGCGGGCTTCTCTTTATTATCTTGTTGAACATGTCACCAAATGCACCGGTTCGCGGTGATCAGGCTTTAATCGCGGATGATTGCTCCGCATCGTAATGGGCGAAGTTTAAGAAATTGAGAATCAGCGAGTTTTACC